>CM055736.1:11603204-11960704 GCA_029465975.1 Dallia pectoralis
TTGTTCCACCTCTCTCTCTATCTGTTTCTTGTTCCACCTCTCTCTCTCTCTCTCTACCTGTCTCTTGTTCCACCTCTCTCTAGTTCTGTTTCTTGTTCCACCTCTCTCTCTCTCTATCTGTCTCTTGTTCCACCTCTCTCTCTCTTTCTGTTTCTTGTTCCACCTCTCTCCCTCTTTCTGTTTCTTGTTCCACCTCTCTCTCTCTCTCTATCTGTTTCTTGTTCCACCTCTCTCTCTCTTTCTGTTTCTTGTTCCACCTCTCTCTCTCTCTCTCTCTCTCTCTCTATCTGTCTCTTGTTCACCTCTCTCTCTCTCTCTCTTTCTGTTTCTTGTTCCACCTTTCTCCCTCTTTCTGTTTTTTTGTTCCACCTCTCTCCCTCTTTCTGTTTCTTGTTCCACCTCTCTCCCTCTTTCTGTTTCTTGTTCCACCTCTCTCCCTCTTTCTGTTTCTTGTTCCACCTCTCTCTCTCTTTCTGTCTCTTTCTCCACCTCTTTTCCTGTCTTTATGGGTCACCTACAACTGTCTCACCCTCTTTCTTTCAGGATCTCAGTACACTTCTATTCATTATCCATCATGTCCCAATTTGTTTTTACTTTTCCACCAGATTCTCTTTGATGTGCACACTCTCATACATAAGGTAAAGGTCCTTGCTCTACGCGAAGATATAAATATTACAGGATTTTAAAGAGGTTGATTTGGAGGGTGAAGTGTACATAGGGAGTACAACGTGACACTTCTTGCTTTAGAAAAGTGAGATATCACAGTCATTCCCGTCCACATCTCTGAAAAGCCCTGCTCCGTTGACACTGTCTGTGTGTCACTGTGCTCTACATAATTGTCGCACAGTCACTCAGACACAAAGGGAGCACATTATTCACTGTTACTTTCTATTTGTATTACTATAGCCCTTGTCTATGTTTGTGCGTATATGTGTGTGCTATAGCACCAGCCTGAAACCTTGGGCAAGTTCCACAGTACTTTCGGGGGAAATCCCCAGAAGTGGTTTGAATCACTAGTCGAAATTGAGCAAGGGCAGCCCCACCCTTTTCTCTGACTGACAAATCATCCCACCAATTGTTGCCGAGTCATTTCAGAAACCAGCCATTCACGTCCAATTCGGTTAATAACTGCCGACTTGTAGTGGAGTCATCTGAGTATTTCCTTCCTCAGAGATTTGAGTCTTTTGGTCTATGTAGTGACTATGTGGTTTGTGAAGAAACTAGAAAGATTGAAGAACATTCTAGACCTAGATCTCAGGACATATCATCCTCCTATTGCCTATCACCACAGTGTAAAAACAGTCATTTATGCCACTCTAGTTCATCCACCGTAACCTTAAAGGGTTAACTACATTAATGAACCATTAAGAGTGTCTCAATCTCGGGTGACAAGACACGACAGAATGATGGGAGCACAGCAAGATATGGTAGAATGATGGGAGCACAGCAAGATATGGTAGAATGATGGGAGCACAGCAAGATATGGTAGAATGATGGGAGCACAGCAAGATATGGTAGAATGATGGGAGCACAGCAAGATATGGTAGAATGATGGGAGCACAGCAAGATATGGTAGAATGATGGGAGCACAGCAAGATATGGTAGAATGATGGGAGCACAGCAAGATATGGTAGAATGATGGGAGCACAGCAAGATATGGTAGAATGATGGGAGCACAGCAAGATATGGTAGAATGATGGGAGCACAGCAAGATATGGTAGAATGATGGGAGCACAGCAAGATATGGTAGAATGATGGGAGCACAGCAAGATATGGTAGAATGATGGGAGCACAGCAAGATATGGTAGAATGATGGGAGCACAGCAAGATATTGTAGAATGATGGGAGCACAGCAGAGTTTTACTGTAGCCTCAGTCTCTACAAAGCAAATGAAACTACAACTTAGAAAGAGTCAGACATCCCAATGCATTATACAGTCAATTTGAGCAGCTGAAAAATAATGCCTTAACAGTCCTTAATAACAACCTGAAGCAGTCTGCAAAAACAGTCTGAAAATGTAAAACTACTTGTAAATTGCATATCAAGCTGATTAGACTCACCTCCTATACCGTCTGTCTCTTCAACATGCTGTGGAAACACCTCCTATACCGTCTGTCTCTTCAACATGCTGTGGAAACACCTCCTGTACTGTCTGTCTCTTCAACATGCTGTTGAAACACCTCCTGTACCGTCTGTCTCTTCAACATGCTGTGGAAACACCTCTTATACCGTCTGTCTCTTCAACATGCTGTGGAAACACCTCCTGTACTGTCTGTCTCTTCAACATGCTGTGGAAACACATCCTGTACCGTCTGTCTCTTCAACATGCTGTGGAAACACCTCCTGTACCACCTGTCTCTTCAACATACTGTGGAAACACCTCCTATACCGTCTGTCTCTTCAACATGCTGTGGAAACACCTCCTGTACTGTCTGTCTCTTCAACATGCTGTTGAAACACCTCCTGTACCGTCTGTCTCTTCAACATACTGTGGAAACACCTCCTGTACCGTCTGTCTCTTCAACATGCTGTGGAAACACCTACTGTACCGTCTGTCTCTTCAAAATGCTGTGGAAACACCTCCTGTACCGCCTGTCTCTTCAACATGCTGTGGAAACACCTCCTGTACCGTCTGTCTCTTCAACATGCTGTGGAAACACCTCCTGTACATCTGTCTCTTCAACATGATGTGGAATCACCTCCTGTACCATCTGTCTCATCAACATGCTGTGGAAACACCTCCTGTACTTTCTGTCTCTTCAACATACTGTGGAAACACCTCCTGTACAGTCTGTCTCTTCAACATGCTGTGGAAACACCTCCTGTACCGTCTGTCTCTTCAACATGCTGTGGAAACACCTCCTGTACCGTCTGTCTCTTCAACATGCTGTGGAAACACCTCCTGTACTTTCTGTCTCTTCAACATGCTGTGGAAACACCTCCTGTACAGTCTGTCTCTTCAACATGCTGTGGAAACACCTCCTGTACCGTCTGTCTCTTCAAAATGTTGTCGAGACTGACGCAAGGAGAAATAAGAGGCAGATGCTATCCTCTCACTCTCCCTATCATGAATGAAACTAGAACATGAGTCACAGTATCAAATTCGAACAGCATCCCAGACGGCTTTCAAACATACATCTTCTGTGACACAATGAAACGATAGATATAAAAAAGTACAAAATTTGAGATGAAGTGTGAAAATGTATAAGGATTAACACAGAGGTACTCATGTACAGTTGAATCACGTTTTGGCCTGGGGCCGTTCAGAGTGTACTGATACACGAGCGACTGATAATGTGGATATACCCTGGCAGGCCAAATGATTATGACCACTCACAGGTGACGTGAATAACGTCCGTCACCTTCTCACAAGGGCATGTGTCAAGGTCTGACAGGGGTTCAATGAGGGACAAACCACAAACCGCCCACAGGGTGTTGGGTGCACAAGGACAACACAAACGATCCCGTCTGCAGAAGGCTCAGAAGATTTGAGGAAGGTTACGGGAGGAATGTGTCACAAAGCACAGAGCATCACATCCGGCTGCGTATGAGCGTGTGCTGCCGCAGAGTGGTCAGAGTGTCCATGACGACGCTGGGCATGGGAGCTTACAAATTGGATTGCAGTGGCAGAAGGTGGCCTTCTCTGAAGAGTCACATTGTCTTTTTACATCACGTGGACGGTCGTGTGCCCCTTTACCTAGGGATAAGTTGGCTCCAGGATGTACAGAAAGAAAACAAAAATCCGGTGGAAGGTGTTTGATATCCAGGCAATGTTAAAGAGTTCAAGGTGTTGGCCTGGCCTTCAAACTCCCCGGATCTCAATCCGATTTAGCATCTGTGGGATGTGCTGGACCAACAAGTCTGATCCACGACGGCTCCACCTCGCAACTTAGAGGACTTGGGGAATCTGCTGCTAATGTCTTGCTGCCAGATACCAGGACACCTTCAGGGGTCTTGTAGAGTCCATGCCTCGGCAGATCATTGCTGTTTTGGGGGCAGGCAGAGGGCCGATTGCATATTAGGCAGGTGGTCATTACATGTTGGATCTTTGGTGTATTATGATTAACCAATAGAGCATGAGAAGGTGTGGCATACAACCAAAACAGCACAGTTGAGAGCTGTTCTATGGACACCATGCTCAGCAATATACCCCAGAGTCGCCTTATAGCGATGATCAATCAAATACTAATGCAATTCAACTAAAGTGATTTGATATATAAGCTCTCGGATACGACAGCAATCAGCCAATCAGCGTTCAAAACACCCAGTTATTAATACTGTATATACTATCTGTGGGCAAAATCAAGGTGTTTTGACCATTTCAGCGAGTCTCTGTGACACCATTGATGCCACAAAACCATGAGATTTCAAACTGTCCCCGTTCTGTCACCAAAACCAGTAGCGTACCAGCTGGCAATGCAGTTGCCCCCAGTCCTGTGAGGGTCACGGGACCTTGTAGGGGCCTTTTGGTTTCTCCCTGCACAGACTCTCTCTCTGTTTAAAGAAACAGTAGCAAAATCAAACGTTTAAAAATAAGTACAAAAGTGGTGCAATAATTCATGAAAAGAAAGTAGAAGGCAGCAAAGATTGGACCAGGTTCCTTTACAAAGCACTGACGAATTGAAGTCCATGCTCAAATGAGTGAATAAGCCGTGATATTGTTCATGGTCACCGTGCCACCGTCACTCTGCCCACATCCACTGTTAATCCTGGATCACACACACACACACACCCACACACACACACACTGGTAGAGCTCGAAAGACATCATTGTATCACCCGGATCCTCATTTATTCAACAGTGTCAACAGGGCACAAGGCTCAGGGCCCAGCACTCAAACCAATGAAGAGAAGGACACAGACGGCCTGTGTCTTCTCCACCACATAGAAGAAAGAGGAAGACAAGAGTCATATATAATGTCTCATTTATAACCTGTTTGTTCTGTCTGACAAGAAACGATCGACGTCACAGCATTGAAACTAGCTTATGGAACTATCCCTTCAAAATTAAAGCTGTGTATAGCATAGCATTTTCAACTTAATTCTTCTATGTTTTCTCCATTTAAAGATTTGATCATTGTACTTACATTTGAATGTTTTCATGAAATAAAAAATTCTAATGTATTTTAAAAGATTGTAGTTGTCTTCCTTTTATATGTATTATTTAATCTTACATTTTATGTGCGGACGCCAGGAAGTTAGTGGGCATTCAAAAAAACTGTGTTGGGAAATAGTACTGTCCCCTGTACTAATATGAGAGTATATTTGTGTGTGTTCATGTATATCTGCCTATTAATAAAAACTATTGGCGCTGCACTATCAGAATAAATGTAAATGAAATGGCCCTGTACTCCTTACTTGATCTGAACTTCCATACAAATCACCCGTTCCCTGTTTGTTTTTCACTTCTCCAACTCACCCTCACTCTCTGCTCTCACAATATACATTCATTCAGGTGCAGGTCTTTCGAAGCAGGGAATGCTATGTTTCCCACCACACAACATTCCATACATACACAAACACAAACAAAACACCCAGACATGCATGTTACTATGTACCAATACCGGGATAAAAGATGCTTCATCCTGCAGTGTACAGACGTTGTCACCAGCCGCCTATGTTATACCTATACAATATTATACAATTATACAATAAACTGGCATATGTAAGGACAGATGGCGCAATGCAGGACGAAACACTAGAGTAGCAAAAAGCACACGAGTTAGACAAGGTTTCCATTGGGCTGTCCCTGGCTGGGTGGGGTTGAAAAAATGTCAAAGGGTTCGGTTAGTTTCATTTTAGAGGAAATAAAAAGTTCACTGAAAGGGCAGGCAACGGGAAATTGTATCACATTACCAGGACATAAAAGCGATAATAAATGCATTGTCCAAGTACCTATTTCATGAAATAATGCAGTGAATAAAGGCCGACATCATGAAGTGGCAGAAATATTCACAATAAAAGACATCTGAATTATCTCTGAGAGATTTTATTGGAACAGATGGTGCCGAGCTGTGATTCAGATCAGTCGACGACTAACAGCCAAATAAGGGATGTCTCAGCTGCACATCACTAAGTGATTTTAGCTGACAACCTAATTACACCTTGTCAAAGACAGCAGGTATTTTTCTGATACTGAATGGCTGTGCTGTTGCAATATAAAGCCTATTTACCAACTGTTTAACCTTTTGTTCCCACTCCGAGATTTTTTATTTTTTTTTATCTGTCTGTTTTGTTATTCTGTTATGTAGAAAGTCGCTAGTAGCGCACATTTATTTCAGTCAGTATATGTTTTTGCTGTTTGCTGGCATGTTTGCTTCTGCTTTATAATAAATACCACCAAACGTATTCCCGGCTCTGCAATTGGCTCATTCCCGCACAACAGTCCGTAAGGATTTGTGACAATGAGTCATTCTCACGCAACTTGAATCCATTTCTAATATATTTAGTTAACATTGCTTCCCTAATATATCTTAAACATGACACTTTACTATTTATAAATGATGATGAAAGTGACTGTAAAATCATTTTTTTCCCCCAACTGAACTTTTCACTGTTTGTACAAACGTTCGGTTAAATCTCTGTCCTCGTGATGAGGTTGACATGTTTGCGGATGCATCGCGGTTTAGTAACTGAATTTGCAACTGACACTCTCAGAATAATCAACTATATGAGAAACATTTAGTTTCTGATTGAGTGGGCAAATAAGAGAGAAACTGCATCTAGACCATAGCCTGCCAAAGCATAATGATCCCATATTTTAAGATTAACAGATTAAATGTTTGTGTGTGAGTTTTTGATGACAAACCTATGTGAATTCACCCCTAAATTTGCCTAAATTAGTTGTCTGGTCCGAACTGAGACAAGGTCTGCTGTGGCACAGTGCATCACACCCTGCTGTGTATCGGACTGCTTAGCCACAGAGTGCCCATGATGACCCCATGATGACCCCTGTCCACCAATAAAGGGCCTACAATGGGCACGCGAGCGTCAGAACTAGACCTTGGAGCATTGGGAGTCCTGTTTTATTTACTTCACATGGACGACCGTGTACGCGTGCGTGGCAAAACTCTATATTTCAACACGTTACCTATCCCTAATTATCAGATTATCAACCTCGACAAACCTGTGTGTTCTGTGGGATCAAAACTGTATCACTTTGACAGGGACACGAACAAAAAGCAGCCAAAGTCAAACGGAGTTGTAAGGCAATTCCTGCAAAAACCTTGAAGGAATTGACCACTTTGAGTGACAATCACAAAACATAACCTCGATCTTGCATTCTAACAGAGGCCATTCAAGTCCAGTGGCCTTAACCTGTTGCACTTACACTTCTGCAACTCAAACACAAACGTGCACACGGACACAACATAAACCACCAACAAAACGGCCACGTTCAACCATAGTACACACAGTCATCTAACCCTATCTGTTCGTACATACCAGTCAATACAATACTTCCGTTATGATACACTACATCTTAAGGACTCTGTTAATAATTAGGCTGTCTGCTTTTCGTGTGAACCCCCCACACCACCTCCCCCTGTCCGTTCCAATCAGACTGCATAACTCCCTCTTCTAGGAAATTGAATGGACCAGTGGCTCTCACTATCACCCAGTGGTTCGCGGCGCAGTTGTTCATTCTGATATTGAGACTGACTCACAGACGGACAAATAACTGACCACAGAGGGAGAGAGAGAGAGAGGCTGAAGAGGAACGTGTCTCTGTGGGTGAGAGGCCGCGCCAAAGGGGTAAAAGGGGGAGGCGGTATGGCAAAATCTGTATTGATGGAACATGAACTACAATAAAAAGCTTGAGTCATAACGCAGCATAGTTGTGAATGGGGTGGGGGAGGTAGTGGGGGAGGTAGGGGGGAGGTAGGGGGAGGTAGTGGGGAGGTAGTGGGGAGGTAGTGGGGAGGTAGTGGGGAGGTAGGGGGAGGTAGTGTGGATAAGGGGAACAGGGTCAGAGTACTGTTGCCCTCCTGCGTCACAACTGTGTCCGAAGCTCCCTCCACGCCTCGTCGGGCAGATTTCTGCGTTCATGGTCATCTGGCCTTCTAGCCATCCTGCTCCATCGGTCACTATTCCATTTGTCTGGTCTTGTCAACCCATACACTTGGTTCTCACCCCATCATCAGGACTGTGTATATATTCACTCTGCGTGCTCTTTTGTTTTTTGGTGTTGTTTCATGTTATGCTGCTCCTTATTTTTAAAATTACAATGATACGCTAAAATAGCCGATAGCATGGCTTTTCGCATTTCGGTCAAATTGATTAAACAACCAATGCAGCATTCCTTCTGCTCCCGGCTCCCTGTTTCTCCTCACGCGTTCACACCTTGGCAATCACATAACACGTCACGTCAAGGCCTTGTACACGCTAACACCAATAAACAAGGCTGACGTCAACCCACGTGTAATAAACAGTGCTGATTGAATGTATGTGAACCCCTTGAGCAATCACACATTTCTTTTGGTGCTCACCGTAAAATCTTTATTTGCTCAAAACCAATCTATTTTATCGGACATAGCGGGTTTATAGTTACCAATTCCGTATGTCGGTTTAAGATGGAATCGAAAAAGTAAATTAAAAAGAATGCAGGCGAAATATACATTAAATCAAGTAGGTACGTAGAGTCAGGAGGGTAATAATCGGATACCAAATAAACCAACATTTGAATAGTTATCTTTAGAATCTTAAGTTTAAGTGATAGTTTGACAAAGACAAGAAACCTGATCAGTTTGGTGATGCCCATACAGGCAAATGCAAAACACACAATGCAAAAAAATAAATAAGATCCCAGAGGACATCAAGAAGAGGTTAGCGAGAGCACATCAGTCTGTGGAAGGCTAAACACCCGACCCAAACATATCCGAGCTCCATCGGTCCACTGTGAGGCCGATCATTAACAAATGGAGAGCATTTAACATGGCAGCAACTAGTAATGGACGTTCCATCAAAATACCGCCAGGAGCCACAAGGAAAATAATAAATCAAATAAATCCCAACACGAACATGACATCGAGGCGTTAGCAGGCCTCAGTCGCGGCATTTCGCCTAATGTAAAAAAACATGCAATATTAAAAAGAAGAACACTGAATGGACCTTCATAGGTAGCTAGGAAGAAGCATGTTGTCAGAAAAGAAATAAACCGCCCATCTTAACTTTGCCAGACACCACCTGGGACAACCTGAAACATGCATGTAGCATGTACTCTATATATGTAGATGTAAAATATCCCTGTACAGTATTACAGCTACTTTTATTAGTAGTTCTATTAAGTAGTTTTTTCATAAATTATAAGCCCATGTTGTTTTCACTGTTATTGTACTTGATGAATCCCTCAAACCTATCACATGTGATTTAATTCTGCAAACTTAATAAACACAGAAACAGGTCCTGGCTACTGAAATGGTCAACATGTATAGTGTCTGTGTCGTGTGCCAGACTGACTGTTCCCAATCGTGGTTCCGCTAGGAACTTATTTAGCAGCGATGGGCCACCAATGCTAAATCAATACAGAGAAAACACTGATAAAAGGAACTGTAAAGGTGAGTGAAAACATAGGTTATATGAGAAACAGTAGAGCGGGCTACAACCCAAACAGGTCTTTCTCAGACGGGCAGTGCACATCCCAAACCCTTTTAGAGAACGCCTACTTTTTTGATGCCTAGTCTGAGCTGTAATATTGACACTCTCCTGTTTGTGTGTTCACATCGAGCAACCACCTCATCAATGAAATATGACAGGGTATACAAATATTCCAGAGTACGAGTACCGAATATGTAAACACAAGCCAACTACCCTTTCCACTCCTTCTCTTTATCTCTCCCTCTCTCTCTCTCCATATCTTCTTTGTTGGAAAACTTTCCATGACTTAATCATAGCCAGAAACTAAACACATTGGGTAAAAAGTAAAAACGTATTGTGTGGCAATTGCAGAAAATGTTTATTTCAGTGTAACAGTGTAACTCGGTCTTGGTTGATGGTTCTTCTGGTGGTCAAGGTTTAGAAGATCAGTGAATAATAATTATATTGCCCTGCAACTATTGCGTAACTTGGTGGTACATTTAAGCCTTAAATTTCCACGGCACCAATGACATGATAATAGCCCATAAAGACAAGGTCAAGCACACACCACAGAACAAGCTAGGGAAAGAGAGTAGGCTGGAATTATTTTGGAATCCCTCTTTTAAAGCCTCTCTTCTTCATACTGTTTGTCAAGTCTGGCTCTTTCTCTGTTCATACCTCCTTCCCTTCCTCCCCTCTCATTCTCGCCATCTTTTCGTGTGGCACTTTTCTTTTCCCAGTGACTTTTTCATTCTCCAATCCATCCCTCCCGGTTTCTATTAGTTTAGTCATGTTTGCCGTTGCTCTGAGGACAGAGAGGGAAAATAGTGACTGACTAGTGAGAGAAAACAACAATAAGTAGAGTTTATTACAAAATGACTCATGCGTGCTTTACCAGCAACTGACCTCCATGTGGTTGCTATGGAGACACAATGTGAAAAGATCTGTCCCTCCCTTTAAGAACGGACAACATGTGGCTCTTAGCCAATCAGACACTGCCATCAGCTGAAGCATAGTCTAAGAACCAATTAGAAAGCGAAACCCAATGACGCACAATATCCAACGAAAATACGGGTTCCTCAGGAAATCAAAGAACAACCAATCACAATTGAATCATTTGCAAATTCAAACCTTCACCCAGGATAAAAAAGTTGATGTTCTCATCGGTTATTTGAGGAAGGAAGCTTGACGAGAAATATAAGGAATCGGCAAGTTTCTACAGAAACAGTCTTCAGCAAGTGGTGTCACACACAAACACCAGAGTCATGATGACTAAGGTCTTTTCTCCTAACAATGTGGCTTTTCATCTAATAAGTTACTTGTGTCTACTCTGGCTGAATGAAGAAATGACGCAAACTTCATGACAGATTTAACCTTATCTGAATGTACCAGGAAGAGGACAGTACTCCAACTTCCCCCATATTCCATCAAACTAATCAACTGGATCAGTTACGAAACCCAGCACATTATGAAAGCCAATGTCAGGTTACAGGCTGGCTCCAGATAAACCAATAGTTTTTTAGATATTCTACCAGCATGGTGTTGGGACTAGTGAATATAAATAGAGCAGGTTGGTGGTGTTCTGTAAACAGCAGGCCAAGTCGCAGTGGGAGTTGAACCCCACCAGATTACAGGTGGATAACAGAAATAGAAGCTTTATTACAGTACAGTAAATTGCCAGACTGCAGCAGTAGTGTTTCTCCTTCAGGGCCTGGTTACATAGGCAGAAGAAAATACACACGCAAACACACACACACAAACACACACACACAAGATTTGGGCACACACGACATCATTAACACACACACACCTACAGTACATATCATGCCGACTTGAACAGGTTTAACAATGACTTAAAGTCAGTGATCGGCTATCCAAGTCCCTTCAGAGTACAGTATTTAAGTATTACTTTCATTTCTCTGTCATAAATAAGACATTAGTTCAATTAGACAGAGCGCCCTCCAGAGCAGTGCAGAGTAATACCATTACAGGGAAGGAGCACTGCCCTACATGTGTGTGTGTGTGAGAGAAAGAGAGCACAAGTGTACAGAAGTCTCTGAAAACCAATGTACCAAATCCACACACATCTGATCTCAGGTAGGTAAGAGTCTATAATATATTTACTAATATGAGAGCGCTTACATTTGTATAGATTGACGGTTTGCGAGGCCATTGAGGATAACAATGGCAGATGGTTGGTTCAGCAGCTGATTTTGATTTCAAAAGTTGTGAGATCAAATTCACTTAGAAACTATTTCAGTTCCCGTGTCTGGGCAAACGTCAAATACTCACGAGATGACACTTCCCACACATCCAATTTGCACTATTCTCAATACGGGAGTTCATGTTCATGTGAGTTCATGTGATCACTACATAACTGAATGATTCCACACAGACACTGTCTGCCTGTCTCGGGAGTGTTTCCTTAAATTAGGTCAAACCTCAAGAAGTGAGGCAGTAAGACGCTGATTCTATCACTCATCACTTAAAATCGAAAATCGTGTATCATACCTATTATGAACAACCGTTTGGGGATTTTGAAACAAACGACATTAATGAAAAAGGCTTAATTACTTAGAAGGTGGAGCCATCTAGTGGAGGTGAAGAGTAATGCAGCCAAATGGACCGATTCATTTCAGTAAGACCACATTCAGCAAACACCTGACATTCACGGGTAGACCCATTGGATGAAGTCTAAGTGAACAAAAACTACGATCTTTGAAACGTCTTTGTGTTTAATTCTTCAGTAACTGAAGCAACACAATTTCTGTCAGATGTTCATGTAGCTCCATAAAATAACAACATATATGCTATTCCTCTGACCGCTGTCGATAGGTACTCACCACTGCTGACTGGGAGCACATGCCTTGCCATTTCAGAGAAGCTCAGACCCAGTCGCCTAGCCATACAATTAGGGCCACGTCAAAGTTTCTCATTTCTTTTTTATTCCCGCATATGTCTCCTGCATACAACACTTTGACAACAATAACTGACTAATCGCTTACCATCTAATCTCCCCAGACCTTGACCTGTGCCCATCGTTAGATGATTAGTGTTTTTTGCGTCACCTGTGAGCCATCATTATGTTATGTTATAATGTTGTGACTCATCTGTGTATAATACGGGGGTGTCTGACAAATACTCCTCTCATCTCTCCTCGCTTCGCTGCTATTCCCTTCCTCTCCCCCAATTCCCCCTTCTCTCCCACTATTCCCCCTCCTCTCCCCCAATTCCCCCTCGTCTCCCCCAATTCCCCCTCCTCTCCCACAATCCCCCTAGTCTTATTAATCTTCTCCCTCTCTGCCTGCTCCCTCCTTCAGCTCTAGGAAGGTGTAGTTCAGTGACGTCCAGTGGGGCATGGCAACAAGGACATGACAAGACAAGGAATAAAGTCACAAATAACTTCCTCCGCCCACACAGACATAAAAACAGTGCTGTTGTACTAGAAGATGGTCAGAGAAGCTAGAAACTAAGGGAAATTGTAATACCAATAGTAAATGAACATAGAACATATATGCAACCATAGAGAACAACATGGCTCTGTGCGTGCAACTTGATGTTTAAGTCCAAACATATTGTTATATAATGGCATAATGCATAATGTTGACCTGCTCTGACTCTCTGTGTGTTCCAGCCAGCTGCCTTTAATACTAATTCCACTGGTTCTTCCTCCTTCCATCTTCTTTATATATGTAACTCACAAAATGTGCTAATTAATATTCAGTCTCTCAGACTGTTCAAAAAAGGGTCATGGGAACATTTATTTTGGAAAACTTTGCTTGAGTTCAAGCAAAGAAAGTCTAAAAATGGCAAGTTGTTCAGGTCCATTTTCATCAATCTAGGCCAGTCACTCTGACGCAGGGGGATGTGTGGGAGAAAGGAGCTCAAGCGATGCTTGTCGGCGTGGAAACAGGTGGGATGGTCTTAATGATCCTGCGTCTGATGATCCATGTGACTGAGTGTGTGTATATGTGTGAGTGTGTGTGTCTGTACTGTATGTGTGTGTTGTGACCCACAGTCATCATAATTTAGCCCAAAACAAGAGTCTAACATATTTCCGTGAATACACGTCCTCAAAGAACTTCATTTCTCACAGACAAAACCTGTCGCTCTCTAAAACAGGGATACAAATTTTTCCCAATCATCCCATTTCATGCAGTAACTGGGAGACAACACAGCCCCGTAGGGAGAGAGAAAGACAGCCTCGTCTAGTCGAACAAAACCAGATGACAGGCTGTGGGTAAATATCCCAGCAAAAAGACGGATGTTCAGAAACACTGAACAGGGAATCAATCCAAAAGCAAATACAAGCCATGTTTGTTGACAGCAGAGGCCCCAAAATGGGCTGTCATCGATCAGTCGCTTTATTTGTTTGCACTCTATCTCTTTCTTGTTCCCTCTCTCTCACTGCATGTGTATAATATATATATATATATATATATATATGTGTGTTTGTACATGACTCTCTGTATCTGAACACTCTCTCTTTTTCTGAGGATCTTCCTCAGTGGTAAAAATGGCAGGTGAGTGGGTGTCAGGGTGGTGACTGACAATAAGAGCAGAAGTACTTCTGACAAAGAAGTGATCACATTCACACTCAAACCAGAACTGGACACAGCCCTGTGACCTTTTAGTTCTTAAAAAATAAACAACACACTCAACGCCAAATAACCTAAATAGATCAGGTGCTGTGTCCTCATATGTAATCTGAATGACAAAACTTGGACAGCGCTCCAGTAATATACTTTTAAAACTGCTACACAGCTGTAGGTAGACATAACTATACAGATATACAGCTTATGTTGGGGCCAACACTTGGGGCCAACACTTACATACTGTGTGTGGCCGGCTGCTTTGGACGTCATTGACGCGGATGAAGGGCCTGGACATGACACATTCGTGCAGTGATGAAAAAATAAGAATCTACATTCCACTTTTTTCAGGTTTCACTCCTATTTGTTAACCGGCCAAATCCGGATAGGCCATCATCATAGTGGAGACAAAGGAACAATAGCATGTTCACTTCTGTTGAGTGGTTCTTCAGTTCCCAGGCATATTATCATGGGTGGTAATCATTAAAGGCATTTCTAGTCCAAATAGGCAGATAAAGAGGGATATCGGACACAGCCCGGCATTGCCCTGCTTCACCCATAGCACTTACTTTTCCCATCTAACGTCAATAGGTATTCTAGTTTGTCCGCTCTTGTAGAGCGCAGACGTTAGACAATGACGAACGCCGCGGCAGTGTTCATGTGATTGTCTCCTCGCCTGTGGCCTACTTATCTAGGCGTAGCATTTGGAACTTCCCCTCTAACTCTAGGTCTCGGGTTGACAGGGGCTCCATGCTCGCTCTCTCTCGTCGGCTGCTCAACTTCCTCATGGCAGGCCAAGGTCCGGGATGGGTTCCGGAATGAGAACGTCTTGTTCTCCCTGGCTTGACGGAATCAAAGCAAATAGCGACTGCCAAGTAAAGTTCACGCTGTGTCAAAAGTCATCCCACTCTCCACTCCTCCCCTCTGCCGGTCAGTTTGACGACCAACCCTCTTGCTCGCTCTTTAACCTCTCCATTCATTCATTACCCCAATCTCTCTCTCTCTCTCTCTTTCAACTCAGTATCTTTCAACCAAATTTCAGCATTCTTAATGCAATATTTGGACCTCGTATTCCACATGCTTTTATCGTTAAAACACTATCCACTATCCAGCGTTTTTGTAGAAGATCAATTTCAGAGATGTATAGGGCTGTCTAGTTGTGTGATGAGCCGTGTTCTACAGTAGTCAGACTATGGGGATGTTTCTAAGCTATTCATGTGTTTTCAGCCACTCTAGTTTATGGCTCATGCAAATAACTACTCAGACAAATACATTTTAAAACTTTGGCGTTGACCAAAATGGATAGCAGGATGATTCTTTATCAGTAAAAGTAAGCAGACATTTCGATCTTACTTGTTAAAAACAGAAATGTCTCTTTAATTGGCGTAACTACAAGTTAACACAAATTCGCCGCATTAATTTCTTCATTTTGACATGACAAAATCATCGGAATCATCTCTCTGTATTTATTTGATGAAGAAATTGGTAAGACTTTTAGCCTCCAGTCTGCCAGAGCCCTCCTGAGGCTTCATTTCAAACACTGCGCAGGCAACCCCTGTGCCAACTCTGTCAGCCGAGACACCCTGATACAGCATCCACACATCATCTGACTGCCCTGCTCTGGAATCAACCGGATACAGCCTAAAGCCAGCCCAGCATACCTCTGGGCTAAACCTTTCCATTCTAGAACAGTCAAGATCAGCCAATCCTAACAGGGCTGCTAGGGCACTCAAACGCAGTGCCTTGCAAAAGTAAATTTCTGATCAACTCTACAACATTACTGGATTAAAATGTCAAATGTAAGTGTAATTTGTCAAACAATAAACAATAAAACTCAATAACCACAAGGTGACATGGGTTTTATGTTGAGACATATTCATAATACAAATTCAAAACTGACATATGTTGCTTGCACAACAAGTCAAACATCAAACCCTAGTATTTAATAAAGCATTAATTTGCTGTAACAACAAGCCATTTTTTATTAATAAATTAGCAATTAAGGATGAAATTACATTTGAATGAAAAACACAGTGTCCCGCAGGAAAGCAAACTGCAAAGGTTTGGGGGATCCTTGAATTTTCTGGGACCCAGAGACATAATAAAGTGTTTAAACTGTCCTCGCTCTGGCATATGTACAGGTTTGCTGACAGCAATGCAGGGAATGCAGGGAATATACAGGGAATCCCAATTTACTTAAAGCACCATGCAAACATAATATGATCAAAAAGATACACACATTCATCAACACACTATAAATACAAACACATTTAAACACGCACTAAAAAGACCAAGTGAAAAATATTGTTGTGTAAGTTGTTTTCTTGTGAATAGAGGCAAATGATGTAGCATTTCAGGACTGTTGAGCGTACAGCAGAGACACATACTGCAGTTCTCTCTGCCGTCTCAGTCTCCCTCTCTTTTTTCGTCTGTTCTCTGTTTTTTTCACACTCTTTCCCTCTCCCTTTCTCTCGCTCTGTTTCTCTGCAGCAGTGAAGCCTGATGTCTGCAGCTCCTGTTCTTCTGCTGCTTCCTGCGTCACTTCCCCCTCATGCGAGATGTAAACATAAGCACACCCATGCTCGTTTGCGTGATCACAACCATATAAGTGCTAACGTGCGCGCGCACACACACACACACACACAGAGCCCCCCCCCACTCCACACCTTTATAAACAGCAGTCGCTTGGGAGTAGTTCAGTGTGACCACACACATAAGCTCTCCCTCTCCCACTATCTCTCTCTCTCTCTCTCACAGGTTGTTGAAATACACGACAACAAACACGAGCGTTCACATTGGAACACATCTAGCAAACAGTGAAACCACCAACCTCAGTGAGCTGTGCATACAGAGCTGTCTGCCATCAGAGTGTGTGTCTGCTACATTTACTGAGCCACACAATACTGCTGAATTAGCCGTAGTGACAACTTACAAAAAGAAGGGGGAGTGAGGGATGGAGAGGGATATAAAGAAAGTGGACAGTGGAACACAGCGATGGTGGAAGAATGACCGAATAACAGAGATGGCAAGAGGGAAGGAGAGGGAAAAATAATAAAAAAGATACAGACTTGGTTGCTGTGTGTCTGGATGTTTTCACTTTCACTAGAGCTAAGACTTCTAACAAAACATATGATTACATTACAGTTTGATTTTAAGTTGTGGTAAAAGACAACAACACACCCATTCAATGTGCACCAAGGGATACGTCATCACTGGACAGGTGTTGTCTGTAGCATGTGGCACAGGTTGTGATGTCTGTTTGTTTCATAAGGCATGACAACACAAAACACACACGGGGTGCTCTAGGGACACTAGCCATTCTAGCTAATCTCACTGATTCCACTGTGGTGGAGAACAGCTCACAACTTTGCTCAACAGTGGGAAACACATAAGTGTGCATCTGTGGCCTGCACTTTAGGGCGTGTCTGCTTCTTGTGGGCATTTCTGCCTCCCCATCTCAGGGGTTCCGATTAAAGTGCTTACACTAGTTGGCTCGGGCACAGTAGGAGGCTGCAGTCACCTTAAAGGAAATGTGTGAACCATCATTATACCATAAAATAAGTACCTATAGGCTACTGGGTAACGACAACATCAGTCCCTCTGCCTGCCATGTAATCAGAAATGTGGAAAAGCAGTACGTCATAGGCAGGACACGGGACACTCTTTAATTTAAATTTAGTTCACTCGGAAGAATAAACAAGGGAGTACAGTGGCATGGCTAGTTACTTGTCTGTTGTTAATGCAACAATCCACATCAAAGAAATGACAAAAGGTTTCTCCTGAACGACACTGCCTTGAAATGACTTCCATGCAGTTAAGGGTTCTGATTTATGATTATATATATATAAATATAATACACATATACACACTCTGGTATATACTGTGTGGATTTTATATGCATAATATATAAAATGTTCATACATAATATTATTATAGAACCCCTGTGTCCAAACATTTGACTGGTACTGTGACAATAAAAATCTAAGTCATTAATTGGATATCACAAATTGGGAGGGGAGAAAAAAGGGAGGTACTAATAGAAATAGGTTTACAAGTTCCAGCATAAACATCTGATAATCCTACATCTGATAATTTGATAAAATCGAGATTATGTTGACATATAGTCTCTAACACAACACAAAGGAATATCATAACCTGCTCTTCTACTCTGTTGTCAATCACTGTTTATTAGGTACTCCTGCAAGAGTAAGGAATACAAAATACCACCTCTGGAAACAAACATCTGAATGCACAAAACAAAAACGTGCACTCTTCACACACACACACAACAGTGTTAAACAGGATGCAACGGTGTTGAACATATTAGTAAGTAAGTCATAAAAGCCAGCTAGGAGACAAAACAAGTGCAGATATGGCCAATGTGTGATTTTCTAGTCACGACGAGAGTGACGTCGAATTTTATAGCTGTGTTTATTCAAGCTCTGTGTCATGTGGAAGACCCATCTCCAGAAGGCGTAATTGTATACATTATACACAGTTGTGTTGGCCTGGTTCGCTGTGACAGGAGAGGTCATGCCACGTTTATTTTGGATTTTGACTATCTTAGGCTATGTGATAAACCTAAATAAAGGATGCCATTGATGAAGTTGTAATGGACTGATGTGCTCTATAGGCTATACACATATAACACGCTAATAAATGGTATTGGATTACGCAATAGAACAGCATATATTTAAATAGTCGACTTTATCTCTAGGGGCTCCGGGTCTTATACGCAACCGGGATGAAGAAGCGCGTTCTCGCGTTCAGGTGCGGGTTGTTTATGTCCCTGGAACTTCTACCACAGACCAGGCTGTGACGTCGCATGTTATTGCCAGATTTCCTTAATAACATCCCGTCCCCGTCTGACAGGAGAAAAGCAGAACATATTGACCACGGATTTGGCCCAAATAAAGAAGCCCTTAAATGATCAAAGGTTGGCGGATAATAGCTAGTGTGTATGTAGCCTACAGCTACGCACTTTTACATTTGGCAAGAAGTTCACCATGATCAGCTTGACTGACGCAGGTAAGTCTGCGCGAAGCATATATGCATGTATAGTGTCATAATTGGGCCATTTGGTTAATTTTAACACTAGACTACTGACACGGAATTAAACTTTTGGTGAATAGGCTACGATTTTGGACCCATACCAGCATGTTTAATCACAAAAAATGCCTACACTTGATTATTTTAAAATATACGAATAATGAGTCAACTTATGTTTTGTTCAGAGATAGCCTACATTGTATACAGTGCAAGTTATTTTTAGTTATTATAAATTAGTTGATGTTGCCAATAAGCATTACCCCCACATAATGTTATTGTCAGTCTGGAAACACAGATAACAGTCTGTGTTGTTGTTGCGATGCGATGCCATATACATGGTAGAACGGGCGTGCTGTTTGGAAAAGCGATAAGCGATAGCCTTGGTGTTTTACCAAATTACATGTAGATAAACATCCTCTGCTAAATATAGGTCGTTTGCTTGATAAACGTCAATCTGCGCAACACAAAGTGGAATGCGGACATTGGCAGCGCCACAGAATCCAATAGAAATACATAATCCATGTGGTGAAAATATAATGTCAACATCCACAAGAACAAGCTCGCATTTTCCTATCACGCACTTGCGGAGAAGAGGAGAACAGGATGCGATTTATCCGCTGTAATAACACATACAGCACGGAAATCACAGTATTATGATGCAGAAATGTGCGAACCACATATGAACAACACATATACCCAGCTGCGTATTCAACCATCTGGGACATTATAAATAACTTCACTTACAATTATGAGGTGCGCACCGGTTCCACTCCCAGGGCAGGTAGATGGAGCAAACACGTGATTTCAGGCGATCGAAAAGTGCTTCATAGCTGGGCAGGTGCAATTCCGAACTGACTGCCATGTCCCGTCCAAATGGGTCGCCTTCTAGGCCACTTTGGGGTGGCCCCGGGCGGTCACGACTTAGTTGTTCCAGAAGCAATTGCTTGTGTTGGGTATTTGCCGATGAGTGCGTCAATTTTTTTCATCTGGCGGGGGTACGCTGTGTCTCTGTTCCTGCCATTTCATTATATCATGTCCATCATGTGACATGGCCAGGCCTCTAGATGGAAACTTAAAGGGACCTCCCACGTGATCCAGTCCATGCGCAGTCACCGTGGGCACGGGAAGTCCGATGTTTGGTAAACTGTGATGAGACGCACATCATCATAATAAAGACTATAGCTACTGTTTGCACCACTCGGGGAAATACGTGATTTTAAATAACTACTGTACTCATTGTGATTTACGGCATATGAGCTCATGCTTGGCATAACTTAACCAGAAATTAGGAATTAGATGATGTTTGCAAATGGACGGTTATAGCTATATAACCAATGGTCCTTTGCCGACCTTGTTTTATCACGACTAATTATCAAACAATGAATTGACAAAACATTAGGCATTCGGACTTAATACCGTTATATCTCATTAAATTCATTAATACATTTGCAAGGTATCAAAAAAAAAACAATTAATAAAAAAACAAGTGCTTCTATATCCAGCCTTCTATCAGTTTTTGGAGGAAGATTATGTGCCAAGTTATTATCGGGCACTTAGAAGAAACTACATTATCGTAGCCTAGATAGCTTACATCAGAAATTTACTGGCAGTTGGGTTTGGATGATTCACCGTCGACAAATTACAAATTATATTCAAAAGCTCCTTGGAAAAAAAATGTGATGATCACATCCTGGTTGAGAAAGGTAGTTGTATTGTTATTAATTTATAATAAGACTATTGCTTTTGCAATACTAGTCCGATAAGGTTAACAGTCCAATAACAATGATTTTTAATTTAAGTTAATACTAAAACATAGAACATTTTACCAAGACATCTAAAGAGAAAGGTTATAATGACATCCCATAAGTATTGTGCTCGATCTTGTTTCATGGAATTACATCTAGGACTAAGGGAAACTTCTACTTTTCTCTTCTTATTTTACAGTTACTTCTTTGTCTTTAGTGTGGACCTAGAGAGTGTTCAAAGAGGGGACAGCTGTCTACCCGGGTAAACAGTGTTAATTACAGCAGGTGTCTATGAGATGACCAGAGAAACAAACATTTTAAATGTTTTAATCATTTAACAATACTTTCCGTTTATGAAATAAAATTGATTTTTTTAAATATATTTTTCTTTTTCACAACATAGCCTACATTGAAAAAATACTTATAAATAATATATCATGCCGGAAGCAAGCTATGCAGTCATTTATGTCAGGAGTTAACTCTCACATTAACATGGCATTCTGCTTGTTCACATCAAAGCTAATCACTTAAGGAGACAGTATGAACAACAGAAGCATTTGGTGGAAGGTGTTAGATGCATAATACAGAAAAGCAAATGTTCCAGTACACAAATCCAGCAAAGAAGAAGGTTTTGATCTGTATCAAATTTGACCTGTAGCTGAAAAGTCACAGCAACAAGGAAAACCTTTCTATAATTTATTATTTCAACAATGGCCATAGGATTATAATTACAAATTCAGATGGAGCCCAAAAACCTGTGGTGAACAAGAGTTCCAAAATAATTTTGTTTTCATTATAATGTTAGCATATCTCCTGCAGAATGCTGAAAACACTGTTTCTATTAACACTGCAAAACATTCCCACATTAAAAGTTGTGTTTTTATGTTTACTCAATGTATATATTTATTCAATTGTATTCTTTCGTTGGAGTTAAAAAATTAAGTTGTCAATTGTTTTTGACATTTTCAATGTGCATGTTAATCCTAAAAAAGCAAGCAAACACGCACGTAAACACGCACACATGTACACACACATTCAAACACAAAATAATAACAACAACTTTGAACTTTCATTAATAGACATATCTCTAACCTTTTGATTATTTTGCCCTGTAAGTGTAGGAAAGTGTAAGAATTACAAACACAAAATTTAGATTACATGTTCGTGGACATTTCAGGGTCACAAAAAAGTGAATGTCTTCATGTATACGTTTAATAGCGCAAACCTGTCAATGCAGCATCTCCACAGTTCTATTCCACTGACCTTGACCAATGCAGTTGCCATGAAATCAAACTGTCATTTCTCTTTAAGAGCTGCCACTCACCCGGGTTTCGAACCTCTGCTGCTGCTTGTTATTCGTCTGCAACAAGATGGCGGCCGTTCAAGAGAACAGAGTCCTCTCCTTCAGTGTGTTTAAATGGAGCTCGTATTCCTCCACGTATTTACCCGAGTGAGTAACGCTCACACGTTAAACACATTTGACGTGTTCTCGTGTATTGCCGTGTGTATAGTTGATAGCCACAGAGCATCGGAATCGTTTCTAAATGGCCTTGGTGCAGCACTGTAGCTAGCTACCTACTCGGGTTAGCTGGTAGTACTACTAGATACCGAGGGGAGCTAGCTGGATGCACTCGAGTAAACGAAAATGTACGCATACATAGCCGGAGTTCAAACATATGTATGTTAATGATGGGTTCATTTTAGCACCGTGGTCTTACCGTGCAGTTAAGCCTGGCGGTAGGTACCGGTGATAGACCCAAACGTGTTGGCTGGAAAGTAGCTACCGCTAAACACATACTAGTAATACCGTACTGTAGGCTAGGTTAGTTAGCGAACAGTAGTAGGCCACACTGTCTGCACTACCTACCAGAACCTATCATAAATACGTTATGTATCCATAATGCCAAGCTAGTGGTGTTACTAGACGCGTTGTGTAGGCATGTTGGCTGGCGTTCATGGTTTTGCTAGCGTTCATAGTTTGCTAGATAATTGGCTACAATACAGTAGCTATGTGACATTAGATCACTATACCAAAGTACCTGGACACTTTATGGCATATACCAATGTAACTGGACACTATATGGCATATACCAAAGTACCTGGACACTATATGGCATATCAAAGTACCTGGACACTATACGAAGGATCCGCTGTTTAAATATTTGTTCCCTGTTATCCCGCGCGAGAGTTGAGTGAGGGACGTGCGGTCTTATTAGTTCATGCTACATGTTTGCACAAACATATTCATTAGACATTAACCATCCGTTTCTTCTATGTAACGAAGTGGAAATTTGCTGATCAGTTTATACCACCTTTTATGTATGTAGAAACATCTTAGTGGACAAACCCAATGACCAGTCCTCCAGGTGGTCGTCAGAAAGCAACTACCCTCCACAGGTAAAGTATGCTTTGCCCCACTCACATAGACAATTGTTTTATGTAGTACCTACCAGTCACCTGTTCTCCATGTGATGCCTGAGCTGACCCCTAATAGTCTTGTAGAAGCACGCAAACAAATCTAACAGTCACCAACATATATGTGTTTTTTTATGACAGATTTCAAGAAGATCATGAATACATTTTTTTTTATTGGATATTGCCAAATCAATCGCAATGGACAAAAATCATTTCAGTGACTAGGTGTGAAATGCTCAGTGTTCAATTTAAATGACAAGTTGCAACTACAACAACTGGCATGTCCATGATGAACAAAATTGTCCAACAACCAGGCGCATTAACAATGATGCAATTTGGCCAAAAAGTACAAGGAAAAAAATATTGTTCTGTAATCTTTACATTAATCCAAATCATGTACAACATTAGAAATCTAGGGCTGTTAGTTGGGGTAGAAATCCAAATACGTTCCATGTGAACATACTAGACATTCTGTGGTTGCACATTCTATAGCACCACTCAGTCTGTTTACATCAACTATCCATAATTTTTCAGAAGCCGAGGTTATGGAAAGGTGGAATGTCAAATCTTAAAAGATATTATGCTGCAATTATATAGAGCATTATCAAACATCACACGCCATCGCAATCTTCAGTTTCTTTATTTAATCAATAACCGAGGACATGGACATTCTCTTGATGGAAATTGATGTTCTCTAATGGTTTCCATGGTAACAAGTATAGTCAAACCAATGAGAAACAGTTTTTATTGTTATCATTATGTGCCATGTTTTCAGAAGACAATGCCGCTTCGGAAAAGCGAGATCAGTGTACCCAAGCCTACCCTAGGAAATGTCCTTCTGTTGGACGTATTCTAGGATTTGTTTTTAAAATGCTATAATCAAACTGACAAATTGACCAACTGTTGTTCATATTTTGGAGGATTCTTACGTTGATGCAGTAGATGGCAGTTAAGGCTCACAATATAAATAAATGGGGAATACGTTTGATTTGTTTGACCCACTGTAATGCCTAATGTATCATGTCAGTATGGCTTAAAGGCAGGTGTTAAGGGGTCCAGTATCAGCCCTGTGCAGTGTTGCAATTAAAAATGCTATTGTAAATGCTATGCATTTTTGGAAGGGTGCATTTTATTACAGGGTATGACATTATTGTGTATTGTATGACTCTGCTGATGAAATGATTCCCCTCTCTGGCACTCTTTCCCTCTAGTACCTAATGTTGAAAATGGAAAGGCCAGCCATTGTTCAGAGCATCACCTTTGGGAAGTATGAGAAGACTCACGTTTGCAACCTAAAGAAGTTCAAAGTGTTTGGTGGAATGAGTGAGGAGAACATGACAGAACTCCTGTCCAGGTAATGGGAGGTGGCAGAGGGACTGTGAATGGTGACCGTTTGTCGGAACATATCATCCAGTTTACTGTGTCTGTTAATGTAGCCCGTTTCATATCTGCTCGTCCACAGTGGCCTTAAGAATGACTACAATAAGGAGACGTTCACCTTGAAGCACAAGATTGATGAACAGATGTTTCCCTGCAGATTCGTCAAAATAGGTGAATTAAAAAAGAATCGCTCCGTAGGCTTGGCTTGTTCTGGCTTTTTACCTGTTTGGTGGAGATGTGTCTGTAATAGTGAAAAACGTCATGTCTTACAGTCCATTCTGTCGTCCTCCTTCCTAGTGCCTCTGATGTCGTGGGGGCCCAGTTTTAACTTCAGCATTTGGTACATTGAGCTGCATGGCGTCGAGGACCCTGATGTAGTGCAGCCCTGCCTTAACTGGTACAGCAAGGTGAGACCGATCTCTGAGATCCGCACACGTACATACATTGTAGAGAACCCTGTAGTGAGCATGTCTCCTTGACGTGCTCCCGTCCAGTACCGGGAACAGGAAGCCATCCGCCTCTGTCTGAAGCACTTCCGGCAGCACAACTACACCGAGGCGTTTGAGTCGCTGCAGAAGAAGACGCGTATAGCGCTGGAGCACCCCATGCTGACACACCTGCACGACCGCCTGGTGCTCCAGGGAGACTTTGACGCCTGCGAGGAGCTAATTGACAAAGCTGTCAAAGGTATTGACCCCCACATTTCCCATAGACAGGCTTACTCCCTCGAAACTACACAGCTTCATATTTCAGTCAATTATTAAAGTAAACCCATCCGCGAGGTTTATTCGTACAGTTAACTGTTGCTATTTCTTAAGCGTGTGAGTATTTTTATGTCACAGCTGTAGCTGTTGTTTGGCGTCCATGATTATAGCAACCTGTTGTTTCGGTCGTTTGGGTTGTCTCAACCCGTTGTTTCAGTTATCTCCCTGGGTAACGATATGTTTGATCTACTCCTCTGCTCTCCTCTGTAGACGGTTTGTTTAACCAGTACATCAGCCAGCAAGAGTACAAGCCACGATGGAGTCAGATCATCCCTAAGAGTAACAAAGGTACCACCGCCCAAGAATCAAGCTTAGACGACATGAACAGCGAGTCTAACTACTCAAGTAGGACTTACTTTCTCATTAACAGAATGATATTCCTGGCAGTACTGCCGCACTTGATTGACCTGGATTCCCATCCTCCCCTCTGTTTCCTTTTACTGTCCCTGATCTTCCCTCTATGTCTGCTGCTGTCACTCTTTTCAGATGATGAGGATGACAACCGGCCAGGAATGAGGGGTGGTCACCAGATGGTTATTGATGTTCAGACAGGTGAGGCATGCAGTTTTTCCAAATCAGGGGAAATCTGTTATTTGTTTAGAAAATTAATTACCTACATTCTGCCAGTTAAATATGAATGAAAACTAATTTTTAGCAAGATCCTGCGACCCAAATTCGTGTAGGCTGCCTAAGTCAGGGACTTAATGACAGATCGTGTTGCCTTGGTCACTCTAGGATATGATCTAGCATCCTTTCAGGCTGTGCGTTTGCTTCCAGGCTGTGAGAACCCTTGCATGTCACTGGTTTGCGTTTCAGCCCAGCAGACACAATGCAATTTGTTTCGATGCTCAGTGAAGGGGAGGGTGGTCGTCCCTGGATTAAACCCAGATGACCAGGAGTAACCCCACCACCTGTAGTTACCTCTACACTGTCTGGACGTCATGCAGACATAACCCCTTGTTCTGCTCTGCTGATCTCCATGGTTATGAGCCATTGGACTTGTGCACGCTGTGTTAATTAAACACACATGCTATTCACTATGCTATTCAGTTTTTTCTTACTGCAGTTGAAGTGGCGATCTCTAAAATGTTTATGGTTTTGTATGATATGGCAACAATTGTCCTTGTATTCACAATTCCAGACCAATAGAAATAGTGGTGGGAAATTTTTTCCCCAGTTTTTTAGTTTCAATCCATACTTTTGTTTCGAAATGGGATGAGATTTTCAGAAGTCTTAATATTGTAGATTATTTAATGTGACACTGTTATGCAGAACCAGCTGTCCATGTGTGCCACCTCATCACCTGTTAGAAATTGTTGCCATGGAAGCAGAAATACACTGACATGTCGATTGTTGTCATCGCATATAACTTGTTTATTACTGTTTATTTGAAATTCTACCGAAAGTGTTTACGAAATGTAACTTATGAATTCACTCAACCTGTATAACTCTTTAAAGAGGTTTTTTTTTTGTCCATCTCCAAGCTTAGTGATAAGGTATTTGATAGCTACAGATAGAAATGCGTTGTATCTGTCATTCACAAATCATGACCATGGCAATTATGCATCTAAGTAATATTATAACATGTGGCCAACAATCTGCACTATTAAAGGTTGTTGTGCCTACAGCCTTCTCTCAAATGTGGTCCAGCTGTTGACCGAGCTGTCTTGTTTCCCACAGAGACGGTTTATCTTTTTGGTGGCTGGGACGGCACACAGGACCTGGCTGACTTCTGGGCTTACAGTGTTCAGGAGAACCAATGGGTCTGCATCTCTAGAGACACAGAGAAGGAGGTGAGACAGTAAGATGCTTGTTTATTAGTATCACGATGAAGATGGTTTTTGTTTAGTGCACGAAAATGTACAAATCCTGTGCAAAGGCCTATTCTCACAGTATCATGTTGTGCGTGGATTACAGTGTCCTGACATAACCATGTAGACAGTCACATAACCGTGTGTATTGACCCCCAACAGAGTGGTCCTAGTGCACGTTCCTGTCACAAGATGTGCATCGATAGCCAGCGGCGGCAGATCTACACACTGGGTCGCTACCTGGACTCCAGCGTTAGGAACAGCAAGTCTCTGAAGAGTGACTTCTATCGCTACGACATCGACGCCAACACGTGGACGCTGCTGAGCGAGGACACGTCAGCGGATGGCGGGCCCAAGCTGGTGTTTGACCACCAGGTAACCGGACTCTCACCAGCCTCACACCTCCACCACTGGTGCATTTAAACCAGGTCAGCCAGTGTTCTGGATAAAGGATATGGTGCACTAAACCACCTGCGTGGGAGATCAGAGCATTGACAGCTAGTCTTGACATATTGTTCACATTTTTAAAGCTGAAATAGTGCCATGTTTTTTCTGTATTCTTTCCTTTGTTCTAAACCCACGACTGGAATACAGATGTTGAGTATCATGACTCTCTTTCTACCCCTCCCCATCCTGGCCCCTTCATCACCTTTGTCCTCTCTTCTTCGGCTACCATAGATGTGCATGGACTCGGAGAAGCACATGATCTATACGTTTGGTGGTCGGATCCTGACGTGCAATGGCAGCGTGGAGGACAGCCGGACGTCGGAGCCCCAGTTCAGTGGTCTCTACGCCTTCCACTGCCAGGCCGGAACCTGGAGCCTGCTCAGAGAGGACTCGTGCAACGCCGGGCCAGAGGATGTCCAGTCACGCATCGGACACTGCATGCTCTTCCACACCGTGGGTCACAGTGTTGGTACTTTGTATGGGGCGTTGTGTTGGGGTGGTGTGATCGGTCAGTGGTCCACAATGCTACGTTGCAGTGACGTTGCCTGTAGATTCCACAGATGCAACAAATGGACTATTGTCATTCGACATTTATAGTCACCTTTATAGTTAAAACATTGAGATGGTAATCAGGAAATGCCATTTGAATTTGCGCTTTTAGCATGTTGTCGTAACGTCAAAATCATTTTTAAGCGATAGCATATAGCATTGTTGATACAGCGTCTGTCCAGTAACCTTGATGTCGGCTAGATCAAATGCCCTTTTTCTTTCTCTGAGCAAGGCTATTAAACCTAATTGGTTCTGTGTGAATTTAAAGGAAAAGCACTCATAACTGACACATTTACCAAAAACCTGTCAAAATAGCATTTCTCTCTTGATGGCACATACTTTATTTTGTGTTTTTAAATAACTAAAATGGCATAACGTTAAATATATTTACCACTCCTACTACCCAAGCTTTTACAAAGCAATAATTTTTTTTTTTTTACAAACAGTCCTGACTGTCATGTTTCCCCCCAAAAATGTAAACCATTCAATGTTCCCATTATCATACAAAATACATTTCTGCCAGCTGTGTCTCAATATGTGTGTTCCCCCTGTCTTTCCACAGAGGAATCGTTGCCTGTATGTGTTTGGAGGTCAGAGGTCAAAGACGTACCTGAATGACTTCTTCAGCTACGACGTGGATGGTGACCATGTGGAGATCATCTCGGATGGGACGAAGAAAGACTCCGGCATGGGTACGACTTCCCTCGTAATAACTTAACAGCATATTATACCAACGGTGGCATGTAGGGTGAAACACGCTGTGGGTGTTGCAGATGTAAAATTGTGGTGGCATTCTGAGCTCCATCCCCTCTGCCCGGGATCAGAGATGATGGTGGTGCCTGCGTAGTGTTTGTTTGGATGCAGTATTGTTTGCAGCGATCTAAGCTTGAGCTGTTGACCTTATCAGCTCCTGAGAATAGCATTTCTGTTCTTAGAACTTCCCACTTTGTAATGTTGTGGTATTCTTGCTTCACCACACACGAACAAGTACCAAATTGCACTCTCACGCCACACGCAGACAGACAGACACAGACAGAGACACAGAGACAGACAGACACACACACACGCAGGCCGATTTGCGTTGCTATCAGCTGGTCCCTGTGGTCAGCAGCAGTGAGTGTGCTTGTTGCTGTATGTAGTGTAATCTGTGCCATTTCCCCTCAAGCTTCTCACTTAGTGATACTACATTATCAGTAGTCTTCCCACCATCACAGACATCTCCATCCATACTTATGCTGAAGACTATTAGGTTGATAAGCCATGGGTTTATGAGGAGATAATAGTTCATATCTCTTTTGTTAAAGTGAGATGGGACTTTGAAATGCTGCTCATTTAAAAGGCGCAGTGCAGCAGAGAGAGATGCTTCCTGTCTGATTCTTTGACTGAGTTCTCTGGGTGGAGTGCTGGACATGCTTGATGGCAGAGTGTAAATAGACTTCGGACTGTGTGATATTGCCAGAGTGGAGGAGGAAGAAATGGAAGGGAGGGTAAAAAATTAAGAAGATTATGGGTTGAGTGCGAGTAACCCGAAACAGAGAAACAGACTGACTAGGGAGAGGTAGAAACTGAAAGATGCAGAAGGAGAGATCGAAGGAAACCGAGAGAACAGAATGTATTTGGGCAGGAAGGAAACAGCAAGCCCAAACTGTGCTCCCCTAATCATTGTCAAATGTTTATTGCTGACGGCACAGCTGTGCTCTGTTGTGTCCCTGGACCGCAGAAACATCTCCCTCTTCATTTCCATTGGATAGCTCTACTCTAATGAGCTCCATGTCTGCATGTTTGCGTCTCAAACGGCACACTATTCCCTCCCGAGTGCACTACATTTGACCAGGGCCCACATTGAATAGGGTGGCATGTTAGTACGCACTTTAGGACGCCACTGTCTCTAGTGGCCCTGGTCATCGGCCGCTGCTTTCTTGTTCTTCGAATGAACTCGGCTAATGTCTTGGAACAGGATTTTGATGCGTCATTCTTTTTGTCTCCGATGCTGTTCTGAGCATGAGAATTTAATGACGCAGATTTTCCTTAAAAGCACATGCAGAGTAATGGGCTCCTGGGATTTGAATATTCAACCGTAATCCTCAGTTGTTATTGTGCTATTTTTGGTTTTAGCGCAGAACTTTACCCAGCGTTGTTGCTTTGACTTCGTTTGCCTTGATGTTGCATGCATGTTAACAGCATTCACTGTAGCCCACGTGATTTTGATTCCCTCAAAAGTAAAGAGCACTGTACATACTTAGCTGCTCATACGTAGCCTTTATGTCGTTTCCGTCTTAATCTGTATGCATGCATAGTAGCAGACTCAAATGACTGTGACGTTTCTAAACCATAAACATGTCATGTTCAATCGGAGGATTGAACATGTGGTTTTTATACCACTAATGCCAATCCTGGTACAATACATTTATGCATAGTTGCTTACTTCATACTGAGTCACCGCAAATGCGTCATCTAATGTTTCGTTCAGGCAAGCGGTGTGCTGTTTTTTTTTTGCTTTTGACAACACTGATGCAAATCTGTAAAAGGCACAACCAGAACATTTGCATTGTGTTTTGTTTGTCACCTCCAGGTCCTGTAGCTATCTGCGTTGCTATGAGTGTCGCCTGTTGCTTTTATAGCCCGTCACACTAAAAAAGAAATAAAACAAACAAAAAAATATGTATCTTAACTTTCAATCTTGAACTTTTTCCCAACTGTTATTAAAGCCAAACCGTTTCATTCCCGCTTGGCTTTAATAACAGTAGGAAAAAATGCTTTTACAGCCTGCTATTCCCTGGGCATGTGTTTTATCTCAAAACCAACACTCACTGGGTTTTAAATCCCCAGCATTATCAGTGACTTTCACTGGAAACTGTTAATATGTGTTTGTCCCGCCCTCTTACTCCCCCCCTCCTCCCCCCAGTGCCTATGACAGGTTTCACCCAGAGAGCCACCATTGACCCAGAGCTGAATGAGATCCATGTCCTGTCTGGCCTCAGCAAGGACAAAGACAAACGAGAGGAGAACGTTCGCAACTCCTTCTGGATCTACGACATTGCACGCAACAACTGGTAGAAACCCCCACACACACACACACACACACATCGTCCTCCCCAACACGGTCAATTTGAAACCCTCACAATTTCACTCTTTGAAATATGATGCTACTGGTTGATCGTGTTGTTGTCCCTGTTTTGTTCTGGCCCGCCTTATTCAGTCCTTTGGAACGGTGTTTGTGAGAGAAAGGGCAGTCCGTGCTGTCTTGCACAGGTTCTGGTTCCCTCAATAGGGATGAGGTCCGGTGACTTCGCTGGCCACTCCATTATAGACCGAATACCAGCTGATTGCTTTTTCGCGCTTTGGGTTACTGTCCTGTTGTAGAAAGAAATTGCCTCCGATGAAGGTCTGTGCGCAGGGAATGGCTTGGTGTTACACAATGAAGTGATATCCTTGCTTCTACACAATCCTCTTTACCCTGTACATATCTCCCACTCCCACCACAGAAGCACCCCCAGTCCATCACATTGCCTCCACCATGCTTGACAGATGGCGTCAAGCAGTCCTCCAGCATCTTACAAATGTTTGTGATAATGTCATATAGTGCGTGTTATAATGTAATATAGTGCATGAAATAATCATTTATCAACATGTTTTGCTAATTAAGTAGATAGTTTAACCTAATATGTGGCAACTTTCAACAGGGAACAAAACACATTGTGTGCCCCCTTAAAATAAAAACCCACAACTTTCCCCTGAGCTTAAAATAGGTTACGGCCCTCCTTGATTTGTTTTGTTGCCACGAACGAAACAACAACATGTTTTAAATAGGTTATGTCTAAACACTCACAGGCACCATGACAATGCACACAGACAAACCTGCTGGTAATCTGCTCACATGTACAAGCAATTGTTTTTTTTTAATGTTAAAAGCCACGGACGTTCTTAACTGTGACTGGGGTATTTATTTTTAATTCTGCATATGAAGTCTGCAGTCAACAAGCACACACATTGCTCTGAGTCCATGCACATTTGATGTGTGCGTCACTGCTAAATATAGCTTGTGTCAGAATGTCATTTCAAATCCAGCAGCATTTCTGGTCTTTAATGTCTCCCACATCAATGCCTCTTTAATATGCATTATGGATCACATCTTCGGGGACACAGAACATATTTCCACCCCACCTACCTGAGCACGGGAGAGCTAATGAAGAACATGTGCCTTACCCAATCCTTGTAAAATTATTTGGGGTAAAAAAGCCACAAGCTGCATGTACCAAGTTGAATTAGCTTCTATAACGACAGTCTCAGAATGAAGCCCAGACTGATTTGTTTCCTTCAGCATATTAAATGGGCACCTCATCAGGGTTTGTGCGTCATGACTGTGTTTCCAGGTCGTGTGTTTATAAGAACGACCAGGCGGTGAAGGAGAACCCCAGTAAGGCTCTGCAGGAGGAGGAGCCATGTCCACGGTTTGCACACCAGCTGGTCTACGACGAGATGCATAAGGTCCCACAGACACACACACACACACTGCTGGAAGAATGTGATTTTAGAGTCAGCACTTAAATACTGTGTTCCAGAATTGATCGTATTAAAGTTGACCATTTGGTGGTAATATACCGTACACCAAATGCTAATATTATGGCAAATGCTAATATTACATAATGTGATAACGCAAATTAAAGGAAGTGGAAATCTATGAATATCTATGACCTTTAAACATGCATGTTAAACATCTAAAAACACCTGCACATATTTTCAGGTAATAATGATTTTAAGAGATTATTGATTTTCCTAAGAATTGTAGTGGGGGTCTCCATGGGTTGTCCTGATAATCCCGAAGTGTGTTTATGTTAGTATAGCCGGGTTTTTTGTGTCATGGTGTTTGTTTTTGTGTGTAAGCAGGTGCACTATCTGTTTGGAGGTAACCCAGGCAAGTCATGCTCCCCTAAGATGCGTCTGGATGACTTCTGGTCTCTCAAGCTGTGTCGCCCTTCAAAGGAGTACCTGCTCCGGCACTGCCGATACCTAATAAGGAAGTACAGGTACGCCGGCTGGGGACATTAGGCATCAGTAGTGTCACCTTAATTCTGTATGGCATAAACCTCTATCCTCTAACCTCCACCGTGATGCCAGAAAATCGAGCAGGATGGTATATTGAGGACAAGTAACAGTGTACTATTAGAGATTAAGGGGTTCTGCAGACAATGGCGCCATCTGGTGGTGGTGAGCGCTTCCCATTTTAAAGGAATTTTAGTCTGCAGTGACTTCACTCACTTTGTCTTCTAGCGAGTTTCCTTAACCTTTGATGATTAATCATTAAATCTGGAACAGACCGGCTATGTTGAGCTAGCTTAGCATCATCTATCTTTATATATTGATATTGTACTCTTAAGCCAACTCCTGCATTTGATGTATGCATCATATGGGGTTTGGCAATGTGTTCATGTTTATGGCCAGGGTCCCTAGCTGTTCCGTTGTGAGCCACTGGTAGAGGGCAGTGTGTTCAGTTTATTTGGTCCAACTTGTACTCATTAACAGAGACTACAATCTTTCAGACATTATCGAATGAATTGCTCTCTGGCAATTCATTTCCAGACATATTCACAGCAGCGGTTTGCATATTTCTTGCTCTGAGGTTATTGACAAATGTCTTGTGTTCGTGGAGATGCCTCCCTAAACGTATTCAACCCTTGTACCTTTGACTGGGTTCATAATACAACCCTCTTGGTTTTACAACAATGAAACATCGGCAAAGTATATGAAAAACCATGTATTGTATATTTCCATGACATTTCTTTGGATAAGATATTCTCCGATCAATCAGACAGTGAACATGAAGCCATTTTAATGGAGATATGTAGGGAAATATTGATGATGGTTTTGTCTGTGATTACCAATCAACATTCGGACCCCTAGTTGTATACACAGACCTGCACCTTCTTCTAAGCCAGAAGTGAAACTAAAGAGCTGTTGGGTTTTGATCCCACAAGGGTGGTTACATCAAAAGTGTGTTTGCGTGTGTTCAGGTTTGAAGAAAAGGCCCAGTCGGAGCCTCTGAATGCTCTGAAGTACCTGCAGAACGACCTGTCTCTTACTGTGGACCACACCGACCCTGACGAGGCCAAAGAGGTGAGTACATGTTATTGAAGATGTGTGGTTTGCCGCAATTAATAATATTAATAATACCACAGTTAATAATTGCGGCAAACCTTACGGAACTGCTCATTAAACCACAAACACACGCGTTACGATGTGTGTAAGAGCACGCTTGTTCCCCAGACAACCTGTCAGCATGACTGTGTGGTCAGTGCTTTGTGAAACCGGGTGACTATGAAAAGGACCCATAAAACCATATTTCACAATCCTAAGTACCTCTGAGGTGAGAGGGAGATCCCAGTCAGTGTTATGTTGCTGTTGACACTGGGTTAGTGGTGCCTTACTGAGATGTTGTTTTGGCTGTTCAGTTCCAGCTCCTACCCTCGGCGCTCTTCAAGTCCAGCTCTGACTTCATCCCTCTGGGTAAGAGCCTGCGACGTACTTCACCAATGATCGACATGACTGATTATTCTTGTCTGCATTTTCCTTCCTTCCATCCGTTCTTTCTTGTGAGGTGCTTTCATTGTGATCCTCCCACTTGACCTTTGAGCGTTCACATGAGCTTTGCCAACTGCGGATGTACGACTTCCTGGGAAAATCGATCTACCCAATTGACTTATCTCTTACTCCCACTCTTCGTTTACCTTCTATCTCGCTTGCTCTCTCTCTCTCTCTCTCTCTCTCTCTCTCTCTCTCCTCCTCTAATCTTTTATTTTCTTTACCTTTCCTTCGTCCCCTGTCCCTTTCTCCTTCTCTTTTCATCTCCTCTCTCCGGGTCTCTCTGCTGTCCTCCATTTTCTAGGTTTCTCAGATGTGGACCAGACGTATGCTCAGCGCACGCAGCTCTTCGACACGCTTGTCAACTTCTTCCCGGACTGCATGACTCCGCCCAAGGGTAACCTCGTCGACCTCATCACCCTGTAGTCCGCCCTATCACAGTGTGCGCCACCTCCCGCCACATCCTAACAAGACTTCTTCTGATTGGCTGGCCCAAAGCCAAACAGATTATTTTTCTACATTTGACCCTGAGGTGCTAGTGGACTGCACTCGCCTGCCCTTCTCATTAGGGCCGTTGGTTCTTCAACGGCGGTACTAAACTGGACTTATTGGGCAAAAGAGAATCAGACCACTTTCCATAGAAGGGGGTGATACTGAATATCACTGTGTCAAAATAAACAACGCATACACTTCTCTGTGAAATCGATTGTTTCCTCGGCCCGGTGGTGTTTTTGGAGACGCTACTTACAGTGCCACCGGCTTTTGTTTTCATTTTATTTGCGGCAAGGTTTACATGAAGAGGCTTTTGCACCTGTTTTTCTGTTGGCTTGGCATTAGTGGCTTGTTAGATCACGGACTCATCTTTTTCCTGTCTGTCTTGCATCCGTCATTCACACACAAACTAGCTTAAGTAGTTTAACTTAATTGGGACACAGCTGTAATTGGTGCCCATGTTATAAACCCCCTATTTATAATAAGGATGACTGTGCTATTTTACACTACTTGTCAAAATGTGAATCGTGTCTTATAGAAATAGTCAAATTTGTTTAAAAGACAATATGTCTCTCAAATGAAATTGCACATGCCAAGGAAAATCTTGAATATCAATATACAAATTAGTCATTATTATTGTAAACCTGTTAAATCATTCTGGGGTAGTCATTGTCATTGGCTTTTGATTTTGGTTGCTGGCTTCATAATGTTACATGGATCTTTCACTAACCTAACTAAGCAAGGATAATACCCTGTTTCTCATTGGATATGGAACCTGGATCAGACGGGTTGCTATTGGTAATGTGTCAGTGGCGCATGGTGAGAAACGTAGTCTCCAAAGGTGTGACTTTTCATCCAAACACTCTCCCCTATCCCAGTGTTTTAAAATAACTGCATGGTATCTTTATGCTGTCTCGGAAGGAGTCTTTTATTGTACAAACTGACACATGGCTAGTGTACACAAACTCACACACACAAACCTCGCCAGTCTTAGGATTGACTAAGATGTAAACCATTTGGCAACATTAGTGATTTTATAGTTATTTTAAGTTGTCTTTCAGCGGGAGCTCGTTCTCTTTCTGATTACTGGCTTCTCTCTGTTTCTTATGCGAAGTTGGAATATAAGTTCTGTCCTCATCGTTGCCTGCACCAGTAACATAACAATTCTCCTTTTTCCAGTGTTTTTTAGGTTTTGCAAGATTTGAGAAACATATATTTATTTTACAGTTATAGGTTCACCTTACACTGATGGGGACGTTCTTATTTCCTCCTAAAAAGTATAAATCATTTGATCTATATGTTATGGGTAAATGCATTTTGTATTAATTGGTGCATTCCGTACGAAATTTGATGTATTCTAATATCGAATTCTCTGATTCCATCGATTTCAAATTTCCAATTTACAGGTCTCTAGTCTCCATAAAAATATTCATAACAAAAAGGCTCACCTACAGAAGACAACTGGAGCATTTACTAATTGTCGCTAACAACAGTTTGCGGAGTTAACAAATTGTGTTTGTTCTGGCTCCAGTCAAATGTGTATTGTACATGATTTATTTTTGTTAACAATTCATTGGCTAACATTTATTATGCTTGAATTGAGGATGGCCTCTAACTGAATTTTCATTGATATTTATAATGGCCCAAGTGCTTCTGCAGGTCATGAGTTTTGCATTTGCCTGTGAGTATGTGCTCATCAGTTTGTCCAATGGCTGTTTGTCTCCAATGGCCAGGGTACTTTCTCTAGTCCGGCTCATTTACATCAACCAGAGTTAAGGAGTGATTTTGCTCTTCTAAGCAGACCATGATTGACGTGTTCTCCCTTTTGAAGAAGCGCAGCTTGGGAGCCTACCACAAACACGTGTGTTTCGATGTGTTCTATACAACTGTTCCGGACAGTTGTACAGAATGTACCGTATGTTCCGGACAGTTGTACAGTATGTTCCGGGCAGTTGTACCGTATGTTCCGGGCAGTTGTACAGAATGTATCGTATGTTCCGGGCAGTTGTACCGGATGTTCCGGACAGTTTTACAGAATGTTCCGGACAGTTGTACAGAATGTACCGTATGTTCCGGACACAGGCCTATCGGGCATATTCAAGATTAGGGTTTGTTTTTTTAACCAACCGGTGGGGTAAGCATCATTAAAACCACACAGATCCTTGCTGGTAGGCTTCATAAGGTTTGTGCTTGAATCCTTCCAAGAATGAAAGAGCCTATTTGGTGCCCGATTAAATGCTTTAGTCGTTGTTTGACAGACTTTGTACCTAATATGTCCCTTTACTTTTGGATCTTTCATGCTGACTTATTTATGAAAAGATCTTTGGAAGATGAGTGGATTGTTTTTGATGGAATCAGTATTAGTTTAATTTGAATTATTGGGGTGTGCATTTTGCTGCTTTTGTTTTTAGTACACACACCTGGATGCTTACATGATATGAGCTTGACGTTATACCATCGTGTCTGTGCTTGTTTGTCCTCCTGTCCGTTTGCTAACTTATGTTTTCTGCTGCCATTTGCTAAACTTAGTAAATATAATTAACTGAGAGATGGAGAGATAGACGATTGTCAAGCCATCATAGCTTGAAAAAATGCATAATTTAGAACATCTCACGTTACATTATTACAGAATACAGGGCTGTTTCAATGGCGGCATCTGTTTTTTTTGTGCCAGAAATGAAAATAATAATCAACAAAAAAAAATCAAGCACCTTGGTTAAAAAAAATACAGAATGCCAAATACTTTCTATTGCATATTTTGGGAGAGTAAGAAAGTCTTGACATACTTTTGAGATTGAGATCAATTGAATGTTATTTTCTTCACCTGCCTCCTCTTTACTTGTTGCCCCTCTGTTTCCTGAGTAGAACTCGGCAGGAGTTAGGGACAGATGTGCGAAGGAACACTACTCTGTGAATGAAGTGAATGTGTAAAGATCCTATTGTAGAATTGCATTGTATGTAATGTACATAATGAATAAAGATTGTATTTTGTTCAGGTTTTCATAAATGCATGGCTGGTCTTTGATTTGTTTGCAATGCCAAACATGTCAAGGTATTCCTGACATTCTATGTTGACTTTTGTTTGATTCGACCATCAGCAGATTCTGTTTCTCAAAGAAAATACAACTATATGAAATGCTTTTAATGGTTTATTGTCAAATCTTTATTGGTATAAGAACATGACTGTCATGATAGACTAATCTCAGCTTCCAGTGTGTCAGACCCCCTGTTTTGCATTAATAGCAAACAAACTATAAATGCATATAATAACTGCAAAATACTTTGGTGAAAAAAGTTAACAACTAATACTAGTGAGAATACAAAAATAATGATACAAGACCTAAGAATGCGTTGAAGTGAAGCATTGTTTGGTGTTGCTCAATCAGAACGTGAAATGAATTTCTGCATGTGTACATGAATTTAAAATATGCTCTGCTATTATCACATGAATATATACATGCTTGTCTATTAATTTGATTGACAAAACGCAATAACAGTTGTATAATGTTCAGGACGTTAAAATTAGTATTTAGTGTTTTTTCCATTTTGTTGCATCTCCCATATGATCTTGTGTCTTAGTTGACACACACTTGTTTTGTTGTGTGTTTATGGTGGCTTTATACAGCTGCCATCTCAAGGTCATCAGAGCCAATTTACAGTGCTACTTTTGATACAGTCACCAGGGTGTTCATGTCATTTTGACCTGAGGTCAGTTTCTCTGAATCGGTGCTATTGGTATTTTAACCTTCTATGTGAGAAGTGTTACAGATTACAAAACATATGCTTCCTTATTTTTCTCATAAACACACATATATATAATTATAAACTTACACTAATGAGCCAAAAACATTCACAGGTGAAGTGAATAACCTTTGATCATCTCAACATCTTAGCATTTCAGTGACGGTTATGGGAGAAATGTGTCACAGTGCATCGCCACCTGCAGTGTATTGGGCTGCCTAGCCCATGGAGTGCCTATTATAGCCACACTGGTGTCAGAACAGGACCGTGGGGCAGTGGAATAAGGTTTTCTTATACATCATGTGGACGGCCGTGTGCACTGTGTATCTGGGAAAGTGAGGACAGTATCTGGGGAAGCCGGTGGAGGGAGTGTAAATGCTCCGGGGCAATGTTCTGCTGGGAAACCCTGGGTCCAGGCAAACCTATACATGGTTGCAGACCATAATATTCCCTGATGGCAGTGACCTCTATCAGCAGGGTAGTGCATCCAGCCACACAGTTCAGGAATGGTTTGAGGAACATGAGGAAGGGTTGAAGCTGTTTCCCGGCCATCAAATTCAATCCACAGTGACTCCATTATGTTTTAGCTCATACAGTGTACTATATACAGGTGCTCATTCTGAGAACATTTTCATGGCCAGGGTACTTGGACTGCCACCTTTTTAGGCTGGCAATTTTTTTGTTTAAAAATATTATTCTTTCCTCAATCCGACTGTTGCGTTGTTGTTGTAAGGGCTGGTTCAATGAACATGAAAAAAAATGCCCCAGATTGAGTTGAGACTGTTTCATGCAATGCAAACTTGTAGGCATTCATTCGAAAATACCTGCTTTACTAACTAAACCTTCTGATAGATTTCCGATCACACAGATTCTTGAATAGTGTAGATAGGGGAGTGTCAGGCATCGTTCCAGTAGCACTACGGTCTGTCCTTCTTCCCTACAGGTGAGTGTCCTCCTCTGCCTGGATCTCATCTCGCATGTGGTCGAAGGGGATAATACAGCCGTCGTTGAATTCTCCGTTCAGGGCCACCTTCTTCTCCTGCATCTCCGGCGGAAGCTCCATCACCTCCAGGGTGGGGTTGTCGTGGTAACCGTTCTCTACCGTCTGCAGCTCCTCCGTCAGGTGTTGCTACGGAGAGAAGGGGAAATGCAGTGACCGGCCCCGGAAGTCATGACGACCGTTGGCTGTAAGTACCCAAGAAGGAATGTGCCGAGTGGTGTGTTTACCTGGTGGTTCTTGTTGTAGGGCTTGCGATGGCATAATGCGTAAATGGCAAAGCCTGCCAGGATGATCAACAGCAAAGCTAGGCAGGATGCAATGATGGCAATCATGGTTGTTTTGTCCATTTTCTGACAGACAGAACAGGTAAATAAAGATCCAGTCTGACAGTTCCAATACACATTCCCATTAGACTGCTTAAAGGGGCAATATGCAAGCAAATAACCAGTAGGCTAGATATCTGCATCTGTTAAGATTTTTGGGTAATGTTTCAAAACATATTTTTCTACTAAATTTGTCAGAAGGCCTGTGATATTCCCATTTAAACATTCTAGCCGGCCTGTTCATTAGTTTGCCTAAACCACCCTGGACTAGCTAGTTCTATTTCGGTTTAGGGAGCACGGTTCTATTGTGTTGATTGGGACGATAATACACAGTGGACCTTTAAGATAACATTTAGGGGTATATTGTGTTCTGTCAGGAATGTTTCTTAGACTTACTTGGGATTCCTTAAGGAATTGATCGATGACAGAGCGTTCCACTGTCAAGAAAGAGAAAAAGAGAAACATTATAAACAACAGTTTGTTTATGGTAGTTGCTCTTGACAACAATTCTACAGTTCAGATTGATTCATTTTTTTAGTAAACATTGTTAAAAACCAAGACTAGCATTAGGACATTAGGTGCCTTGGGTGAGATTTAAATAATTTCTTCAGAAGGGGCGTCGGTTGTGTACCTACCACTGCCGGACACGAGGCTCTCAATGCTCATGTGATCTTTGGTCCCCGTTATTGTCAGGGAACAGTTGGCATCATTTTGCAAATGGGAAATCAGCAGTTTACAGATGTTCACCAGTTGTGTGTCCTTGTGATTCTGATGAGAGAAAACAAGTGAAAACAAGAGAAAATAAGTGAGCCTATCAAGGATTTATATGTTAATGTTTTTGTTTTCCTAAAAAAGATCTATGTGAGTGAATCTGAATCTATTGTATTTCATGACAATGACAAGCTGAGTTGCTCTAATTTTGTAAATGATGGAAAAGGGTAAAGGGTGGACGAGAGGTCTACGTTTCCCATATTTCTTTTCTTGGCGTTCAGGGCAGAACAACTGTTCATAGAAAGCAAGAGAGAACACATGAGAAAAGAAATAGGTGGGAAACACGGAAACAGGCAAGAGGCAGGACTGTTTCCCACTCAAGCTTTTTCCACCCAATGACAGTGTAATTGTTTTTGTACGATGAAGCACCACTTCCTGCTCTGGCTTGGGAAACAGAAATTTGGTTGGCAAGGGTAGATGTTTTCCAGAGAATCTGAGGTTGGGGCGGCTGTATTTGTTTTCTCGAGAATCTCAGGTAGGGGCGGCTGTTTTCTAGATTACCTGAGGTAGGGGCGGCTGTTTTCTAGATTACCTGAGGTAGGGGCGGCTGTTTTCTCGAGAATCTCAGGTAGGGGCGGCTGTTTTCTCGAGAATCTCAGGTAGGGGCGGCTGTTTTCTAGTTTATCTGAGGTAGGGGCGGCTGTATTTGTTTTCTAGATTACCTGAGGTAGGGGCGGCTGTATTTGTTTTCTAGATTACCTGAGGTAGGGGCGGCTGTATTTGTTTTCTAGATTATCTGAGGTAGGGGCGGCTGTATTTGTTTTCTAGAGAATCTGAGGTAGGGGCGGCTGTATTTGTTTTCTAGAGAATCTGAGGTAGGGGCGGCTGTATTTGTTTTCTAGATTATCTGAGGTAGGGGCGGCTGTATTTTTTTCTAGATTACCTCAGGTAGGGGCGGCTGTATTTGTTTTCTAGAGAATCTGAGGTAGGGGCGGCTGTATTTGTTTTCTAGAGAATCTGAGGTAGGGGCGGCTGTATTTGTTTTCTAGATTATCTGAGGTAGCGGCGGCTGTTTTTGTTTTCTAGATAATCTCAGGTAGGGGCGGCTGTATTTGTTTTCTAGATTACCTCAGGTAGGGGCGGCTGTATTTGTTTTCTAGATAATCTCAGGTAGGGGCGGCTGTATTTTTTTCTAGAGAATCTCAGGTTGGGGCAGCTGTATTTGTTTTCTAGAGAATCTCAGGTAGGGGCGGCTGTATTTGTTTTCTAGAGAATCTCAGGTAGGGGCGGCTGTATTTGTTTTCTAGAGAATCTGAGGTAGGGGCGGCTGTATTTGTTTTCTAGATAATCTCAGGTAGGGGCGGCTGTATTTGTTTTCTAGATAACCTCAGGTAGGGGAGGCTGTATTTCTTTTCTAGAGAATCTCAGGTAGGGGTGAAGTCTGTGTTAGGAGCAGCCAGTCATTCCCCAAATGAACTCCAGAAATGCTTGGTTTCGATAAAATATATTTTGTCTCAGTTTGTAAAATAATTACAATACACAAACCGATGGCTAAGATGAAAAGCAGAAATTCTTACCTCTTTATTTCCTTTGGACATAAAAAACTGTTGAAGCAAAAATAAACAGGTAAACTTTTATGTGAGGTAGGAGAATATTATCAGAATGTAAATTCAGTCCAAATCTGTCAGACATTAAACTTCTCCAGTCTTTTTCTGTAAAATACTTTCCCTCGTACCGTTTTAAAGATTTTTCCAGCAATGGTTTGGAAAGTAATGTCTTGCTGTGTCGTGAACGTGGTTGTGTGCACCGTCGGTTCTTGTGACTTAGACTTGGTTGTGTGCACCGTCGGTTCTTGTGACGCGGATTTGGTTGTGGGCACCGTCGGTTCTTGTGACGCGGATTTGGTTGTGGACACCGTCGGTTCTTGTGACTCAGACTTGGTTGTGGGCACCGTCGGTTTTTCTGACTCAGACTTGGTTGTGGGCACCGTCGGTTTTTCCGACTCAGACTTGGTTGTGGGCACAGTCGGTTTTTCTGACTCAGACATGGTTGAGGGCACCGTCGGTTCTTGTGACGCGGATTTGGTTGTGGGCACCGTCGGTTTTTCTGACTCAGACTTGGTTGTGGGCACCGTCGGTTTTTCCAACTCAGACTTGGTTGTGGGCACCGTCGGTTTTTCTGACTCAGACATGGTTGAGGGCACCGTCGGTTCTTGTGACGCGGATTTGGTTGTGGGCACCGCCGGTTCTTGTGTCTTGATCGTGCGTGTAGCTTGACTGCTTCTTGATCCCCCTGTGCTGCGTGTGGATGATGTTTCTGGAGCGTCTAGTGATTGTTCAAGTAGCACAAATGAAAGAACGGATCATTTTGATGATTTTCTAATTTACTTATTTATTTGAAACAAGCTGTTCCCTCACTTTCACATGTAATCCCACACAACCACCTATGAACATGTATATACTGCACAGCCAATCGGTTGTGAAATCACAACACCACACTAATTTTGGGGTAAACCTGCGGTGGAAGTAAAGAGCCTTACTTGTGGAGATCTGCTCTGGGGCTTGAGTTGTCATAGGTTTCGTTGGCACCGGGTTCCCCGTTCCAGCAGGATCCTCGGTATGGGCCGATCCGGTGAATACTGTGGTCTTTGTTCCCGGGTCGGCCGTAGCGGTAGCGATGGCAGCTACGGCTGTAGTGGCAGGTGACAAATTGGTATTAGGTTCCGTGGTTTTGGAGCTGGTAGCGGATTCTGTCTGGTCTAATTTAGCGGTGGTTGCAACTTCCGGTGAGGCTGAGGCAGCAGTTGGGTTACTACTGGACACAGAAGTGACTGATTCTGTGGAGACTATTACTTTAGGCGCTTCAGTGGTTGCTTTTGGCACAGCAGTAGGGATGATCGTCGTCAATTGGCCCGTCGTGTGGGACGTAAGAAGAACAAGACCTAGAGAGAACAAATGCAAACCGTGTCAAAGCTTCAGCGTTGGATGGGCCCAAGACACGTTACAGACATGATATTACAGCAGAGTTTGACGGTAGCAGAGCGTGTTTCATGTTTGTCTAATAAATTAGTGGCGTCTTGAAAAACATACAATATGATCAGATGAATCTCTGCTAGTTCTATGTATAACTCTGTGTTTTTGGACATATTGCACATTTTGGTGGGGGGATATCAGAGATAAGAGGAGACCATGTCGTGAACTGTGTTGTAAACCTGTTACAGTCCTCCAGCCAGCTGCACTAAATATCACTATTTTTACCTCAGACTTGACAGGATGCTACAAACAATAACATAGGAAGCAGCACACCCAGTTACGGGTGGACCCTGGCGCACCCCTGAACAATCCTGGATCGTGTTCTTTAGGCTGGGTAGCTACCCTAGAGAGTTGGAACAATGGCTTTCCATAGGATCGTCTTGTCTGAACACAGACGTGTCACCATTCACGTACAGATATAGCATTACGCCTTGTCACCAATCACATACAGATACAACATTAAGCCTTGTCACCAATCACATACAGATATAGCATTACGCCTTGTCACCAATCACATACAGATAAAACATGAAGCCATAATTTGGACACTGAATTGTGCCACATAAATGTTTACACCGCAGAATTTCATGCCAACACGTCCCTTACTGTCACTCCAATGTTTTAGGTTGTTAAAAAGAGTTATACAAACCCAACACACTTGTACAACACTTGGTTGTGGGACAGCGAGAATATTAAGCACCCCTTGTTTGATGCTTTGACACCCCATTGTGAAGAATAAATAATGGTGGAGAGCTCTATTTAAGCAGATTCATCAACCTGTATATAAAAAGTACTAATTAAATCATGCTTACGACTTAACAACCGTGTTTGCCCATTGGATAATCACTGTGTTGTGGGTCTACAACAGACTGCTCCTGAATAGCCAGACCGTACGTATGTCCACATAGGATGTATGTGAACACAATGAATAGATTCCACTTTTGACCGGTGATCTGACTGAATCAACTCCTATTCCCATGTAAACTCCTCTGTAGTGTGAACTGTCTGTTGGTGCTGTTTTCTCCACACAGGCTTGGCCATGTGTATTTGGGGACCTGATAAGGTTACTTGTCTGTCCTGCATCTCCTATATTTTCGCATGACCTTCTGCCCCCCACTTGACCCCCTGGTGTTTGTTTCCTTACCGGGACATCAGCATCTCTAATCCTCAGCTGGGAGGTTTTCATCTCAGAGAGGCATTCCTACCACACCCAACCACAAACACACACACACACACATCAGGACTGCACCTGTAGTCTCTCAGAAACACTGGAGACGCCACCCCCATCCCTGAGATAGAGGAGCTGAGATATTAAGATAGGACTGATGGCGTCTTCCCTGTTCTGCACTAGAGGGTCTCTAACTAGTCTGTATGTCCAGTGGTGGACAGGGACTGAAGGATGCCTGTATCTGTGTATGTATCTGTATGGGCCATATATGGGCCCACACAGCCTGACTGGCAGCCGACAGAGCTTTGGAGCTCTGATGGATTGCTCAGACAGTTGTCCAGGATGTGAGAACTGACCCCAGTGTGCGCGTTTATGTGACTCAAGACTGACGCAAGACACAGAGAGCGGAGAAACCAGCTAAATCCACTAAATTACTTCCGGATCACGATAAGGTTTTAGGTGCCAGTCGCCGCCCCACAGTGACTAAGTGGGCTGTAACGGGGTCACAGGGGTTGCTCTCCTGCTCCTGCCCTCCCTGCAGGGGGGCAAATTGTTTTGTCCCGATGGGCGTTAAGCCCCATCCTGTTTAATGTGAGAGCCTCCATCCGTACACAGTTAAAGAGGAGTGACAATCGGCCCATAGGGTGGGGACTTGTTGAAACCTATCCTCTAGAGCCCAGGCCCCACACAGACTACTGATGCTGATGCCCGGGGGGCTTGGTGGGGAGGAGTCTGAGCCCTACACAGACTACTGATGCCCATAGAGGGGTGGCTGGGGGGGTGGAGGAACCTAAGCCCCACACAGACTACTGATGCCCGGGGGGGCGGCTTGGTGGGGGAGGAGCCTGAGCCCCACACAGACTACTGATGCCCAGTGTCGCACGGGGTGACAACCACCAGCAGTGGTTGTCCACGTGTGTCGTGGCATGGGGAGATGTTTCTGTCTAGCTGTGAGTGTGCCAAGCAGACCGTAATGTAATAAAGCAAGATGGATGAGTGTCTGAGCATGAACATCTAGCATGCGCTCACAGGGGCGGAGAGTAAATAAATGGCTCCCGAGCCCCGGCAACACAAAGCCGCCCCGTTATGTGGCTGCAGGTCCGCACAAAGGCCCGGCTCGCCCCACGTGTGGCTCTGCCAGGAAGGGCCTACCCCCTTACTTTGGCCCCCTGCAGTGGACCTGGCTTCCCTGGGTGTTTGCCTATTGAAAACTTGGATGTGATGAGGGGGAGGTTGTCATTACACACCACTTATCCAGTGGGCCCCTCCATTCACTGGTGGGAAGAGGCTACGAATATAAAATCACATTAGGAATGAAAGGGAGAGGGTAGAAGGAGGGACGGGAGGGGAGGGTAGAGAGTGAAATTGGGGAGGAGGAGAAATGGCGGAATCAAGGAGGAGGACAGAGGGAGTGGAAAGGGAGTAAAGATGGAGGAATGGGGAGGTGGGTATTGGAGCGAGTAAAGTAACGTGTTGAGGGTAGAGAAGAGAGGTTTAAATGTCTGAGAAATGTCAAATATAACTTCTACACAGTGAGGACACACGACAACACACAGCGGTCTGTTTAAAGAGTGTCAACACATTGCTGTAAAGAAAAGAGAAATGTAGCAAATGTGTTGTGTCTAGCAATTCATAAGTGTGTCCCTGAATTGTACCTTATTCATGAAGCAAGTTCCTATTTTGTGCAGTTGTATTCTAAGCTACGGGGCGTGTCTACATTTCATTATGTTTTACAAGGCTGTGTGCTGCTTGGTTTATAGAACAAGTTGTTTACCACCCATAGTTGGGGTTTGATTCAAAAAGGGGACAGTGCATGGGAGGGTGTCTTAAATAACTCAAGGGCCTTTTCACTTATCAGTAGTTTCCTGGTATCCTGTCAGTGACGGCATGGTAGTCTACGGACGGTTTACCTCTGTATCTCTGGTACTACCAAGTATTGTAGTGAGCGTGTCTGATAACCGCTGTTTTTACGAGGCTTTTTTTGTAGAGATAGTAAATCTATAAAAATGTCATTTAACAGAATTCCAATGTACCGTATTTGTAGGTGGGGACATGGTCAATAACCAAACCGCAATACAATAGTTATTTAGAAGTCCTCCAAACCTACATTTTGGGATCGAGAGAATAGCACATTCGTTGAATTTTTTTCATTCAATACTAAACTAAGAGCGTTTTTTACACAACTCTAATTTTATTTAGAGGAACAAGATCTTTTACCTGGGTATTCACCGGAGATTTAACATCTTCATAGTGCAAACAATTAACCTTTTGAGATATTGTGGAACAGCCTGAGGGCAAAAACGTGGGCTAAGTGTGTATTGGAGGAGTTGCATCAATTTAGGAAAAGCTTTACTTGGCACTTACGAAGCATCCACTTTGTTTTCTTAGAGGCACAGCCAGAGCAGCGGAAATAGAGTTTGAGGAAGTGAGAGGTTGTGTGTGTGGATATAAATTGCGATCCAAAAAGTGTGTGTGTGTGTGTGTGTAAAAGAGGACAGGAGTTGAAGATGAACCGGTATATAACGTGATGGGGAACAGGGAGGAGGCCTGCAGTGTTTGGTGCTAGCCGCTGGCATGATTTATGTCCACCTGGCCTGGATCGTGAGCAAAGCATGCTGGGTACCAAGCAGTAGGTGAAATTTATGATTGTGGTGGAAGTGGAGGTTTTAGCGGTGTTTTATCGTCCACATCAGGCCCAATCAGGACAGCATTCACTCCCTAGAGAAAGTGAAAACCCCACCACTGCTGTTCACAAATACCATCCACTGAACGTTAATCCGCCTGTCTACTAACATGAAGTGTACATGACCAGAAGACATCTGCCACATATAACATTATAAACGTACTACTAACATGAAGTGTACATGACCAGAAGACATCTTATTAATGTTACAGTTATTGCACCGAAGATATTGCACAAATAAATGTTCTTGCATTAACTTGTAGACTCCTCATTCTGGCATTAGACACTCACAGTACTATCACCCACCCTGAACTAGTTAATACTATGTATTAGACACTCACAGTACTATCACCCCACCCTGGACTAGTTAATACTATGTATTAGACACTCACAGTACTATCACCCCACCCTGAACTAGTTAATACTATGTATTAGACACTCACAGTACTATCACCCCACCCTGGACTAGTTAATACTATGTATTAGACACTCACAGTACTATCACCGCACCCTGGACTAGTTAATACTATGTATTAGACACTCACAGTACTATCACCCCAGCTGGACTAGTTAGTACTGTGAGTGTCTAATACATAGTATTATCACCCCACCCTGGACTAGGTAATACTATGTATTAGACACTCACAGTACTATCACCCCACCCTGAACTAGTTAATACTATGTATTAGACACTCACAGTACTATCACTCCACCCTGAACTAGTTAATACTATGTATTAGACACTCACAGTACTATCACTCCACCCTGAACTAGTTAATACTATGTATTAGACACTCACAGTACTATCACCCCAGCTGGACTAGTTAGTACTGTGAGTGTCTAATACATAGTATTATCACCCCACCCTGGACTAGGTAATACTATGTATTAGACACACACAGTACTATCACCCTACCCTGGACTAGTTAATACTATGTATTAGTCACACACAGTACTATCACCCCACCCTGGAATAGTTAATACTATGTATTAGACACTCACAGTACTATCACCCCACCCTGGACTAGTTAATACTATGTATTAGACACTCACAGTACTATCACCCCACCCTGGACTAGTTAATACTATGTATTAGACACTCACAGTACTATCACCCCACCCTGAACTAGTTAATACTATGTATTAGACACTCACAGTACTATCACTCCACCCTGAACTAGTTAATACTATGTATTAGACACTCACAGTACTATCACTCCACCCTGAACTAGTTAATACTATGTATTAGACACTCACAGTACTATCACCCCACCGTGGACTAGTTAATAATATTCAGGCCTCTTTCGGTAAGGGAAAAATAGAAATAATTTTTGTTTCTAAGTAAAGTTAGAGACTGGATTTGAGTTGACCCACTTGCACACAGTTCTGTTGGCTAAATGTTGAGCAGAATAAAGGCCAGAGAGGAAGAACATACATCCAAGACCATCAGCTCATGGTCTGGAATCTGGTACCACACCTTCCTTGGGAACAGGGATGTTGATAAAGGGTTTTCCTATCTATTGTTCTCCGTTAGCGCTCTCCGTTAGCGCTCTCCGTTAGCCTGAGCTGAGTGAGGAAAGCAACGTGTGCCAAGCTGCATCCTCAACAGCCTGGAGTCAAGGCAATAGAGAGATCCTGGTTGGCTTGATCTTTTAGGAAAACATGCAGCCTACTGTCATGACCCCAAAGAGAAGTTGAAAGACTTTATTTTACTGCCAGTGCGTTTGCCCGGTCCAGAGATTAACCTCAAGTATGTGTCGCTTTAAAATGCCCTTTAGCTTGTGTTGAGCTTCATGCTTGTTTATACGTTTATTTAAGGCCTTATTAGGAAGCTAAATTAGTTTCAGTCCCCCCCTGATACTTTTTCAATAAAGTCTGTCAATCATATAGAAAAAGGGCTGACTGTGAAAATCCAGTTTGTTTTTGCCTATGGACAAAAACAAAAGCTTCCACTTTTTTCATTAACTTCTGGTTGCAGAGGCAGGTGTGAACCACTCGTAATTAAAGAATAATAATTCGCCTCCCTTTTAGGCGTGACAGTCCCTTTGAGCGGGTCAAGGGGACACTTCACTATGCGGTCCGGTTGTGTCCCTCCCGACTCTCATATGAGGCGACCAGGGGCGACTGGGGAGCTGGTCGCATCGGGCGTTAAGAGGGGAGTCAGGGGACAGATGTTTCAACTCCACTGCCCTAATGGGCATGCATCCCGGGTACAACTCCCACAGGTGCCTGTCGCTGCCTCGCACAACTCCCCCTCACTCACTTCACCACGCCGAAATGAAAGTTGTAAAACACATATAGCTGTCAGTTGGTATTGCTTCTTTCTAACAAAGGGGTCTAACTGTTTAATTACAATTCGTGGTTCTGCTGGGTTCGATTAACCTCGACAAAAGGTCGTGTTATCTTAACCTGTGATGACAATCAGATAAATTATGAATACATCATTTGGGAAATCTGTTCACAGTACAATGTAACAACTAATGCATTTGATGGGGAATTCCATGTAGATTGTTTCATCAATTATTATTAAGTTCTATGAACAATTGCCGGCGCCTAGACCAGTTGAACATAATACCACAACTGGCAAAAAGCAAATTAACTTAACTTAGTAAGAACTGTTACATGATGATACCAAATGGGCACTCTTTGTACGATCACTTTTTATAGTCCTATCTACCAAACAAGTGCGTTCGCTAGGCTATAACATTTAGGATTATGATGGCTCCTACAATTGAACCCAATCTATTTTATAAAATAAAATATAATAGTAATTCAAACACTTACCGAGTGAAAGAAAGGCCCACGTGATTCGGATTTTGATGTCCATTCTGTAGATTTTTTTTATAGCAAAAATGTTAATTTACTGTTGCAGCAGCATCCAACCCGTTTTTTTTGGCAGGCCTGTATACTATGTTACAAAAGTAGCGGATTCTTGTTGGACAGACCTATACGCACATCCGTTACGCCTAAAGTAAATGATTTTGCTATGTTATTGTTTTTAATGAAAGCCAAGAATGCTTTTGTGTGCGCGGCTCGGCTCTCTCCCCCCTCTAAAGCGGGTAGTCGGGGGAAAGTTTCCCTCTTGTCTCCTGCTTCTTACCGACTGGCTGGCAGCTGTATTATAATCGTAAAGCACAAGCCCCAGTGGCCATTCCACACCTCAATGTACTCTACTAGTGGTCATCGAGTACGCACACCCCATCATGGCACTGCCCATTCCTGAAAACTGGTTCCTGTCTGTTTATCCTGTGATGCTGTGTGTGTGCGCGTGTGTGTGCGTGCGTGCGTGTGTGTGTTTGAAACGAGGAAACTTCCAATGGAAAATATGTTCTTGCTTTTTGCCATATTCTTACCAGCCTCCATGATACATAAGGGCATATTATGGAAGTTTTACCTGGATTAAATATAATTTGAGACATGCTGTTTCATAAAACACACATCATCCTATAATAGTATAATGCATGTTTTAATAATTGATTTCTATAGACGAAAATTGCCCTATCTTATAAGCTAAATCTACAAGAATGTGTTAATTTGGTTGAGAAAGTGGCACCGAGCTTCCGACATTGTTTGTCTTTTGGATGTTAGGTCCGAGTCTGGCTGTTTGACCCCTTATAGAATCAGAGCCGAGTTCATTCTGTTGAGAGCCATGGCAACGGAAATTCACAGGCTTTCTGGAAATGCTTTTGATATGCCTTATACACAATCCGTTAGTTACAATTTGATGAAAGGCTTATTGTTTGGAGGGCTTTCAACTGGCAGAATCTTTAGTCAGACATGTCCCAATAGGCCAGCCCTGTTTCTAATAATAATGCTTATTTGAAAGGTGTAGGGGGGCCATGGTCCAATTTGAGATGTAAGTTCCAGTGAGCTGTTTGGCTGGTGGGAAATTAGTGAAGATAATATCGGGGCGTGGAGGTTTCCTGGGCGTTCCTATGTTCTGAAATACTCAGGGTAATTAATAACGTTTTAGTTTTTTTAGTTGTGGAGCTTTTAAAGTAATGCGAATGGTTACACAATCATATAGTCCAAAGATAGATGTTTTACCTGTAGTAAAAGTGTGTGTGTGTGTGTGTGTGTGTGTGTGTGTGTGCGTGCGTGCGTGCGTGCGTGCGTGCGTGCGTGCGTGCGTGCGTGCGTGCGTGCGTGCGTGCGTGCGTGCGCGTGCGTGCGCGTGCGTGCGTGCGTGCGTGCGTGCGTGCGTGCGTGCGTGCGTGCGTGCGCGTGCGTGCGTGCGTGCGTGCGTGCGTGCGTGCGTGCGTGCGTGCGTGCGTGCGTGCGTGTCGCGTGCGTGCGTGCGTGCGTGCGTGCGTGCGTGCGTGCGTGCGTGCGTGCGTGCGTGCGTGTGTGCGTGCGTGCGTGCGTGCGTGCGTGCGTGCGTGCGTGCGTGCGTGCGTGCGTGCGTGCGTGCGTGCGTGCGTGCGTGCGTGCGTGCGTGCGTGCGTGCGTGCGCGCGCATCCTGGCTTGACTTGAGTGAAAAACAAGTTTGTTTTTTTCCAACACAAGGAGTATATCGTGCTTCATTATTGAGACAAGCGAGCTCAGCAACTTCAAACAACCTGGTAGAAAAAGAAAGCCCACCATAATGAATGGCCTTAACCCTGTGATGATTACAGAACACCTGAATTTTTTTTATAAAAGTCTCATAGTTTTTTCCATAAAAGATGTCTGTTATACAATCATTCTGCCCCAGAAGAAGAACAGTTTCAAGGAATCGTTGAACACCCAGTATTGCCATGGCATTCCTGTCCGTGGTGACTGTATGTGAACTTTCGACCGCAAAAACGAATGCTTCCATTGTCATAAGACAATGTTATGATCATCATGTCATTTTTAAAGATCACGAGAAATAGGAGTCGCCTCATGAATAATAGACTGACTGGACACACGCGTCTGCTTTTAATTTGATCAGGAACTATTCCAGGCGGAAATTGAATTGTCCTTCAGTTTATGTTGGAGTTTTTTTGCAAATCAGCATCCGACATTGAAAAACGTGTCTGGTCATTCTAGTTGTATTCAACTACACTATTTTCATTACAGTATTTAGAAACGAACAGAACCATGTTTGTACAGTTTTTATGTATCTGTCCGACAATTCCTTCTAGAAGAAAAGCCTCCGGTTTCCTGAGGATTGAGGAAAGTGGATGTTTGGTTGGGCGGACGGTTGGGCGACGGTTGTTCGGACGGTTGGGCGACGGTTGTTCGGACGGTTGGGCGGACGGTTGGGCGGACGGTTGGGCGGACGGTTGGGCGGACGGTTGGGCGGACGGTTGGGCGGACGGTTGTGCGGACGGTTGTGCGGACGGTTGTGCGGACGGTTGGGCGGACGGTTGGGCATACGTGTGGGAGCTGGACAGTGTTTGAGTTCCACCAAGTGTCCTTCACACCAGCAGCTGATCAGAGGAATGCTCTGTTGGTGTTGGGGATGGTGCAGATATCTTCCACAACCCCTATCTGAGAGCTGCTGATTCCCCTCCTGTCAGGCTGGCCACCCACAGGGAGGGAGGAGGATCTGGGTAATGTTCTGTAACCATTCACTTTTGGCTCCCTTGAGTGTTTCCACACCACCATCAGCGCCGCTGACAGTCGTCTATACATTGCAGTTTGATTTTATTTATTATGTTACCATGCTTTTATTATCAATTTCTTATCTGGGATTATTTAACAGTATGTATTTTAAACGTTACTTGTAAATACTGTTTATGTGTAGTAGACAGTCTGGCAGAATAGCCCCATTAATGCTAATTGTCAACTAGTGGATGTCAACTAGTCAATATCTACTGGATGTTAACTTGTGGTTGTCAACTAGTGGATGTCAACTAGTGGTTTTCAACTAGTTGATGTCAACTAGTGAATATCTACTGGATGTCGATTGTCGACTAGTGAATATCTACTAGTGGATGTTGACGAGTGGTTGTCAACTAGTGAATATCTACTAGTGGTTGTCAACTAGTGGATGTCAACTAGTGAATATCTACTAGTGGTTGTCAACTAGTGGATGTCAACCCAATACCTAGTTTAATTACAATGACACTTGACATATGGGAGTGTAGGAGTGTGTGAGGGCTATCCTTGGCTAGCTCGGTAAAGTCGCTTAGGATGGCATTTCAGGGTTTTTGTGTCTCTCGCTACGACACTGTGATGTCTTTCTCATTTGGCTCATGATCCTGTTACAATGAAGCGGGCATCATCGCTGGAATGTCTCCTCACACTCCTCCCACTCCCACGCCCACCTCCCTGTATCCCTTCGGAATGCGGTACACCTCCTCACCCTCTGACATCCCTGGAGCTCGCACCCTCTTCTGCCTCCTTTGTGCTCTCAAGAGCCCTTGCTCCTCACCTCCCAACATACAACTCCCTACGAGCGACACACCTCCCCTCTCCCACCTCCCCCATCTCACATCCTAGAGCCCATATAGGAATGCCTCTGGGTCTTACCTCATCTCCATTCATATCTTCCATGCTCTCGGAATTCCCTTCAGACCTCCCTGACTTCCTGTGCCTGGAGTCAATAATAAATGGTTAGATTCCCCGGGAATGTGCGGCGTGTATAATTTATATCTACGTGAGGAAGCATGTTGTGGTCATTGGGACTCCTGGTACAATGACGTAAACACTGTTGTCAAGGTTAACGAAAGATTAAGTTTAAAGAAAGATTAATAACACAAATAAATACACCATCTGAATCAGCCTGTGAAATGAGCTAATTCTTAAACCACTGGTGTTTATCGACACAGGCTCATTTGTTTGGTTTTATTTGTTCTTTTCTCAACTGGTTGTCTTCGATTCTGTGGTGATTGACTTCCACCGGGCCCACTTACTTTAATAATACTTTAATAAGATAAACAAGTGAACAAACACTCCCACATGATGTAAGCGTTAAGGGAAGATGGGCGGAGTTCCCTGTCGTGCGCTAATATCAGGCACATCGATCAGGCACAGGTAGGAAGGAGTAGTGAGTTCACTCTTGGTTGTTATTTCCAGGGGTTAACTGGGTGATAAAGGGTCTCCTCCCATGGGGAGATGGCTCCTAGAGCCCTGTGGAGGGGTAGTGGAGGGGTAGCTATCCGACATCTGCGGGACCAAGCCTGGGTAGGTCAGATAGAGACCTGGGCGGTACGAACGAGCGTGAAACGACCTGAACAAATTTTATAAACGCTTTGATACTGTTCTGACCCATGTACAACACAACATGTCTTGTTTTGGCTTGTAATTCTTTTTTTTAGAAACTATTTTGTTTTACTGTTTTGGTCATTTGTTTTTATCCAGAACATTTAGTTTACATAGCTAATGGTTACGTACTGTATCTGGAATATGGGTGTGTGTGGTTTTGGTCAGTGTGTGAGTGCGTGCGTGTGTGTGTGTCTGTGTGTACATGTACAGGTTTTTACTTCCTCAAGAACTGAAAATCCAAGCAAGGATAATATAACCTGAACATTGTGGGGGCATTTCATCGATCCCAATGAGAAAAAAGCTTGTTTTGGCATAAAGATACGTTTTATAGTAAATATTACAGTTTATTATTACTTTTACCAATTCAATTTTTTTGTGTTTAAGTGTTATGCTTGTGGTGGAGATTTGTGGAGGAGGAACGCCACAGATTTACTGACAGGACACAGAACACACCTTATCTAAAGCCTGGTACCAACTGGAGACACTCCTGATCTGTGTATGTGTGGGTGTGTGTGTGTGTGGATGCGTGTGTGTGTGTGTCTACATACCTCTTCTGTACGAGGGAGGCTTGGTCGGTGGTTTCTCCTCTTAAGTTAACTGTGGAATGCTTTCTGGTTCATCCTCCTCAGACGGTTGTGGGAGATCAACTGAAGGCGACTTGAGCCAGGTGATGAGTGAAGTGGTGAGGGGTTTAGGCAGAACCCCAGGGTTGAAGGGGTCAAATGTTTAGCGGTGGGTGCTGTCCATGGAACATTCCCCAGACGTTGTTTCTGAGTGGAAGCCTCAGAAACTGATGCATGGGCCCTGTCAGTCTGTGTCGGTCATCTAGCCTTATCTGGAGGTACTACTGTATCCTAACATCTCCACTGACACCACAGACGCTCAACAGAACATCCATAGCTACACCAGGCCTCGATTTGACTCCACCGGTCAGTTATGCTCCTGTTCTGGTTTGAGATTACGGAGGACAGGCTTCTTCTACACATGGCTTCCCAAGTTGGTGTTTCCGTCACTCAAACGTGACTTGGAAGCAGAGCTGCACTGGAGGCCGAAATTATTGTGATTGGATGAATCAAATGGGGAGGGTGGAACTTGCAATCAGGCTGAATGCTCTAAGCAGAGATTTGACAAAAGTTTGTGGTTGTTTTCATACTAAATCTTTACTCTAACCGTAACACACACCATAACCATAACTGTTAAGAGTTACATGTATTATTTTTTATTTTAGTAGTATTAGTACTTAAGCTCTGCCCGCTCCACTGACAAACCAGGTATTTCTTCACTCGGCGACTCCAGAACGTGTTGGTGTAAGGAGAACTTCCGTCTCTTGAAAGTGTGTGTGATGTATGGATATGATGTCAGTTTTATTTTTGGTACAATTATGCAGTCACTCAATGGGGACATGACATGGCGGCCAGGATGTGTGTGTTACCAGATGTAAACGTTATTTTTATTCACAGAGTGGGAGCGGCACAGGAAACGACGAATTGGGAGCTTCCCCAGGAAAAGGCGAGGGGCGATCCTGCGTTTCTATTGAAGGAAACGGGACGTGTGGGCTTGTGTTTGACAGAGACCACTTCCAGTCTGGGGCCCTAAGGTGAGTCGTGAATCCTGACCACTGGAGCCTGGGGTGGGGTCGGGGTTGACCGCAGAAAGATTTACACCCCTGTAAGATGATTTAAAGGAAGCCACGGTCACAGCCATGTTTGGTACCTTATTACTGGAAATATGGCTAGCTATTATTGGCAATACGGCTAGCTATTATTGGCAATACGGCTAGCTATTATTGGCATACGGCTAGCTATCATTGGTAATACGGCTAGCTATTATTGGCAATACGGCTAGCTATTATTGGCAATACGGCTAGCTATTATTGGCATTCCGGCTAGCTATTATTGGCAATACGACTATCGATTATTGGCAATACGGCTATCGATTATTGGCAATACGGCTATCGATTATTGGCAATACGGCTATCGATTATTGGCAATACGGCTAGCTATTTTTGGCAATACCGCTAGCTATTATTGGCATTCCGGCTAGCTATTATTGGCAATATGGCTATCGATTATTGGCAATACGGCTAGCTATTTTTGGCAATACCGCTAGCTATTATTGGCATTCCGGCTAGCTATTATTGGCAATATGGCTATCGATTATTGGCAATACGGCTATCGATTATTGGCAATACGGCTAGCAGTTTCAGTGTGTTGGGCGCTTCTGGGCGCTTGGCTGAGAAATGGTTGCGCTGTTCAGGAAATGTTTGTCCTTTCCCCTGTTTTCACCTCTCCCTCCTCTCATCCTCTCTCCAGCTGTCAGGTGCACGGCTCTGGCACTGGACTCTGCACACTCAATGCAACCACGCATAAGGACAAAATCCCTTTAACTTTCCTTCACGCTTTTTTTCCTTTCTTTTACATGTTCGCTCTAAGTCTCTCTAACTCCCGTTGTTCACTCCGCTTATAGTTTCCACTCCTAGTCTCGTTCACTTTCCCCTTGTTTCCTTTCCTCCTGATATTTTTCGGAACATTCCAAACGTCGTACCGAGCTTTTCGGGTTCACCCTAACCTACCCAATTCCACACGTCCTTGGCCTTTCCCACCCTCCCTAAAACCTTATCAGCACCATGGCCCTACCGACGTCTGTGGCCATAACCCGGCTAACCCACATATCATCATAAAACATTGAACTCTGTCAGGGATGGTGGAGACTGTAAGGGGAACATACCCTTATGATATCTCTCCAATGAATAGAGCTGTAGTGGCTCCTGGTATTGTTTAACCAAGAGCATGTGGCCCGGAGACGTCCGCGAAAGAACTGTCCACGGTGCGATTCAAGATGATTAATGTACTCTTAACAAGGACAGTCTGGAGATGCTCAACATATTTAGATTATTAGTAAGCATCGTGCTCACTCTTTGGAATGGATGACGATGGAACGGATGATGCGCGCGTGTCCACAGTTTACCCGGGGAAGTGTCGGCACCAGGATTCGCTGTGGAGGACCACAAGCCAGTGGAGGGAGTGTGATGCTCTGGACTAGTTCTGTCAGGAGCTCCTGGGTCCAGGCATTCATGCGGGCCCCAATCTGACACCCATTTTAACACTATTGCAGATCAGGTACCCTGTTTCTGGGCAATGGAATTCCCTGATGACAGTGGCCTCTTTCAGCAGCGTAATGCGTCCTGCAACACTGCACACATTGTTGGGGAATGGTTTGGGGAACAGGATGAAGGGTTCTTTAACTGACCTGAGGACGGGTTGCCCTGGTCTCCACATTCCACCAGATCTCAATCCGATCTGAGCATCTCTGGGATGTGCTGGACCAACAAGCCGCTCCACCTCCCAACTTACAGGTCCTGAAGGATCTGTTACTAATGTCTCGGTGCGAGACACCACAGAGCACCTTCTGGGACTTGTGGACTCCATGCCTCACTAGGTCGCCATATATTCCATAATGTTTTGGCAGTGTATAATTGAACTTTAAATAATATATTGTGTTGTTCAACAATAAGTGTCGTGCCTGTTTATATATATATTTCAGTGTGATATTTCAGAGATCTCAGTCAGGCCGGTTCTGAACTCTCATTTGTCACATTTTATCATGGAAAATGTCTGTTCACATACCGTCTGGATCTTGATCCAAATTGCACAAGAGGCCTCTAAGCCTTAAGGTTTCTTCATGGAGAGGCATAAAAATGTGTGAGGCACCGTTCTGTAATGTCCTGCAATCCATCAGACTGTAAATCAATCAGCTCATGTTAAAGGTCACCCGGAGATAGTTGTCTACGTTGCATGTGAGGGAAATGCAATGTTATTTTCCAAACCTCCAAATAGCAACGCCTGTCCTGATCCCCAGGGTGTACTGATTAAGCTGTGGACGCTAACCGCACATCGGCATTGATAAGGAGGTAAAATGCGCGAAGTCTCCGAGCTAGAGGGCCCTATAAATAAGTTAAATCAGTTGGCAGCGTGGGAAATATTTTCATTTTATTGTTATTTTTTCCTTTTTAATCTTTTTGCTCTGGTTAGCGATGTAGTACAGTTCGTGCAATATTTCAAGCATTAGGTTAATGTTTGAGAGGTTTGAGCATATCCCACTTTACATTAACCGATGATGCAACATTTGAGACTACAACAGACAGCGCTCAATACAGGGAAATGTAACATAAGAGTTGTGTGACAACAAGCAACGGCTCAAACTGTATGTGAAGATAGAACGACATCACAGCTGATCGTCCTTACAAGAAATTACCTGCAGCCCTCCCTTGGGGGACGACTGATCGTACATTACATTCGAAACCAACTGTTTCGCGAGCATTTGTGGTGTCTTGTGTGTAGCCATTGTATTATAAACTCAGTCTGTCTCTGAGTTATGACCTGTACAGTTAGTAGAATCCCCAGGAGATACTAGGGTATTTTGATAAGAGTTGATGTTTTGGCTTTGTGACTTGTGTGCTTGGACCCGGTTGATGTCTACCTCTTGAAGTAACAACAGGAAGACCTTGGCCACTAGACACCACCCATACCACACAGCCAATAAGGAGCTTCCCATGTTTAACTTAACTTAAAGCATGATCCTGCCAAGGGTACCAAGTCCAAATCAATTATGCATGTAGAATCGTGACAAGTTCTTGGCTGTCAGACATTAAAAGCCCACTGAATAAATCAATTGTAGACAAATGGGAGATCCAAATTCAGTGATGTGTTCATGCCGTTTCGGAGACAGGGGTTCTGAAACCTTTTCAGACAGAGTACTAAATAATGAGTCTTCCTTTGGCCCAGAGTGTATAAATTAAAGGTGCAATTTCTTTTCACATCTTCACACACTCTGACGGATCGTGTTCTGGATCTCTTCTCACTCAGACTGACCTGTTTTGGATTCCTCACTCTGACTGATTATGTTCTGGATCTCTTCTCACTCTGACTGACTATGTTCTGGATCTCTTCTCACACTGACTGACCTGTTCTGGATCTCTTCTCACTCTGAATGATCGTGTTCTGGATCTCTTCTCAGATTGACTGACTGTGGTCTGGAACTCTTCTTACACTGACTGACCTGTTCTGGATCTCTTCTCACTCTGAATGATCGTGTTCTGGATCTCTTCTCAGATTGACTGACTGTGGTCTGGAACTCTTCTTAATCTGACTGATTTTGTTCTGGATCTCTTCTCACTCTGACTGACCGTGGAATAAATTCAATTGAGATAGGCTACGCAGGCACTTAAAAGTGAAGCTGATATTACATGTGTACATGCACATACTTATATACCCAGCCAATGTTCTTACAGTAGATGGTCACTTAGACCTTGCCTGTGAGCTGTTAATGTAAGACAGAACTGTTAATGTGCAGCAGGGTTTCAGTGTTAATGTACGGTTGGGCCTCAGTAGTGTAACCGCCCTTGAGTCTAACTCGTGATGTGACCAGTTAATCAATGTAACAGAGCCTTTCCGCTGTCATTTATAAACGATTCTCTCTGTCAATGTCATACAGTAGCTGACTCTCTACCTGTCTCTTTACATCCCTCTCCTCTCTGTCTTTCTGACATATTTATCGTTTCGTACGATTGTTCGGACGATGGATGTCCTCAAAGACACAAACATCGGCAACGTCAGTGAGGAAGATATTGTCATTGGGAAATTCCAGGGTCTATATTCCAATAAGGTGCGTGTCTGCGTTTAGATTTGTAATCGTGTTTTGCTTGAAATATTTTATAATGTGCAATAAATGAGAAAGTGGTTTTGACGACTTACAGGGAAATTGTATATTTTAGTCAAAAAGCTATAAAAAGGCATAACATATATCATTCAACACAACAATGTAACCCTGTTCAAATGATTTTATTTATTCTTTCTGTTGGTGGGTTCTCTGTGTGTCTTGCATTCTAGTACATCTCTCTGGATGGAAACAGTCTAACCACTGCTGATCTGGTCCGTTTGGGGAAAGGCCTGTACAAAGTCAAGGTATGATTTTGAAAAATCTACTCCATTAAAGGCCAGGGAAAGTTACAGACTTTTAAACACTTGTGTTTACCACCTAGCTGACATACCATGCTGAAAAGAAAGTCAACGAAGCCCGAGCCACGATAGAAACCATCATGAAAGATAACCGAGGTAGGGATTACCATCGACAGTTTTACACTTTACGTGATTTGACATGTTTCATGGATTCCAAGTGGGATGTTTTTAGAAACGGGGTTGGAACTTGCTTTGAGGGCTACATTTGAATACCACTTTTGTAGGGTAAAAACTTCATACCCATGCTCTATAGAATGTTTCTTTGGGAAATAAATTGTGTGTTTGTTTTTATTATAGGCATCTAAAAGCATAATTTAGAAATTTAGCATAATTTTTGGTTTTAAATGTATTTACTAACTTGAAAAACATAGTTCTTCTGCACTACATATTTTCTATGTATTACCAACAGGGTTATTCAGAGCAAATTATTTCGAAATAGTCGCCATCTGCTGATGATTTTTGGAATGGCATTTCTGTTTGTCAAGTAAAAAAGCACAAATTGATTTAATAGCCTACTCTACAGAATGTTCTCTCAAATTAAATGGGCCTTAAAATGACTGAGTCATCCCAGCCTGGAACATTGATATGTCTGGCTTTGAGTATATTATATGCAACCAAAGAAATGGTAGAAAATCAGAAATGTCTGCTGGTTGTGTCCAATATGAATACATGAATACAAGACAATAAGACAATTATATAAAATCATGATACTTTTTCAAGTATAATTTTCAAGACTATTACACCTACTAAAAAAAAGTTATGGAGACTTAAAATGTGTAATAAACAAATTTAAAAAAATACTCCCAACCTTAAAAATGTCCAGATATTGTGGTTTAGAATACAAATGTTAATCACGGTATAGTAGCGGTCCTACACGAAGGCCAATTCATTGGATGAAATTGCAAGACAATTGTTTGTTGTTTTAGTTTTATGAATAAATAAATTATTTTAATCAAAATACCTGTATCTAAAATAATTCATTCATGTGTCTTTGTTTGTTTTCCTGCAGTTATCTACGGTATCAACACAGGATTTGGAAAATTTGCCAACACAGTCATACCGCAAGATAAGCTGCTGTAAGTGGTTGTTTATTAAGCATCTTGGAAGAACAAAGTATTTTCCCCAATTGATTGGTTGTAAAAAAAAATTGTCATGTACTGACTGCGTGTTTTTCTATTTGTCTGATTTGGTCTTCAGGGAACTTCAGGATAATCTGATTCGTTCCACTTGTGCTGGTGCGTTACCAGGAACTGTGCTATAGGGCCAATATACCATGACATAGACATGTCCCATAGACATACTGTATGTACAGCTCCATCTCTCAAACATTTGCTTCTGAATTTAATTGATTCTAAGACAAATTAGTACTAACGTGTGTGTGTGTGTGTGTGTGTGTGTGTGTGTGTGTGTGTGTGTGTGTGTGTGTGTGTGTGTGTGTGTGTGTGTGTGTGTGTGTGTGTGTGTGTGTGTGTGTGTGTGTGTGTGTGTGTGTGTGTGTGTGTGTGTGTGTGTGTAGGAGTGGGCTCCCCATTGAGTGTAGAGAGGACCCGAATGCTGCTGGCTCTGAGGATCAATGTCCTGGCCAAAGGGTACAGTGGCATCTCCATGGAAACCATCCAGGCCATGATCAGTGCCTTCAATGGTGAATACAGAAAAAGTCTGTAAGGGACTTGATGTTCGATTCTGACTCTCTCACCTACTGTACGTCTATGATGGTGTCTGCATATCTCATGTGTATGTCTATGATTGTGTCTGTATATCTCATGTATATGTCTATGATTGTGTCAGTATATCTCATGTATATGTCTATGATTGTGTCTGTATATCTCATGTATATGTCTATGATTGTGTCTGTATACCTCATGTATATGTCTATGATTGTGTCTGTATATCTCATGTATATGTCTATGATTGTGTCTGTATACCTCATGTATATGTCTATGATTGTGTCTGTATATCTCATGTCTTTGATGGTGTCTGTACATCTCTTGTATATGTCTTTGATTGAGTCTGTATATCTCTTGTGTACGTGTATGTCTATAATTGGGTCTGTACATCTCTTGTGTATGTGTATGTCTGTGTAACACACTACTTCCCTCTAAACAAAATTCTTCACAAATCCGTGACAGCAGCATATCTAGCAGTTAGGACATCTGACCAGTAACTGAAAGGATATTGCTTTTAAATTTCAAGGAAACTTCTAGGAAAAAGGAAAAACAACCACTTGAAGGTCTGAGCAGTGTGCTACCAGTGTGCAACCAGTGTGGAACCACAAAGTTTGAGAGATTAAATATTGTTGTTTTTTTAACGTATGATTGATCTGTATCTTGTCCCAAGCCTCCTGCCTGTCGTGGGTTCCAGAGAAGGGAACAGTTGGAGCTAGTGGAGACCTGGCTCCCCTGGCCCACCTCACCTTGGGCCTGATGGGAGAGGGCAAGATGTGGTCGCCAAAGAGTGGCTGGGGAAATGCAAAAAAAGTAGGTTTACCCATAATGCTCAACCCATTATTTGTTCATGAAGTCTTAGATAACATGTAAATAACACTTACTATTTTCTTCTGTTTTGTTTCATATTTTATTATTTTCCAGGTGCTGGAGTGTCATGGACTCACCCCTTTGGTATTGAAGACTAAAGAGGTAAAGTAATGACCCGTAGTACAAAGAAATCTCTTACTACTCGTTGCCTTTTCAGTAAAGCATTGATCAAAACAGTGCTGTTATTAAGGCTCAACTAGGTATTTGTTCATACAGGGCCTTAGTCTGATCAACGGGACTCAGATGATATCGTCTCTGGGGGCAGAGGCGGTGGAGAGAGCTGTGGGTGTTGCCAGGCAGGCTGACATCATCGCAGCCCTCAGTCTGGAGGCCCTGAGGGGCACTACCAAGGCCTTCCACCGAGGTCAGACAAGCACACATACATATATATTAAGTTCATTTTAAAGCTTACCTGCTATAAGAACCATTCCATTCTAGTGTTAGGGTTATTCACTGATCCTGTCCTTCCAGACATCCACGCAGTAAGGCCTCATCCTGGTCAGGTAGAAGTGGCTCTGAGGCTTCGCTCTTTACTCGACTCTGAAGTCTTCCCTTCACAGATTTCTGGTAACGTCAGGACTGCGAAACACACACACACAAATGTCCAAATGAGAACATTGAATCCTTTGGCGGTAACCATCACATGGCTGTTAAGTTATTTCTTATCTTAGACATTTGTTTTTCTGTTCTCCAATAGAGAGCCATAGATCTTGTAACCGAGTCCAGGATGCATACACGCTGCGCTGTATTCCACAGGTAGGCTTCAATGACTGACCTTCCCTTCCAACCAATATCTGTAATCATTATAGTCAACCAATCATATTTACTTCTGCCTTCTGGGCCAATCAGCCTAAAATACTTTTTTGATTAAGGGAACCTCCCAACTCTGCAATTAGAGTGTGGCCCTCATACTCAGACGCATGGTCCTAAGTTAAGTTAGAAATAAACCTGATTCTGGTTTACATTTCTTCTTTCTTCAGGTTCATGGGGTGGTTATAGACACCATAGCCTTCGTTAAGAACCTCCTCTTGACTGAGATCAACAGTGCCACTGACAATCCTGTATCCGACCAGTAAAAGTACACGGTTATGTTATCATGCCGACCTGTCATGTTTTAGGTATTTGTTTTTCTCCTCCACCTGCGGTTATGTACTTTGACCACAAGGAAGAGCTCTTGGACCAGTTATAGGTGTTTTATCTCGTCAGAAAAACTATCTTCTCCAGCAGGGGGCGTTTACATGTTTTTACAGTTGATAGTTCAATCAAACTATCGCCATTATGAGGTAAAAGTCGTCAACATTGTGATTAAATCTTCGATCTGTGGACGGCTGCTTCTAATATACATTGCAGACATTCTCTCACAATGTTGTCCATCTCCGCTTTATAACCTTGACTCTCCTCCAGCTGGTTTTCGCAGAGCGAGGTGAGACAATCTCTGGAGGGAATTTCCATGGAGAGTATCCTGCTAAGGTAAAGCTAAACATTCACTCTAGCCAACGATTATCACCATCATCAACTTCTTTTGGCGTTCTGTACTACCAAGCCTCTTCCTCCCTTTCTCCCGGTTTTCCTCCAGGCTCTAGACTACTTGGCCATTGGGGTCCATGAGTTGGCCAGCATGAGTGAGAGGAGGATCGAAAGGCTGGTTAATCCGTCTCTCAGTGACCTGCCTGCCTTTCTGGTCCAGGAAGGAGGCCTCAACTCTGGCTTCATGATGGCTCATTGCACTGCAGCTGCTCTAGGTTGGTGTGTGCGTGCGCGTGCATATGTTTGGTTGAGTGGCAGTGTGAGTTTTAGAGTGAGTGTGCAATTAGAAAACAGTTTGTGTCTGTGTATGTTCCGCTGCAGTGTCTGAGAACAAAGGTCTGTGTCACCCGTCCTCGGTGGACTCCCTGTCCACTAGTGTGGCCACTGAAGACCATGTTTCAATGGGGGGCTGGGCTGCCAGGAAGGCCCTCAGCGTGGTGGAACATGTGGAGCAAGGTAACACATACAGTCATACATAATTTATGACATCAGTGTTCTCAAGTCTCATCCCATTAAACAGCATGTCTACATACACTGAACAAAATGATGAACGCAACACATTTTAGAGTGGACTTTTATTGTGTCCAGTCTGAGGCACACCTGTGCAACGATCATGCTGTCTAATCAGCATCTTGATATGGCACACCTGTCAGTTGGATGGATTATCTCGGCAAAGGAGAAGTGGAGTGAAATAGTCTTAGATCTTTGAGTTCAGCTCATGAAAAATGGGGGCAAAAACAAAAGTGTTGCGATTAGAATTTTGTTCAGTGTATTTACCCTGAGAAGACTGATTTTGGATGACCGTGTGTTTTAGTGTTGGCCATCGAGCTCCTGGCTGCTTGTCAGGCCCTAGAGTTCCTCCGCCCACTCAAGTCCACTGACCCTCTGGAGAAGGTATTATTGATATTTTATCGCAGTTATTTAATCATATATTTATTTACATTGGTACTCCCTGCTATCATTGTTATTTATGCTATTGCACTTTTCACCCGTACAATATGTGTTGTGTACATTGATCATTTTGTAATATTTACTCAAGGTTTTTCCTGACATTAAATCTAATTAAAATGTAACATTTTAATCTGAAGGTCCATGAGCTGGTCCGTTCCGTGGTCGGGCCTTGGGATCGTGACCGTCAAATGAGTCCTGACATCGAGGCGGCTCATTTGCTTCTCAGGGAAGGAAAGGTAAGAAACACCTCTTTCCAGCATTATATTTGTATCCTACATCAGTGATTGATTTATCACATCACTACTGAAAGTCAAACTGGCAGTATTTAGAAGTGTGGTAAAGATATTATTAGAAAATGCTCAAATGCACTTTTTCACATTTACACAGAGGTCGTCATTTTTAAATGTTGATATTCCGAAATTTGATAGCAATGCAAGATTCAAAAGCATGTTTGGACAAATAATATAAACGCATGTTATGGCCATCTCTAGGTGTGGGAGGTGGTCAGACCGTACATGGACCAATACAGAGAGAGGCTCGCACTGGAACCACTCCCATTGGATGACTAGTGTATTGGTATCAAACTGACTCAAGTATTTCTTTCTTTTTACTGGTTGATGCCAATTTTTTATAGATTAAAGTGTTCCAGATATACCGTGTGAACAGTAAATTAGCTTTAAGTTGCAGTATGTGAATACTTTCTTGTCAATAGCATTAAGTGCTTTTTTATTTTACAATGTGACTACATTGTTTACTTGTCTGAGAGTATCAACCATTTTAGTAATAATAATTTAGCCAAATATTCCCCTTGCTGTATGACAAGAGATTAACTTTATTAACAGTTATAAATGTACTGGTCATTAAAAAGTACTTTACAACAACTTGGTATCTGACTGAGTAATGATCTGAGTGATTTATGTCATGGCCAGGGATTGTCAGACAAGTGGGGCTAAACTATCAATCAATCAATCAAATTTATTTATAAAGCCCTTTTTACAACAAAAGTTGTCACAAAGTGCTTTTACAATCACCAGCCTGAATCCGACAGAGCAAACATCAACAAGTTGAACAAGTTGACACAAGGTGCTTTCCTTCCCGCAGGGCTACAGACTGTTATCACTAATCTGGGACCCATTGCAGGGCTCCCAGACAGTTAGACTAGGGAATTTTTAGATGACTCACCTGCAGTTGTTTCCATCCTCTTACACCATTACATTAGTATTATGCCCTTAATGGTTTTCCAATTAAAATTGTACTAATACATTCTACAATCAAATGACCCGTTCAGGACCTACAGAGATGTAATTATTCAGAAGTGTGGAACAACATTTGTATGACAACCATTTTGGGTCATTGGTTTTTATTCAAAGGATTTTACGTAACTTTAAAGCACATAGTATTCATTAACTTAGAAAAGAGCTGCATGATTCATTAGAAATTGAGGGCATTGCTCCTCATAATTAACATATAAACGAGTGCCCCGGCTTACACGATTCCCCTCCAAAACCTGCATCACTAAACATAACTGACCATGAACTGACCGGTCCAAATAACCATACAAATAAAGCCTATGTTACACAAACTGGTTACAACCCACTCCAAACCTTTTTGGCACCCCATGACTACACACTACATTTACTTCACAGACGTATAACCCACATTTACACAACAGGCTGGAGTCAGCCAGCGCCCCCAACCCATAACAGCACCCCTCCAAACGCCTCCTGTCTATCAGACAATGACCTACGGGTCGGTGGGCTCGTACGGTCAGCTCGATTGACCCACGATCACCAGGCCTCTGTCTGTGCAGTGAATGGTCGCCACGGTCAGAGCGGGAGCGTCGGCTCATCATGAGAACTGGATCTGCTGCACACCTGGAATCTACAGGAGCAGACAGAAACATCGTTTGGACTCGAGAAGCAACGTAGACAGACCTTACACGAAAGCCAAGGGAAGTCAAGTGGCAATCCACACTACATCCGGGTTGAAAGGGAACTCCCTAGGAAGTGGTGAGCTCTGAGGGGCGGTCAACTACTATGACATCACTCACCTGTTGATAGGCGGTGGTGTACACCATGACGTTTTGCTGTTGGCCATCTGCCGTTATGATTCCGGCTGGCAGTTGATTCGCTAGAATGAGGGAAAGCAAGAGTTACAAAACCATCCAGAGCACAGCAGAGACAGTACTGGTCTGCTTAATGGTCTGCTTAATGTCCCTGCCCTGAACATAAAACAGCCTCTACATCATTATGAAAACACATAATGGCTGTCCACTCACTAAAGTTGTCATCTGTAAGCTCCTCCCCCAAGCCTTCTCCAACAGACACACCTGGGATTCCCTTCTCTCCCTTCATTGCCTGGGAAACAAAACACAGTGAGAGACTCAATAGTGTGTAATGTGCGATCAGTTGTCTGATCATGGAGCCTTTTGCTATTGTGTAAATGAACTTCTGTGCAGAAAAGGAGTGCCATTATACCTCTCTGAACTTCTGCAAGTAGAGTTTCAGGGGCTCCACGTACATGTCGAAGCCCAGGGTTGACATGGCAAACAGGATGTCCTCTCCGTTGATGGTCTTCCTCTTCTCCTGGTGACAGCGCTCGCTGGCCTCGGACGTGATGAAGCTGATGAACTCGCTGACACACTCCTGTACGCACTCTTTCGCGTCTTTTGCTATCTGTGAGACAGACACGGAGGAAGAGAATTTCTGTCCGTTATGCACTTGGCACCAAAAAGGATATGAGAAACTATTGCTTAGCATCGAGGTTCAACATCTCTCACACACACACACGGTTACCTTCCCGGTCGGTGGTATCCCGTTTTTCATGATGCGTGCCACGTTAGCGATGGGGAGGTAGATGTCCTGCTCCCGGAAGTTTTCCTTCATGCCCCCATCCTCATGGTCGTTCAGGCTCTCCTCGCCATCATCTTAATCACACAGACATAACTAAGTAGAAAGCATGGGTTGTTTGGGACTGTATTCGTTAGTGACTCTGGCTTTCTATGTGGAATTATATCAAGTGGTGACAATAACAGTGAATTTTGACCAGCACAATTGGTTCCACATGGACAGCACCTATTTCCTGGCCTTACCGTCAGGTGACTGGAGAACATAGCCTCCTGTCATGTATTCTCCAGTGATGCCTAACTGGGAAGCGTCGGTGGTAGAGCTGTCTCCCTCCATCTGAAACCGAAAACACAAAAGGTTTGACTCAAACGTATGGCAGGTACAATACTAGCCATGTTGTTATTTGGCAATTAAGTCGCCATGTTTCATAAGTAATAATAGTGTACTCCAGCTAGCCAGTTAGTACTGTAGCTAGCAGTGTATACACCAAATTGCATTGGCCAAATGTGTCAAAAAGATTGCTTGCAGAATCAGAAACTAGAAAACATGAATAGTGTAGTCAGGCAATATATCTACGTAAACAGTATGTTAGCAAGGGTGACATTGATCCAATACAATTTGGACATAAGTCGGCGCATACCCTAGCTTAATAGCTAACTACTATGTATGCGGCTATTGTTTATTACAGAATCAGTGTTGGTAGAGAAGTTATTCTGGATACAATGTAACGTCTGGTGTCCATTATTTCTGCCCAATTGGTTGTCCGACTGCCAGGAATCTAGTGAGCGTTCATAAAGACATGTCGTATCTGGTGTTTGCGTTTCGGCCTGTTGTTCTTTGTCTCGTAAACTGTAGTGTAACACAGGCGGTCATATGGCTTAACGCGTAAGGCTAATTAACAATATTCCTGCTACGGTAATACTTCCTGCTCTCAGACTCTCCTGCACTCAACAAATACAAATCAGTCGCAGACGGACATTTCCATTCGAGCTAACGAGAAACTGGTTAGCAATCATTGGCCGGAGCCGAGCACGAACCTGCAATGAAGCCCTGGTTGGTTACCTTCTCAAAACGGCCGTTGGTTGGACAGAAAATGGCTGCAAAGAACCAGTCCCAGCGCGGTGCTACGCGTCCTCCCCAAACACAGCGGCACTAGAAGACTGTTCCGTCAAACGGTCGCCCCGCCCCGCGAGTTGCTGCAACACAAGTGCTGACGCTGTTCTAGTCAAAGGCCACCCTCCCTCCGTTCTATGTGCATGTGTTGTTATCATCAATAACACCGCCACGAAGTTATCTCTATTTATTATGAATATTGGTTATTGTTATTACATATAAAACGTGTTAGGAAATACCGTGCATTTAATACGCGAACATAGTCATATGATCGAATATTATTTCACATTTGCATATATATCTATCAATGCGTTTGTCTGTCACACCACTACTTTGCACGTTTGCGCATGCGTTGGTTCTACACACGAATGCGGTTCTCTTTTTTTAAATATATTTTTTTAATATAAATCTTTATTTAATCTTTACGATTCAGACAGTAAAAAAACAAACAGAGTCATTAATACAGAAAAAAACACAAGTCAAGAGCAGAGCCAGGGGGAGTTTCAAATGTATACTTTAAAAATAGAGCATAACGGATGCGGTTCTCGTACGTTTCTAGATTTGTGACGTCGCGTCACCAAGGCCGCCCACTTAAAGATTCAATTTTGTATTTGAACGGCTTTATTGATGTGGGAAACATTTTTACATTACCAAATCAAGTGCTAAATTAATGAACGAATAATAAATACGTGGGAAAAAGTAAAATTAAGACTCCAAATCAATTATTAATAAGTCAACATAACGGCATTTTTGCCTAATAGTTATGAGAATTTGCTAGTGTTTGTTTTTATATTATTTTCAGGTCCGTTTGTTCTGAGACAAATGGGTTTCTCTGAAAATTCACACCCTTTGCCCTTCATTTGCGCGTCGAAGCGCGGCTTTACCCTTTGCCCAAGTGACCCAAAGATTACGTGGTGAAAAATGTCAAAAGCGTAAAGTCCAATTACGCCCTCTAGTGGCCGCTTCTAGCTAGTATATAAAGCCACAATGGGCAGAGTGGAATCTCATAAGACACTGCGTTATTTGTGTGCCTTATTAGCCTAACACATGTATAGGCGTGGCTAATGAAATGACATGTGCAGTTGTTTACATCTCATTTCGAGAGGTGACACACATACAAAACATGTCCTAAATTAAATATTCAATTGTCTGTTATGTTCATTCCTTTTTGAACAATTTGCATTCTTCCGTTGTTTTATTATCAGTGGACCTTAAATAGCATAATTCAAGTCAAGTGTTTGGTTTGAAGTTTTTATTTAGACGACCACTGAAGCTATAGTGTCAAAAGTAAGAGGAAGGGATTTCCAAATCGTTTTCCGGAGATCAATATTTCGTGGCATGTGACTTCAATAACGCAATTCATGCTCCACGTTAAATTCCAAAATGGTCAAATCCCTCATCTTATTTTAATTAACATACAGAGTTGGCAGCATATTGGCCTAGTTACCAAGGGGACCAAGGGGATTGCAAGACTTTAAAACGCCTTTCTACACACAGTCTAACCGATGAGATCCCGCTGAATGATCCAGAGGGAGGAACTGTAAAAATCACACGGTAAAAAGACGGTGTTATTTGCTTGAATATGATTTTTGGTGTTACTCAGATTGCTGTAATGAAATTTGAATTTGAAAGCATATACTATATCACTTTGGGGTGATTGACATTTTGTAGGCTAAATATTGGCTCTGTGAAGAAGACGGCAGTCCCACAGTATAGTAAGTTTGGTAGTTTTACAGCAATATGTGATATTTGTTTTTAGCAAAAAGATTGTTTTTGATCTTACAACCAAAACGCAGACTTACATAGTCCTCTTAGTTATCTTGGCGGATAGCCTGATAGAAAGTGAAGTCGGACGCAGACATTCTACCAAGTTAAACATAAGCTGATTTTGATTTGTTTTATTCAGAAGTCATAATGGTGAACTGACAATATCAGATCATTAGAATGAAGAACACCTGTTAGAACCTATAGACCCCCCACTTTCTGAAGCTTTGGTTTATAAATTAAATATATTTCAATCACCTTTTCTGGTGGGATTATTATGTTTTTTTAAACAGGAATGTGGAGGAAGTATTTCGAAAGACAGATTCGTACCCATACTACAGCAGTACATGTTCACGAGAGGCAGCAGTTACGACCTCATTCTAATTTAAACCCACACCAGCTGAGACCACATGCCATTCTAATTCAAACCCGTTCCACTTGGTGTTAAATATGGATTAAACAAGGGTGTCAACCTTCTTTGGCTCTTGCATTGGAAGAGCTATCTTATTGTGCTATAACTGTGAGTTTAAAAATAATCTCTTTGGACATAAAAAATATTCTTTAAACACTACTAGATTTTTGATTATTATTTAAATATCCCATTGCTTAGCTTATGCATACATTACATAATGTAATGATTAGTATCTTTACATTATATCAGTTCTGCCCAGACTGCTCTCATAGTGACTGAGTTTAAAAACTGTGGCAAGTGACATTAGTGATGATGATGGATAACTATGCCTTTTCAATACACAACAGCTATCTTTTCCTAGATCGATTCCAGTCTGACTAGGTACATCTTACAATGAGGGTGGTCAAAGTCCAACCCTGTGTGTGTTTACCTTCAGGATTTACTGACTGAGAATGTTCTGTCTCTGGTCAGCCTTCTGTTTCCTTTAAGGTCTGATCAACACCGAAGTCTGGAGACTTTTGCACAATAATGGAGCAGAAAATGCATCCCTGTGTTGAACAGTATGACTTTGACCTGTTGGTTATTGGAGGTCACTGTGGAGGACTTGCAGTTGCCAAGGTGTGTCACGGTACAACCAAACAACTAGTACTAATACCCTCTCTGTGTCACAGTACTACCACACAACTAGTACTAGTATGCTATGTGTGTCACAGTACTACCACACAACTAGTACTAATACCCTCTCTGTGTCACAGTACTACCACACAACTAGTACTAGTATGCTCTGTGTGTCACAGTACTACCACACAACTAGTACTAGTATGCTCTGTGTGTCACAGTACTACCTCATAACTAGTACTAATACCCTCTCTGTGTCACAGTACTACTACACAACTACTACTAGTTTGCTCTGTATCACAGTACTACCACACAACTACTACTAGTATGCTCTGTGTGTCACAGTACTACCACACAACTAGTACTATTATGCTATGTATCACAGTGCTACTACACAACTAGTACTAGTATGCTCTGTATCACAGTGCTACTACACAACTACTACTAGTACACTCTGAGGGTTGTGCTGTCTCTCCTCTTTTAGGATTTATCTTTCCCTAATTACACTAATTAACTCATCTATAACATATTGAGATATCCACTTTTTCCGCAATAGTTTTTTCTTTTTCAATCTACATTTCTTTCCTTCATGCATTACTATATACGTCTGAAGTCAGATAGTCCCTGTCTTTACTTGTATTCACCTGCGTGACGTCCTGTGTGACGTCCTGTGTAATGTTCTGTGTTAGCTCAGGCCTACGCACGAACCCATATAATCAGTGAACATCTGGCCAATGCTCACACAGCGTACCCAAGCGTATTGTGATAATTATCATATAAATTGAGTTTATGCTAATCGGTGGAGCTGTGATATTCTGAATTCCAGGGAAAACCGAAAGTATGAAGTTGACATATGGAGGATTTGGTATTTTACTTCTCTCTCTCTCTCTCTCTCTGTCTCTGTTCGAGCCTTTCGTCTGACCTGTTCTCTTTATCAGGAAGCTGCAGTCTTTGGGAAGAAGGTGATGGTTCTTGGCTTTGTGGCATCCAACCATAATGGCACTATACCAGGTGGGTTCTGCCGGATGGCCCAGTTTTCTACCGTATTGTCTGTTATTACATTTTTTATTAGTATTTCTTGTGATTATTATCACCCGGTTCTTGACTGTCCTTAAGGTCTTTGTGGGAACCTGGTCAATGTTCACAGGAAGCTTCTGCACCAAGCTTCCCTGCTGGGAAAAGCCATACAGGATTCCCAAATGTATGGCTGGATTTTTGGGGAACAGGGTGAGGGTTGGAAAGGTTCTGTGGTTATAACTAACCATAACCTCCAAGTCAATCTTGAATTGGGGTTGGTTATCTTCATTCCATCAAATCCTGTTATGTCTATTTACTGTATATTTGCGTCTTGTCCATAGTTTGATTACTTATGACTGATGAAATGTCTGTGTGGTTTTGTCTTCAAATGTTTTTTGCATGTGTGTGGTACTAGTATGATTTGCAGGTATGTTGATATGTGTTATAATTGTCTTTCCGTTTAATATAATGTGTTCCTATGGTTTTATCCTGGTGTCTAAGCGACCCACAGCTGGGTAGACATGGTGGAGTCTGTACAACAGTATGTGAAGTCTGCAAGCTTTGACCTGAGTAGAGAGCTGAGGAACAGCGGTGTCACCTACATAAATGCGCGGGGGGAGATTTTAAAAGCTCATACCGTACAGGTCAGCATACCCTGGCCTGAAGCAAGGAATCACCACGGGGAAGCTCAATGGTTACGGCCCAGGTCAGTGATGTCATTTCACTTTCCGACTGTTGTCCAATTAGGCGACCGATGTCAACGGAAGGAAGACCTGTTACACAGCAGAGACACTCGTCATCGCGACGGGAGGCCGAGTACGATATCCGAACATACCAGGAGCCAGAGAGAAGTGCATTACCAGGTTAGCATTTGTAGCACAGTGGGATGTACAGCCCTTTGAGCACTGCATTACCAGGTTAGCATTTGTAGCACAGTGGGATGTACAGCCCTTTGCCTGATGTGTCTACACCTGCTACACCCAGTACTAGTTATTCCCATAGCCAGTTTAGAAAGGGACAACTCATGTGCTAGCTTAGCAGAGGCCCAGAGCTTAAGCCATGTGCCAGACACATTGAGGGAGACGTTGAACTTGCTATGTACGCAGCATGGCATCCTTTACCATACACCGACACAAATGGCTCGTCTATACACGGAATGAACCAGTCAACCAACTCTCCATCTGCGTTTCTCCCTTGTAATCCCTCTCTTTTCACAGTGATGACCTGATTTCTCTGGCCCACTCCCCTGGACGAACCCTGGTTGTGGGAGAATCCGGCGAGGGGCTGGAGTGTGTTGGCTTCCTGTCTGGTTTGGGGTTAGAGGTCACTGTCCTGCTGGGCTCACGACTGCTACCTGGGTTTGACCATAAGATGGCGAAGAAGATCGAGAATCACATGCTGGTCCACAGCGTCAGGTTCCTCCATCACCACACGCTGACAGAGGTACGGTGGGTGACATGGTTGTCTGAACTGTTAACTAGGAGATGAGTGTGTCTGTGGGTTTGTGTGAAAATACAACAAGGTTTGCGGAACACTTGGGCTCGTGGGCTCAGTGGTTGGCATTACCTTTAGGCTTGGGAATGACCACTTAGGCCTTTAGACTTACAGGAGGTTAACTTTTAATAGAAGTTATTAAGGTTAAGATTGCATTGAGTTTGCTGTAGTTTCTCCAGTAGGTCCCAATTCCACAAGACGAATGTGTGTGTCTCTGAGTAAAAGGTTGAGCAGGTTGCAGCGGGCAGCCCAGGGAGTCTACGAGTGACAGCTGTCTCCACTGATACCGGGGAGACTTTCCAGGAAGAGTTTAATACGGTCAGTTTCACATGCTCACTATGGTTTGACACGGTCATATGGAGGTATGCTTTTACAGTGTCACTAACCCGATTCACCATGTTTTTGCGGGCAAACAATGACATTACTTTTGTTGAGTAAACTTGCAGGGTTCACTGAAATTTAGCTCAATTTGCAGAAAACGCTAGAAATCATATTGATTACTTTTAATTTGACAGCCGTAAACAAAATATTTCAATTTGTTAAAGGGGAGCTATAATTTAAATGTATTATATGTATTTTGAATTTGTGGACACAGGGAACGCATGAATGGAACAGACACAAGAGGAGTGTTTTTTAAGGCGAAGGGGGGAGGATGGTACATTTCAAGCAGAAAAACGACTGCTTTGCTCGAAAGGCGACTTTGTCAGTGCGGCGTTCCCCCAGTAACGGCTTGGGTGGTCATCGTCTTAGCGGCCTCTGCTTTTCTTCTTTTTGTTCTCCCGTCTTGTATCTTGCGTCACCGCGGCTGCGCAGCATTTCATTTGGTTAATTTTATTCTCATTTTGCCAGAGTATTTTTACCTCATGTTCTCAGAGTCCTTGAGGCATTTGTCATATGTCTTTCTCAGAAGCCACTCTACCATAAAGGCCTGATTGATGGGTTGTCCTATTGATGAGTTAAGTCTTTCTGGCAGGTTCTCAGCTCTGCGGAGATACTGAAGCTGTGGTGTTACCGTATCAATTAGGTGGGTTACCTACCTATTCAGACCGTTCTTGCCTGGATACTTAGTTTGGCCTAATGTCCAGGTCCGACAAAGAGTCTTGATGTTTCCTGTTTTATTCTGACAATGATGGAACCCACTGTTCTCTTGGGATTTCGCTTCAGGTTTTTTTCCGAAATGTCCCCATATCAGATGTCTTGAAAGGTTAATAGAACGCAGAGAGTTTGATGACTGCATGGATTGGCTTTTGCTCTGACGTGTACTGGGACGTGAATAAACAGATGTGTGCGTTACATCAGTCATAACCAGTATGCCAAAGAGCTGACCACATGTGGAATCCAGTCAACTTTTATAGACATCTCAAGGATGTTTTCACATTGTCATTGTGGGATGTTTTGTTTAGATTGATGGCTAATGTGTGTGTGTGTGTGTGTGTGTGTGTGATCGATCAATAATCCGTTGATAACACTAAAAATGTGAACAAAGTAATTGGGTCGTGCTACTTTCCAAAGGCACTGTATGTGTTTGCAGGTTCTGCTGGCTCTAGGAAAAGAATCCTGTACTGGTGACATTGGTCTTGAACGTGTGGGAGTGAAATACAATCAGGAGCGAGTGCATCTTGACCACACTTCTTTCTGTTGGTTATTATTGAATATGATGAATATGTGTGTGCATTCATGGCTCCATCCCACAGAAGCGGCAGTATCCTTGTGAATGAGAAGGAGCAGAGCACGGCAGAATACGTGTACGCTGTGGGGGCGGTCCCAGAGGGAGGTCACATGACCACAGGCCTCTTCATGCACTCTGGGCAACTATTGGCTCGCAGACTCTATGGAGGACAAAGTGCAACGGTACTGAGAGGGTGATTGGGGCAATACTGAGAACTAGCTGTAGGATTTGACTACTGTTTAATTTCAGAGGTCAGATTAGAATTCTAAATTATTTGAAGGTTAGTGTGCTGGTGTCAAATAAATGCTTAGTTACAGACCCCCTCTTACATCAATGCAGAGTTAAAAATAAAACAAGAAATAGGGATAAGAATAATGTTAACAACATGAATAATGAATCACAGTCCCAAAGGGTTATGGTACAGGAAGTAGTGATGATGGTTAATGTGTCTGTGTGTGTGTTATTGCCCACAGTGTGACTACAGTAACATCCCCAGAGTGCTGTTCACCCCTATGGAGTACGCTGCCTGTGGGCTGTCTGAGGAGGACGCCTTTCTCAAGTTTGGAAAAGACAATGTGGAGGTGAGCTCATACCGTACCTGGAAACACAGACGCACACACACAGACACAGACACACTTGTAGTGCATTCTATGTGTAATCTCCTCTCCTCTGCAGGTATACCACAGCTACTACTGGCCACTGGAGTGGACTGTACCCAGAAGAGACAAGAACTCCTGCTATGCTAAAGTCCTCTGTCACATTGCTGACCAGGTCAGCAGCACTCATTTTCACAGTTTAACCGTCTAAATGTCTTAACACTTTTAATGTATAGTTTTACTTTAAAGATTTCAGTGAAATATCATATTCCTGAATATTTAGCGACCGTGTTTATGGGGTTTTGTGTTTTCTGTGTTTCTCTCATCCATAGGAGCGAGTCGTGGGTATCCATGTGATGGGGCCCGGTGCAGGGGAGGTGATTCAGGGATTTGCGGTGGCCTTAAAGTGTGGTGTGACAAAGCAGCAGCTAGATGCCACCGTGGGACTCCATCTTGTGTGTGCCCAGGTCTGCACATCAGTTTCCTTTACATTCCATTCATATGGTGGTCACTTATGGCGGCACAAAATGGCTGACGGACATTATGCAAACTTCAGCCTTCCTGGAGCAGCTGTACATGACGGGATTCCTCCATCTAACCTGTGTGAATTATTAATAGTCTCACATTACCAACCATCACACACCCAGTCAATTTCCCTTAAGCTCATTCGGGATGGAGCTGTCGGACCGATGCGTCACGCTGAGATGCCTTTTATGCCTCTGTCACTTTTTCAACATTATTGCATCTTGAATATAGCGTATAATGGAGTTTTTTCAGAGGGGATTTGAGAAGTGTGACGACGCTGACAGGAGTTTCATCTGGGTTTGGCGACGCTGCGTCTGTGTCATGAAACACACACAAATAGCAGTACTAACTCATTGCATTTAGCGCTCTTCTCACACCCAAAAATGACCACGTTTTTAAAAGTAAGAAATCATTATAAAAAATACAATGCACGACACAGAGCATTGTGAGCACATGACAATCACGGCTAGGGCAGAGACGTACAACGCGGTGGTGATATATGCAGCACGCTTCTCTGACATTTCACAGAGGCATCGACAGAATGGAAATTGTCCAGATATCCTCAAACGAAGGTGTAGATGAGATATGCGGTGGCAGGTTGTGACAGCAGAGGTCGGAACCCCGCAATGTTCCGAGAATTCCTTACGAAGTTGGAATTTCAAGTCTGGGGTTGGAGATTTCATTGTAACTTACCTTATCTAACCATCTCCATGCCTGACAAACTGCTAGCCAATTGGTATGGCTGCCATCTCCCTGTTTTCTGTGTTCGAAAGGAATTTCACGATACAGTACGTATGTTGATGAAATAATTAGATTGTGAATACATTTTTGCTGCTGGTTCCCTCGTTCGCTCAGTTGTAAAGAGCACGGCGTAGAAATGCCGTAGTTGTCAGCATTGATTTCCACGGGGAGTCAAGGTGACAATCTGAAATTAAATGCACACATGGCCATATGGCGTCACAAAAGCATCTGCTAAATGAATTCAATTAAAGTGATGTGAGACTCAAACAAACGCTGACGTTCAAATATGACACCCAGACTGCTAACCTCACGGAAGTCAAAGACATTATCAGCATTAGTATTGAGACCGCGGCGGCTGGTGTTCTACATGATGGAACGACTGTCAATCCGGGTGACCTTGTTCTTCTGCCAGTTTAAATTCAGGTCAAAGCTCAGTCCACACTTTGATGTCCTGCAGACAACCTAGGGGATGATTGACGTTTCCAGTGTTTGTGGATATGTTTGTCAAAAATTTGTTATGCCTAATCCGTTTCCTTCAGATATTTCCCTGTGGCAGCAGAAATTAGTCGTGCCACTGGGACAGAGTCTTGGGGGAACCACCACTGAGTCTAACTTACTGGGGCTGATGTCCTGAAACATCTCTGACCTTTGTTACGTGTGACCTTGACCAAGGCATTCTCTGTTTTGTGTCTAGCCTTGAATTCTTTCTGGAATGTTCAGGCAGGTTCTGAGTGTCCATTTTACAGCACGTTCCAGACTTACTCAGGAGGGATTTTGAGTCCGTGTAGATTAAAAGGTATTTATTCTGCACGTGTTTCTCTCTCCCTTAGGTGTTGACCAACCTGACAGTCACCCAGCGTGTTACTGATGCCAAGATGGTCAGAGGGAACTGCTGAGGTTAGCGCCCCCCTGCTGTCAATCACTGTTTCCATTGGCAACAGTTCAAACAGCATAGGGGAGCCTGTAAGAACATCCGGTGTGGAGTGATGGGCAGCAGGATGACTATCAACCATCCAATGAAGTCTCAGCCAGGAGCCTGATTGACAGGTGGGCAGGGACAGAGACACTGCTGCTAACACTTCCTGTTTATACAGTTAAAGTCTGAAGTTTACACTTAGGTTGAAGTCATTAAAACATATTTTTTTTAACCACTCCACAGATTTCATGTGAACAAAATAGCATTTTGCGAAGTTGGTTAGGGCATTTACTTTGTGTATGTCACAAATAATGTTTCATATGGGGGTGCTTTCTGCAGGAGGGACAAGTTCACTTCACAAAATAAATGGCATTTTGAAGAAAGAAAATTAAGTTGGTATATTGAAGCAACATCTCAAGACATCAGTCAGGAAGTTAAAGCTTGGTTGCACATGGGTTCTTTAAATGCACAATGACCCCAAGCATAGATCTAAAATTCGGGAAAAATGGCTTAAGGACAACTAAGTCAAAGTATTATAGTGACAATTACAAAGCCCTTATCTCAAACAGGTGTGGGCAGAACAAATAAAACATGTGCAAAGAGGCCTACAAACCTGACTCAATTACACTAGTTGTGTCAGGAGAAATGGGACAAATGTGTTCAACTTATTGTGGGAAGCTTGTGGAAGGCAACCTGAGACATTAGTGAAATGTGATGCAAGAAATCAAAGCTGTAAGAAATCATTCACTCAACTATTATTCAGACATTTCACATTGTTAAATGAAATGGCGATCTTAACACAGGGATAATTTATTAGGATTAACTGTCAGGATTTGCGATTTTTTAAATGTATTATTCTAAGGTGTATGTAAACTTCCTACTTAAATTTTAAGTTTGTTTTTGTTTTATGTTCGGGTTTGACTCTTTCCCCAAATGACTAAACCAAATGTTGCCTAGTTACTGTTGATTTGTTTCAGCTTTGAAGTCTGCAGATGGCAAATCCGGTGAGATTGAACTCGTATGAATTATTGTCAGTCTTTGCATGTATTACTTCTGTTTAAAGGCTGTGGAGTTGCGATAAAGCTGTTTGAAACACTTCCATAGAATGGTTCTGAAGCTACAGGCTGAAGGGATTTAAGTTTTAGAATCCATATTTATGTACTGAACAGTGTCAAGTAAAGTATTATCAGACAAAATTATTAATAAATAAAACGTTTTTGCTTTTTATGCAAGACTAGAATTTCTCTGTCCTGCTCTCTCTTCTTTGACATTATTTGGGCTGGTTTACATTAAGCTTTATTTTCTGGGACTTTTCTTAGAAGACTGAAGACGCTAGATCATTTTGTTGTGTAAACTCGCAGATATTTATTGCTTGAGATGCCACTTTCTGAGGTATTGTTGTCCACATTACAGATAGAACCGCCCTAAATCAAGTTATTGTGCAATCCAAGATAAGTATTCAGTGTTTTATTCTCTCTCGTAATGTGAACAACCCCATAGTGATTGACTTTAACACTGTCATTAATATTCACAAAGATTGTTAGTGATGGAGAGAGAAGAAAAAAAAACACAACACTAAGTAGAATGATAGCAAACCCAGATATTAGGGATATTAACATTACTCACAGACAACTGCTAGAAATCACTCTCTTTCTTATACTTTTTAAACAACATATAGCCTGTATGTGTGTGTGGAACCTTGTAGAGATATGCTTCACTAATTGTTTGAGGTTGATATTTTTTCAACCTCAAATTATGCTTAAAATTCAGCTTGACCTCAAGTCAAATGTGTTCTTAATGTAGACACATTAAGCATTAGAGAGTGAGGCTAATGGGTCAATAAGAGAACATTTCCCAGGAAACAAATGGCAATACACAGTAAAATGTATAAAAAGACAGCAGGCAGAACAACATTAGCTAGATTAGTGTGATTGTGTGCATGTGTCCACTACTGCCACAAGGGGGCGCATTAATACTGACTATTTTGCTCATAGAAATATATATTATTATTATAAAATTTACTTGCCTGATTTCGCAGAAAAATATGAATTAGAATTGGATATCTTTCTATGGACTTGAATATGATAAATCTCATTTTGATATACTGTATTTGCCCAAATTATTTATAACAGAGGTATTCCCAAATACATAAGGCCTTCAAGTCACATTAAGGATGAGCTGTCACCTGTAGTATGTTTGTCAATAGCTGTAGCATGTTTGGCTAATGACCGCAGCATCTATAGTTCAGAATGAACTTCCATTCAGAGTGTTCATTTTCATCAGTTTAGGACGAATTGATTGTATTAATTTATGATTTAGATGTAAGTTTTGAGATCATGGATTATAAGTGTATGGAAGACTCGAGCTTGCGCTGTTTTAAATACAGTTTTGTCCTAGACAGATTCATTGATTTAGAACAATTTGCAGAATTATTTTTTACTTTACTATGTGTGGTAATACCTGAACACATGAAACAACATGCAGTTAGGTCTCTCAAGCTTGAATGCTTTGAGAAATGTTTTCTAGATTTTCTTTAAATATTCTTTCATTTAACCCTTTATTTAATTAGACCGTTTGAGAACAATTTCTCTATTGCAACGGCAACCTGGCCTTAATAAAGCAGAAACGTACAAGACAACATACATTTACACAATATATACACAGAACACATGAGTGCAAATAGCATTGGGACACAAAAAGGCAATTCAGGATCAAGTGGAGAGTCAATATACAGATAAAACAGGATAAGTAGGTTAGTTGAGCAGCATTGAATGGCAATAACAAAAGGAGAGTCTATATACAGACTGTAAAAAGGTTAAAGTGTATCTAACTGTAGGTCATTAGTGTCCACAAAATTATATGACCGTGCTTTTGGGAGGAAGAGCATTTGAGCATGCCTGAGCAAAATAAGTAATTCCAGAGTATTGACAGGTATGTCAGCAGTGCAGGTGAGAAAGATCCACTGTGCAAAATGGGTATGGCAAAATTAACGTGAGTGAAAAACAGACAAGAGTTAATACAGCAGTCAGACAAGAGTCCAGATAGGAGTAGTTTGAAGGCAATGGGTGAGATAAATGTTTCAAGTTTTAGTTTTTTTGTAGTTTGTTCCAGCCATTGATGGCTAAGGCTAAAAACTGGAAGGATTGGCGGACACATTTTGTGCAGGCTTTCGGGGTGATTAAGGCATGTGCCTGCTTGAGCGTAGACTGCGTGTGGGTAGAGCAATGGCGTCTATATTAATTTGATGATAATCATGCTAATAAGGGCTAAATAGTATAGTAATGTGACGTTCAACCTTTCAGAAATGGAAGCATAAAAATATGAAAAAAGGTTGGTTTAGTCTCTCTAGTTTAAATTGTTGAAGATCAAATGCTTTAGGAATAATTTACTCAAATTGTGCTAATCAATATAGTCATAGTGGATCAACATTTTAGAACTTGGGTTTCTCTAATAATGTGGAACAAACTTATTTTGTATTCTTTAGCTTGAGACTCAGTTTTAATGTTACTTAACGCTAAATATGCTAATATGCTAACTCGTACAGTCATAGGCCTCATTGATAAGCTTTTAGATATTTAAACAGGAGTAACAAAGTTGGTTTGGTCACTTTAACTTTGAGAGAGTGTGAGATACTATTTTTGGGGTAATTAAAAACAAGGCAATTCAATTTAATCATCTGCTTATGCTTAATATACTTTTGTTTTCTAATAGTCTTAAACCTTCGATTATTTAAGTTGATAGGCCACTACATGTGGCCCAAATTCACCCTATTTCCCTTCACTCACTTTAGGCACATTGCTTCATCTAACAATCAGTATCACCTGCTTAACAGAGAATGTACATTTCCACGACAAATGCTTTATTTTTACTGCTGAATCCATTTTGAAGTTTCATCCTAACACTAACTGAACTGGTTGCCAATGAAACATGTTTGTGCCGGTTCATGGTGTCATATGAAAGTAAAAAAAAAATAAGTTTTGGCATACCTATTAATTATGCATTAATTTAATGAGTTTTCAAAAATATTCACAAGACAAGCCAGAGCCCCGTTTAGTCGTATTTAAAAACATAAATAACTATAGCAGTGTTCTTGTTTAAGCCCATTGGCCACAATTAATTTGTTCCTGGCGTGAGTTTTATCCTCATCAGCGCTTGGGCGCGCCCATTCTCTGTTTCTAGGGGTGGGGGGGAAGAAATGCTCTTCCCCTATAGTTTGGTCGGTTGGGACGAATAGTACAGTCCATACCGCGGTCCGTCGAGCTCTCTAAGCATCGGACAATTGCACACAGAGTATCAGCACCATCAGTACCAGCACCGCACGCCCAAGCCCCAGTGCCACGAACGGACGACCCTCCACCAACAGAACAACCAACACCCGCCCGGATCGCTCTCCTCGCCCGGCCATGAAACAGACTTTGCTCGAACTGATGAGGATGAGCAGAATATGCCGGATGGTACTCGCCACTTGTTTGGGATCTTTTATTCTAGTCATCTTTTATTTCCAAAGTATGTTCCAACCAGGTAGGAGCTTATTTCTGCCTCTGTCTGTCTGTGTGTTTGTGTGTGTGATCTGTAACGTCCTCTGCATGGCATCTGCCCACTGGTTTGTTCTGGCATGATTTAACGGTCGATTATCGGTTGATTAGTACCCGGTTCGGGCGGAGGCGTATTTCCGCCTTGTGACGAGGATGATGGATGGGACATGACTTGGGTGTCCAGTTTTAGGTCAAACAGAATCCATTTGATTGTGTATCTTAGCTTGAAGGGAGCACATGCTTCCCTTCTATGACTACAGACGATCCGCCTGTGTTCAGAGGCGTCTGTTCAGGTATGGATGGATGCTTGTTGTCTCCCTCCTGTCACAGGGGGCTTGATATGGACCCGTGTGACACTTCTACCGGTACAGTAGAGGCTCTGTTTGCACTGTATGCAAACAATCCCACAATATTATCAATTTAAGAAAGATTTTGAGCAACCAGGAGTTGCTGTTTTGTTCCTCCTGTGACTGAACCTGTTTCATTTACTCTGCTGCTGTCACATGCCGGGTCCAGGATCTGGAAGTGGTAGAGACAAGTGATATAGCCTATAAGTCAGTGTTTTTGTTAATAACTCTAATTATTTTGTAAAGTTGCTTTAACTTATTGATTATAGGCAATATAGGGATGTTGCTGCTGTCATATTCTTTCCTCTCAAATTTTTGGTTTTGAACCTCAATAGTAACAAAGGGCCGTTTTCTATCGAAAATAAATGTCAGAAATACAATAAGACACCTTTAAGACACATTATTCCTCGGTTCAGTTATTTGAACAATGTCATATGCGAACTACCGGCAGATTCATTATAAAATACTAGAAATTATTACTGTTGTATTGAAATGAAATAAACAATATCAGAGAGTAAAGATAATGCATAAACGTGACATTTCCAGCCATAGTAAAGATGATTTGTGAGTCATCAAAACTACAGAGGCGACGGGTCTCCCATCCCTACAGGCTACTGCTCTGGAATGCGTCCCTATTCCCCAATGCATTCAGTTAACCAATCAGCACCACGGAGACATGGGGTTCTGCTGTGACGCACGACTCCCGCTGGCAATGCTGTAGCCGCACCAAGACAAAAGACTGAGGAAGGTTGCTATAGGAGCCTCACCGTGCCCAAGCATCCGTATAGAGTTATCTGGTTTTATTATAGGGGATATAAAAACATTGTAGGTTTTTTAATGAAATGTCTGACAGGAGCGTGAACACAGTCTAAGGTGTGTGTGTCAGGGTATAGCCACATTGAAGCTATACATAAAAAATACTACCAGGAAAGGCCTGACCCTTGAAAAAGACCTACACTTAAACAAATTCACTCAAAATAAAACCATCATCATTTTATCTCCATAATCCTTTCACATAAATGACGCCACTATTTACAGCTAGTTTGCCTGCTGTGTATTCTCCCATAATTCTGTTTTTGTTACAAGGCGACATGCAACCTGGTCGCAGAGGTAAGATGTACAATACTGTGCGTCTTGTTCTTCAAAACGTGCTAACCTCAAGCTGCATTCCCAGGTCACACAGTATGATTCTAATCCTATGCATTTTTATGATGCTCTATTCTCTCCTCAGGACGTCCGAGGGGCTTTCCTCTGGTATGTTTGAGGTGCCTGGGAATCCAGTCTCATCCCCCTGTGCAAACTCTCACCTCTTCAAGGGTTCTTTAGGGTTACGACCTCATGTTAACCAGACAGTAGAGAAAGACCGAGAGCTTGTTAGTTGGCCTCAATGTGAGCTTCCAACAAAAACGTTCAGTGAATAAATTGTGTGAGTGAGGCACACACATACAAACAGCTTCAGTTACACACAATTGCTCAATAAGGGAAAGTGTTCAGACTCAGACCCTCAAATATTAAATAGCTTTTTGTTGACTGGGCCCTGACAACACACCCAGCAGGGCACATCAGTCAATACGTAGAGCAGTAGATGTCCACAAAATCGGAGGGAGTCAGCACAGGTTTGCAGATATTCATAACTCCTTTTGTTGTTATTAGGACATTTGAGTGTGGGTGAGTTGTACCATACCCTGTCAAACAGAAATTCACGGAGCTTATGCTCCATACTTCTGACTAACCACAGCGTCTGTGTGAGCTTCCTTCTTTCTCACCATGCGTTTTTAAGGCATCAGTGCTGGGACCCAGGAACCGTCTAACGTAGCAAGTTATTTTGCCAGTGTTCTTTGGTTGCGAGGTGCCGTTAAGAGTTTTATTTGGAGGCATATATATGCTGTCTGTCTGTCTGTGTGTGTATTTTAGGGGTTCTGCCCAGTGTATCTTCCCCGCTGTGTGTGTGTGGTGAACTTTTAGTGCACCCTGACCTCAAAGTCACACACTCAAATTTTCCCATATGCAACATTGGGTTGAGAACTAAAGCAGGCAATCTGGACAATGGCTGAAACAACCTGATTTAGAACCCAGCTGAATTTGTAAGGGGATATTTCCACAGCTACAGACCTCTTAGAGAGCTTGTTGACACGTACTGGGTTTCACAGAAATATCTGGGAAGGAATGAGATGGCCAGAGCTGCCGACAATGGAATTTATTTGGAAAACTCCAAATTCCTCACTGCTTGCTTGTCGGGGACATTAATGTAGAATGTAACTGATACTCGGGGGGTGGCAGCTGATTGGTCAACTGTGGTTACCTCATCTATAATTACTAGAGCATGATTGTTGATTGACTACTTCACTCTAATGCAGCGGTTTCCCAGCCGTAGTAGACACAGAGGTATTTATAAGCTGCCTTCATGATCTGCAAGAAATGTGCATGTACTTTGTATTTTGTCTGATTTTATAGACCTACGGTGGCTATATACAGTTGTACTTCTTTGCACCTGCTCTGCATAAAAAAAATATTTCTAGCAAGCTAACATCATCTGGCAGAATACTAAATTCATTTCAGACCACATTTTTGGAATCCAGAATTGTTTGCAGCTTGCAGTAACAATGGGCTTTTGTGTTCCGCAAATTGTCTTTCGGGAACATTATCCAATACAGATAATAACATAGCATATCAATCATGATCACCCGTAACATTCCTACTTGGGCACTCTGCAACATCATTGAAAAAGTGCCACCTTCTCTGACAGGACACTCTTAGCCAGGGGACGAGGTTAGCGTGTCAGAGGGGTTAGCGTGTCAGAGGGGTTAGCGTGTCAGAGGAGTTAGTGTGTCAGAGGGGTTAGCGTGTCAGAGGGGTTAGCGTGTCAGAGGAGTTAGTGTGTCAGAGGGGTTAGCGTGTCAGAGGGGTTAGCGTGTCAGAGGGGTTAGCGTGTCAGAGGAGTTAGAGTGTCAGAGGGGTTAGCGTGTCAGAGGGGTTAGCGTGTCAGAGGCGTTAGCGTGTCAGAGGGGTTAGCGTGTCAGAGGGGTTAGCGTGTCAGAGGGGTTAGCGTGTCAGAGGCGTTAGCGTGTCAGAGGGGTTAGCGTGTCAGAGGGGTTAGCGTGTCAGAGGGGTTAGCGTGTCAGAGGGGTTAGCGTGTCAGAGAGCATAGTTGTTAAGTTCATCCAAACTGCACATGTTGTGGTTTCCCACCGTCTGGGCTGCACCAAGTTCATTGATTGCCAATCCATGTGGTCGTAAGAAAATAATGCTGTGATGCGTCCCGGGATCAAATGGGCAACATCCCCCAACAGCTCTGGAGCTCAACAGCTGGGGCAAACTCCTTTTTCTGGCAAGCCACAATGTGCCTCTAATTCTCAATAGCAATTCAAACGCTCTTTTCTGGGATATTCTGAAGTTCTCTTTCTGAACCTGTGTGCGTGAAATGCCTCTCGTATCGTGTCGTGAGGTTTTCTCGCACAAAAGCGCTCTGTGTTATATCCTGCGTTGTGAAGATGTGGCCTAGAATGATGAAACGTGATACAGTTGCTACTTCCTCAATCTCTGTATCTCTCACTCCGTCTGACTACCTCTGTATGTCACTATGTTTCTCTTTCTCTGCCTCTCTGGCTCTCAACATCTCTCTTCTCGTTCAGCCCATTGTCCCCGAGTCCTCACTCTCTCCTCTGCATGTCAGCGTGTATTGTGGGAACGTCTCCCGGACGTCCTGTTTGCGTGGTATTTGTGGGCTTGTTGTTTTCCTCTACATTTTGGCTCAAAGCCCGGATCAAACGTCCCTAATGGGCCTTGGTATCGGGGGGAAGGACCGTGACACTGTGGTTCTGTGTGGAGCCCTGTGTTCGTTCTGTGCCCTTCATTTCTGCGGTTCTGTTCTGTCTGGACTTTCGGCAAGCAGCAGTCAGGGGAAACCTTGATAAGGTCTAGTGGTCAAACAAGGTTGATAGCCATTTGTTTGAAATTCTGGACTTCACTACAGGGGACTGCCACTAGGCCATGGACAGCTACACACACACACACACTCACACACACACCAATAAACCTTCACAAGTGTGCACAGGAACATTAATGAACAGCTATGAACATTCTTTAGCAAAGAACAACAAACCCACACTCTGTTTTAGTAAGAGCCACACCTTCAGTTATTGAAATGGAGAGAATGGGAGCGAGAGAGAAAGTGAGAGAAAGACAGAAAGAGGAGTGACAAAGACAGAGAGAGGAGAGAGAGATTCCAATTTCCCATTACTTCCTGTTCCTCTTTTAATCTTCTCATGGGCCTCAAGAGGGGCCTTACATCAGCAGGGGGTGTAACGACACACACACACACACACACACACACACACACACACAGATACATACAGTTAGACACACACACACACTGTCATACGCTAACATATAAATATGGATGATATTGCATATAATTAATTCTGTTCTACTAAAACATTTTACTTGCCCATATAAACTAAAAAATACTTTCTGGTTGATTTCTTCACGAATTTACCCAAATCCTATTACCCGAGATTCAATCCGGTATCCTTCAATCCGATATCATGAAGACAGTAGTTGATCCCAGGTTGGAACACGCTTGGTGGAGGTCAGACCTGAGTGATTATATGTGAAATACTCACCAGATCCAACATATGTTGAATGATATGTACTACACTTCCAATGTAAATCCACTTTGCTACTCACCGAAGTCGGTTTAAAACAGGCTCTTTCCACATTTATCTCTTCTCTGCAGTTCTGGACGGGAGTTAAGATCACCATAGCGACACTTGAATGGTGCAGTGGTAAAGTCACTGTCTTTCAGTTAGCTGTGCCATTGTAAGACCATGGGATTAAACCCAGGGGTCCCAATGAGGTCATGTTTAGGGTGTTGTCAGTCAGATATGGTTGTCTTGCCATGTCATGTTTAGGGTGTTGTCAGTCAGATATGGTGGTCTTGCCTTGTCATGTTTAGGGTGTTGTCAGTCAGATATGGTGGTCTTGCCTTGTCATGTTTAGGGTGTTGTCAGTCAGATATGGTGGTCTTGCCTTGTCATGTTTAGGGTGTTGTCAGTCAGATATGGTTGTCTTGCCTTGTCATGTTTAGGGTGTTGTCAGTCAGATATGGTTGTCTTGCCTTGTCATGTTTAGGGTGTTGTCAGTCAGATATGGTTGTCTTGCCTTGTCATGTGTAGGGTGTTGTCAGTCAGATATGGTTGTCTTGCCATGTCATGTTTAGGGTGTTGTCAGTCAGATATGGTGGTCTTGCCTTGTCATGTTTAGGGTGTTGTCAGTCAGATATGGTGGTCTTGCCTTGTCATGTTTAGGGTGTTGTCAGTCAGATATGGTGGTCTTGCCTTGTCATGTTTAGGGTGTTGTCAGTCAGATATGGTGGTCTTGCCTTGTCATGTTTAGGGTGTTGTCAGTCAGATATGGTTGTCTTGCCTTGTCATGTTTAGGGTGTTGTCAGTCAGATATGGTTGTCTTGCCTTGTCATGTTTAGGGTGTTGTCAGTCAGATATGGTTGTCTTGCCATGTCATGTTTAGGGTGTTGTCAGTCAGATATGGTGGTCTTGCCTTGTCATGTTTAGGGTGTTGTCAGTCAGATATGGTGGTCTTGCCTTGTCATGTTTAGGGTGTTGTCAGTCAGATATGGTTGTCTTGCCATGTCATGTTTAGGGTGTTGTCAGTCAGATATGGTGGTCTTGCCTTGTCATGTTTAGGGTGTTGTCAGTCAGATATGGTGGTCTTGCCTTGTCATGTTTAGGGTGTTGTCAGTCAGATATGGTGGTCTTGCCTTGTCATGTTTAGGGTGTTGTCAGTCAGATATGGTGGTCTTGCCTTGTCATGTTTAGGGTGTTGTCAGTCAGATATGGTGGTCTTGCCTTGTCATGTTTAGGGTGTTGTCAGTCAGATATGGTTGTCTTGCCTTGTCATGTTTAGGGTGTTGTCAGTCAGATATGGTTGTCTTGCCTTGTCATGTTTAGGGTGTTGTCAGTCAGATATGGTTGTCTTGCCTTGTCATGTGTAGGGTGTTGTCAGTCAGATATGGTTGTCTTGCCTTGTCATGTTTAGGGTGTTGTCAGTCAGATATCGTTGTCTTGCCTTGTAATACTGTAGCAATTTCTCAATCTTTTTAAGGAACATTGAGAAACACAGAGTTGAATCAAGTGCTAGAGAGAACCATGGTGTTGGGTGAAGGAGGGGAGACAGGAACATGGTGTTGAGTCAGGGACTAAGGTTGTGCGAAGACCATAGTGTTGAGTCAGGGCAGAAGAGTGGTTTATGGACATATCTGTACCATAAACACACGTATTTATTCATTTTTTATTTAACCGTTATATATAACCAGGTAGGCCAATTGAGAACAACTTCTCATTCCCAACGGTGAACCTGGTATGTGTACATTTTTGGGTGAAAGGTAGAGTGTCTAATGGCTCACAGCTCCACTTAACAGACAGAGGGCTAACAGATGTTCAGGGTTTCTCTCAACCCCAAACAATAATTACCTCCCCCCTTCCTCCCTCCCCGATAGGAGGTGGGTTTGGAAGGGGGTGCTATTTATGATGGAAATTGTCTCCTTAAGTGGCGTTTTCATCACGCCAACATCTGGCCGGGGCCGATTGTAAAACGTTAAAGGCCCTGTCTTTGTTCGCAGACCTATTAGCCAGTCTGCCTGAGTTCTGATGATCTCAGCCGCGTGTTCTGGTCCGTCTCCCAGGGCTGGTGCATTATTACCTGAACGCTTTGCGTGAGTTAGCCTCAACGTCTGTTTGTAGACACGTCTAATATGAGTTCTCCATCCATCTCCGGGTTGATCTGGTGTTTTGAGTGCTTCTGTCTGTCTACCTGGATGTGTTCATCTGTGGAAATGTTTGGTCATGTGTCATTATGAGTGTTTATAGATTTAGGAGTGTGTGGTAACTAGCCGTGTCTAATGCAATGTGTCACCGCTATCATAGCATGCCTGCAGTGCACACAGTGAGAGGGAGAGAGGAGAGACACACACATTGAGGCACACACACACACAAATATGCACGCACAAACACAAACAATAGCCCTTGGTTTACGCGTGGATGGAAATATAGACTTAATTTTAATAAATATTGATTGGATTGTTTTAGTTCTAGTGAGGTTAGCAGAATGGGAGGTGGTTAGCGTTGTAGATTCACCATATTTGGGCATTCATAACGCGTGTGTAACGGAGAGACGGGCAGGGAGACAGGCGGAGAGACGGGCGGAGAGACGGGCGGCGAGACGGGCGGCGAGACGGGCGGCGAGACGGGCGGCGAGACGGGCGGCGAGACGGGCGGCGAGACGGGCGGAGATACGGGCGGAGAGACGGGCGGAGAGACGGGCGGAGAGACGGGCGGAGAGACGGGCGGAGAGACGGGCGGAGAGACGGGCGGAGAGACGGGCGGAGAGACTGGCTTAAAAGTGTCGGTGAATTTGTGGCAAAGTGTGTGTCTGTGTTTGAATGTGTTTCTACACATGTATGTTGGCTAATGGCTACAAATCTGTCCAGATATGTTGGTCATTTGTGGCTCGTTGTCTCGCCTGGAGGTGTTTTTGTTTTTTAAGAGGATTAAGAACGTGTCCTTGTCAGACAGAGTGATTGTTTGTGGTGTCGCCCAGTTGCTCTTGTTTTTTTCGGGTGAGTGCTCAGTTTAGGCCAAAGCCCCTGTTTTACTAACACCCCGTAAGTGTGGAGCAGAGATCGATTTAGTCATTACACTGACTAACAGCCTGTGGTCAAGCCACTGCAGTCTGCTGCCTTCAAGACCAAGAACACCAAATAAATCTGAAGACCCAGGAACTGTTGGAGTACAGAAGTGGCAACTTGCCTGCTCCCAGATCTTCTATTGTCATCTTATCTGTAATGTAAAACACCGGTACTGTAATGACCGAAGAAATAGGTTTGACAGCTCGAATAGGTCTGGCACCGGTCTATGGAGTGTTGATTTTGGGCTATAGAGTATTGGTTCGGGCTATAGAGTATTGATTCGGGCTATAGAATATTGGTTTGGGCTAACTAGTGTTTATTCGAGCTAACAAGTGTTGATTCAGGCTATAGAGTATTGGTTCAGGCTAACTAGTGTTGGTTCGGGCTATAGAGTATTGGTTCGGGCAAACTAGTGTTGGTTCGGGCTATAGAGTGTTGACTGAAGAATGCACAGTGGGGAAGGAGTGAATTTATCACAGTCATAATTTAACTGAGATCTAAGTAATCATGTCTTATAATGTGGCTCACAGAGGAACGTTCAGAGTGTTGCTCATCTTCCCTGGCCACAGGGTAACATATGACGCATACACACACACACACACACACACACACACACACACACACACACACACACACACACACGTGTCAGAAGTACTTGTTCCATTCTTTGTTACTCAGATGTTCTCTCTATCTGCCTCCAGCTCACTGTCTGATTCTCATCCTCTCTTTTCTGAGTGTCTTACATTCTCACGCTATTACTCTCTGCTTTCGTCTCTTCCCTCTCATTCATCTCTCTTTATCATACCTCGATCGCTTTGCTTCCTCCCTCTTTTCTCCCCCTTTCTACCAGGGCCCACTGAGGAGGTAGTGTGTAGGGCTACTGTAGAGGTAGTGTGTAGGGCTACTGTAGAGGCAGTGTGTAGGGTTACTGTAGAGGTAGTGTGTAGGGCTACTGTAGAGGTAGTGTGTAGGGCTACTGTAGAGGCAGTGTGTAGGGATACTGTAGAGGCAGTGTGTAGGGCTACTGTAGAGGCAGTGTGTAGGGCTACTGTAGAGGTAGCCCTGTGCCTCTACAGTAGCCCTACACACTGCCTCTACAGTGTGTAGGGCTACTGTAGAGGCAGTGTGTAGGGCTACTGTAGAGGTAGTGTGTAGGGATACTGTAGAGGTAGTGTGTAGGGATACTGTAGAGGCAGTGTGTAGGGCTACTGTAGAGGCAGTGTGTAGGGCTACTGTAGAGGCAGTGTGTAGGGCTACTGTAGAGGTAGTGTGTAGGGATACTGGAGAGGTAGTATGTAGGGCTACTGGAGAGGTAGTGTGTTGGGATACTGTGTAGTGGGGATACTGTAGAGGTAGTGTGTAGGGATACTGTAGAGGTAGTGTGGGGATACTGTAGAGGTAGTGTGTAGGGATACTGTAGAGGTAGTGTGTAGGGATACTGTAGAGGTAGTGTGTAGGGCTACTGTAGAGGTAGTGTGTTGGGATACTGTAGAGGTAGTGTGTTGGGATACTGTAGAGGTAGTGTGTAGGGATACTGTAGAGGTAGTGTGTAGGGATACTGTAGAGGTAGTGTGTTGGGATACTGTAGAGGTAGTGTGTTGGGATACTGTAGAGGTAGTGTGTAGGGATACTGTAGAGGTAGTGTGTAGGGATACTGTAGAGGTAGTGTGTAGGGCTACTGTAGAGGTAGTGTGTAGGGCTACTGTAGAGGCAGTGTGTAGGGCTACTGTAGAGGTAGTGTGTAGGGCTACTGTAGAGGTAGTGTGTAGGGATACTGTAGAGGTAGTGTGTAGGGCTACTGTAGAGGTAGTGTGTAGGGCTACTGTAGAGGTAGTGTGTAGGGATACTGTAGAGGCAGTGTAGGGATACTGGGAGTGTGTAGGGATACTGGTAGGTGTGTGTAGGGCTACTGTGGAGGCAGTGTGTAGGGCTACTGTGGAGGCAGTGTGTAGGGCTACTGTAGAGGCAGTGTGTAGGGCTACTGTAGAGGCAGTGTGTAGGGCTACTGTAGAGGTAGTGTGTAGGGATACTGTAGAGGTAGTGTGTAGGGATACTGTAGAGGTAGTGTGTAGGGCTACTGTAGAGTCAGTGTGTAGGGCTACTGTAGAGGTAGTGTGTAGGGATACTGTAGAGGTAGTGTGTAGGGATACTGTAGAGGTAGTGTGTAGGGCTACTGTAGAGGTAGTGTGTAGGGCTACTGTAGAGGTAGTGTGTAGGGCTACTGTAGAGGCAGTGTGTAGGGATACTGGAGAGGTAGTGTGTAGGGATACTGGAGAGGTAGTGTGTAGGGCTACTGTGGAGGCAGTGTGTAGGGCTACTGTAGAGGCAGTGTGTAGGGCTACTGTAGAGGTAGTGTGTAGGGATACTGTAGAGGTAGTGTGTAGGGATACTGTATAGGTAGTGTGTAGGGCTACTGTAGAGGTAGTGTGTAGGGCTACTGTATAGGTAGTGTGTAGGGCTACTGTAGAGGTAGTGTGTAGGGCTACTGTAGAGGTAGTGTGTAGGGCTACTGTAGAGGTAGTGTGTAGGGCTACTGTAGAGAGGTAGTGTGTAGTTTGTTTCAGCCCCTGGCATTAGTTTGTCCATTCTTCTATTGACAGGGTCTGACAGGGTCTTTTACTTAGAACAGAAGGTCCCCTCCCTCGATACTAATAACTTGAGAGACAAATAAATGCACACACACACACACACACACACACACACACACACCCCTCACAAATATAGTCCTTCCTCTTTTCCAAACCAAAGGGCTGCCATGTCGGTCTTGGGTCACTGTAGACTTGGGACATGGCGTCTGTGGTGCGACATCTGGTCACATCACTCTGTCATTCAGTGTAGGAGAGAGAGAAGGACGAAGAAGGAGAGAGAGAGAGAGACACAGAGAGAGAGAGAGAGAGAGAGACGGAAAGATGGATCAGGAGAGAAGGAAAGAGGATGTCAGATGAGAAGGAATGAGATTTAGATAGATGGATTGGTGGATTAAGCCAAAGGGAACACGGAACACGGAAGAGGTTTGAGGTGTGGAAAAAAGGGGGAAGAATATGGACAAGTGGTGCTAAAGGTAGGGTATGATGTAGAAAGGCTATTGGATGGATTAGACTGGTCGACGTAAAGATGAGAGTGGAAAGAAAAATATGATAAGAGCTGGGTGCTGATGGGAGATAAAGAACAAATTGGATGAGAAGAACTGAGGGGCAGAGGGTGTGATGGTCATGCTTACGCAGAGAAACACCCAGAGATATGGGACGTACTACTTAAACCACGGTGGCATTGGGTGATTTGATGTTCTCTTTTAGGTGATAGCATGTGATCGTAATGACTGGGTCTTCAAATGGGGGTTGGGTGTTTGATTCCAGCGAGGGACCAGGACTACTGGTAACAAAACAACAGTTGGCAACGACTACTTTGAGTAAGCCTGGATCAAAGCGTTTATTTAATTTGTCAGACTCTTCTCAAGGACATATTGCACCAATACAGCCGGTCTGTCCCTCTCAAAGAGGTACCTTCGAGTTCTTCTGTCAGCAGCCGTCTAAGAGAATGACTCAGCTCACCTGTCACCTGCAAGTATGTGAGAGAGAGAGAGAGAAAGTGACAGGTGATTGATGAATCTCCAGCGGTGTTGTTTCAGAGATATCTGAACCATCTGCTACCTGCAGATACAGAGACAAAAAGAGAGAGCGAAGAAATGAAGAAAACACAAGCTGTTCTCCACCCCAATCCCGCTATTCCTTACAGTCAGGTAGGGAAGTGTAGCCATGGTAACAGTAGGTAGGCTGACAGGAAAACTGGAATACGCCCCCATTGACAGAAGGTCCATCCGAGATGGCAGCCAGTCAAATGTTTGACTTTGGGCAGTGTCCTCGTAGAAATAAGTAACATTCTAGAATACTAGCAGGGCTTCTTTCTGGTACGCCCAACCTCTCCACCTCTCCTCCACACGCACATTTCACTTTTTTGTTTGTCATGCCACCATTTATTGATTTCCAATTACTCCCTGTGGCGTAAAATTGTGACGGGCGTCTACAGATCACAGCTTGTGAAATCACAAAACGTTTTCAAAAGCATCTTCGTATTTCTCCACTGTGTCTTTTTGTATTGCCCACTGTCAGACACACACACACACAACTATAATTTTCCCAGCTGTCTATTTTAAGAGGACATAGACTTCGATTGAGCACACTATAATTTAGCGGTTCAAGACCTCAGCACTGGAGAACAGCCGGCATTATAGGTATGTGAGCTCACTCTGAGATGGGAGAGACAGACAGCAGGTCACCATGACACACTTGCTTCTCCCCCGTTTCTCTCAGAAGAATGGTATCTCCCAGAGCAGATCGGTGTGTAAAAAGAATTATGTTGAATGTTTTTTCTACTCAAATATAGACTGGAGTTTCATCTGGAAAGTTTTTCGGTAGAGTAGAGTTCATTTAAAGAAAGGAAATCCGGTTGGGAATATGCTACAGTTGTGTGTGTACAGAAAAACACTGACCAGGTTAAATAATATCAGTAGACCTACTGATCTAGTCAGAAACTCGTGTTCCTACAGCATGTCTTGTTACCTTGCGTGTGTACCTCTGTAATAATGGTCAAAGCTCTGTTGATGCCGTGACATGTACTGCCTTTCAAACAGAACTTAGGAAAACACACAGGAGAGAGCTTGGTCGTCTGGGGACTGAAGGTCAGTTGAGTGCACACGCTGTGCTGAGGGGCTGCAAAAATGACACGGCACAGAATAGCTCCTGCCTCGTTCACACTTGAAATGCAGTGAACTCCTAATTGGAGGTGTGTGTTAGCCACAACATCACCCGAACGTTATCCTACAGTTGGTTCCCAATCAATGTGTCTTGACTTTTCTTATTCTGTCCAGGCATAGCCTGCACTTACCCTATAAGCCTCTCTGATTTGAGCTTGGCCTGGAACACGCACAATCAAGAGATATGTGCACTCGAGAGGTATGTGCATACACACACACACTCACACACGCGCACACACACACACAGCACACACATACTGCACACACGGCACACGTCTGCCTTTGTCTGTGGCAGAAGCTGCAGTAACAGAGTTTTATTTAATAGGGTGTCAAGCTTAACCCTCGTAAGATAACAGAAAACTCCACGGCTCAATTAACATCAAACCCCTGTAGCCTGTTCTATATAACGTCTTTAATCATTTGAAATGTAACAAACCCACCTTTGTTTCACTCTGTATTTGTCATTGGATTAAGATTGACAGTGACAACTATGACTGTCATGGTCAGGTTGTACTGGCCGGCCGCCTCGTAAGTTAATATAATGTAGGTCTCACTAATGTACTGTAGGTCTCTCAGAGGGAAACACCTAGTGTAATGGAGACAGTATGAATGACTAGCCTGCCCCCCCCCCACACACACACACACACATCACATGAAGCGGCCGTCAAAAAACATAATTATTCTCAAACACCCGATCTGCTCTGGGAGATACCATTCTTCTGAGAGAAACGGGGGGAGAAGCGACTGTGTCATGGTGACCTGCTGTCTGTCTCTCCCATCTCAGAGTGAGCTCACTCAACACATCTCAGTGTTGATCCCTCACTAGATGACTGTATGGAAAGACTTAAACCTGGGTGTGCACTTCGGTTCGAACACTCATATCCCTTTTCTTATCTCTCTCCCTCATATTCTCTCCTTTCTCTCTCTACCTTGTTCTTATCTTACTCTCTCTATCCTTTATTTCTGAGTAAGTAGCTGTAAATGAGATTGCAGCCCTGATTTAATGGGTTTATTTTATAGGCTAATTTTCTTCTAATGCTTTTTACTCGGTCTCGCTCAGCTACACTTCGGCTGACTTTATGGGTTTTTAGTTTCCTCCATTTCCGTCTCTGTCTTCCTCTAATTTATCCCCACCCCTGGCTGAGGCTCAGGTGGTTAAGGACTCGTGGCCTTGTGGTGTCCCAGCGATGGCAGCTCTGCTTACGATAAGGAGTTAAGGCCTAAGGAGTCACAGATGGCCTTCGTGAACATATGCACTCATTGACACTCAGAGAACCAAGTAAACTTCTCCCACTGCTCTACGGTCCAGTTCCAACGGTCACGTGCCGTTTTTCGACGCAGGACAGGGGTCATTATAGGCACTGACCCGCCTGCGGCGCTACTTCGGTCTTTTCTACTGCTCATTTTTCCTGCATCCAACACATCGACCACAGGAAGTGATTGTTCACCTACAGTTCTATTGCCAAGACGGGGTGTGCCCGGTCTGCAACAATGTTGGTCAAAGTCGCACAGGTTTTTCTCCTGTCCAGTTGTCCTGCGTTGGACACGTTGACTACGGAACCGATTGTCTGCTCACCAGCTTATCTACCCAGAACGTGACATGTGCCGTTGTTAGGAGATGATCGAAGTTACCTGCTTCACCTGATACCGTAGTGGTCACAATGTTCTGACTCGTTAGCGTATGTGCAGAGGCTGAAACAGACAGATGAAAAAAAGATAGAGATAAAACGGGAACAGAAAAAAAGAGAGAGGAAACAGAACAACAATGGTATAATGTCGACAAGCAGCATTTTATTGAACGCAAACAATTAATTTGAATTTAATATCCACACCCCACAGGAGGCCTAATTTGAATCAAAGGACGTCTAATCTAATAACTTTATACCAATTAAACCAAAATTGAGACCGGAAAATCAAATTCATTTGACAAACCTTTTATCAGAATGATACATAACTGGGAATCCTCATGGGTTCTGCCGTCTAGCCGCCTGTTGAGACAGGAACAGTTGTGCTTCATATAAATAACATTTACATAATATGTAAATGCTTTTCTCTAGTCATCAGTGTATTGGGTAAAGGTGCCGGAGTGGAGTTACGCTGTAAAGGAAAACTCTGGTGTAGACGCTCTACACCAGGGTGACATGCTATAGAGTTACTCTGTAACGCTCTACAACAAGATGACATGCTATAGAGTTACTCTGTAACGCTCTATACCAGGATGACATGCTATAGAGTTACTCTGTAATGCTCTATACCAGGATGACATGCTATAAAGTTACTCTGTAATGCTCTATACCAGGATGACATGCTATAAAGTTACTCTGTAACGCTCTATATCAGGATGACATGCTATAGAGTTACTCTGTAACGCTCTACAACAGGATGACATGCTATAGAGTTACTCTGTAACGCTCTACAACAGGATGACATGCTATAGAGTTACTCTGTAACGCTCTATATCAGGATGACATGCTATAGAGTTACTCTGTAACGCTCTATATCAGGATGACATGCTATAGAGTTACTCTGTAACGCTCTACAACAGGGTGACCAGCTACAGAGTTACTCTGTAACGCTCTATACCTGGGTGACATGTTATAGTTACTCTGTAACGCTCTTTGCCAGAGTGACATGCTATAGAGTTACTCTTTCTGTGTCAAACTGATGTGCTTTTATTTGCTTCCTAGATTTCTTCCAGTTCAATCCGTGGTTTAGATTCTTTTTTCGGATACTGTTTCTGCAGCTGGAAGGAATTACAGAAGCAGACTTCCTACTTCACCGCTTATTCCCGTCCAATACACTCTGAGTGAGACATCGTCTTCAGTAGCGGCAGGAAGTATCTGTCAGGGAAGTGTGTCTCTCATGCAAATCTGGCCACAAGTATTCATTCATTTGGAAAAAACCCAACATCTCATGTAAAAGGTGATTATTGAAAGCGCCACGCTAACTTGATTCGAAGCCTCAGAGAGTGTGGTGTCATCAGAGGGTATTGCGGCAAAGGAACAGGGATGTAGATACAATTTGGATGTGATGAAATTGGAAAGGAATGGTGCAGAACAGACAGAAATAAAAAATCCCCCAACCCATTAAGTCAGAGTTACAACACATTCAATTGTTGTCAGCAGAGACTGTCTGAAGCTTTTCGATCTGACGCGTGTGCACACGTGCAACCACACACACACACACACGCTCACACACACGCACACACGCGCACGCTTTTTTTTGGCGCAGCCGTTTATGTGATCGAAATATTGGTATAACATCCTCATGGATTGGCTCATCTGTACTCATCAGAGTAACAAACCGTGTGTGTTAAATTATTAGTGTGACATTGTCATTGTGTCATTATAATGGTTTCATTTAGAATTGCATCATGCATTAAACATTTTTATCATGTAAATGGATGAAAATGAGAATTCCTAGGTAATATAGGACACTGTTTCAACCATGTAAATATGAACGTGTATGTTGGGTCTACAGTGGCCTAGTGCAGTCCTGGCTTAAACAGACACGCCACTTGTTCTACAGAGACAACAATTAGAGATACAACATACACATTCGTTTTGTCTTTACACATCATGTTCATATTATTATAGGCATAAAATCGGCATGCTCGCTGAATAGCCTGGAACGGAAACGGAATTCACAGCGACCGGCATTGTTGCCGTTGTCCTGGGGTTGTGCTGATGTTCCGGTTGTGTCTGGCAGATGGTATTTAAGCCCCAAAGCATTATGGGTGGCCAGCTGACACAATGGCATCTCCACGGGGGTCTCGTAAACACAGCGGCGCCGCTGCGGTCCAGTAACAACACGGCTCGTCTGCCGGCTAGACCCATGACACACAAGCTGCGGAGGTACTTCCCTTTGCATCCTAAGCCGAACATAGTGTTTCTGTAATGAGCACCATTAATGGGACAGACTGAGGTAGGAGGGAGGCAGTCAGTGTTCGTAGTGTCTCACAGTCCTCCCCATCCCCCCATCCCCCGCACACGACATCAGAAGACATGTGCAGTAGAGGTCGGACTAGCTAGTCTGTTAATCAGTCAACCATCTATTGATTACTGATTAAGATAGAGAGTTAGAGACGCCATGTTATTAACTCAGGACTCCACAGCACTCACTCAGTGCATCACATGAACTCGCGCGTTTATGACGGCCAATAAGAGGTTTATTGGCCAGGTGCTGTTCGAGCCACGTCGGCTCATTTCTCGATAACACCTCCCGTGTCCTTTCGTTGCCCGTGGAACCCTCGGACCGGGCGAGGGCAGCACCGTCGTCCGTTTTTGATCGGATGTGTTTCTAGAACAGATACAGCCAATTAAATCCACAGCTGGAGCACATTACCTAGCACCTGTTATGGCAGTACGCCTCGGTACCTGTTCTCCTCTGTCTTCGTGTCTGTTTCTCAATCTCTCATTATATGAAAACAGCGGGTGTGTGCGGGGGAGCAGGATAAGTCAATCATTAAAACTGTTTTAAATATGTTTTCCTTGTCTTTGCCTTGGTGTGTGTGTGTGCTGCTTGGTTTACGGATTTGAGACAGACTCTTTGACTCTGATTGGAAGGATGTAGCCTTTTAATGTGGCTTTATTCAGACAGTCACAGTAGGAGTGAGTTGTTTTTGTGTGTGTGTGTGTGTGTGTGTGTGTGTGTTGAAGAGGCCCAGTTTCCAGTGGAAGGTTCACAGGAGCAGCAGAGATCTGAGTTAATCCCTACACTTCCTGATCAAAGCAGAGGCAGCAAGAGCTGATCCAAGCAGACCAGAATTGAAGTCCGACTACAAAACAGCCATCAGAGAGATATATGGACCAGAAGTCTTACAAGAATAGTAACCCAAGGAGAATCGGGTGAACTGAGGCCATTTGGCCTGACCTCACTATTTCAGCTTTAGGTTTAAGGTTTGGGTTAGAGTTTAGGATTTCATATGGATTACGGTTAGGAAAAGTGTTTTGGGGTTGGGATTAGTTTTACGGTTGAAGATGTGTGAAAATAATCTCTCAAATGTCTTCAGAAATTTAGTAAGGCAAGCATGTGTGTGTTTGTGTGTGTGTGTGTGTGATATTCTTAAATCTCTCTGCCCCACTGGGACTGTGAGACAGGAGGCAGAGCGGGGCGATCTGAGGCGGGATGAACGCAGCGAGGCGTGGAGCTTCAGAACAACAGAGAACCATAAAAGATTAAAATTATATACAGACAATTAGCTGGAGCAAAGACACATGATTGGAATGAAAGAGAGATAAGAGCAAGCATGCAATTATTCTTTCTTGGAGATTTAGACAGAGGAAAGAAAGTGAGGTAGAGAGAAAAGATGAAAACACCTGTCACGAACCAGGGTGGTGTAGTGCAGGTTGAAGCCAATTGCAGAGCTTGAATATTCGTTTCGTGCCATTTATTCAAATAACACAAACACGACAACGAACGGTGGAACAAACTATACACTGTGTGAAACAAAAGTGCACTTACACAAAGCGACAACTACAAAACTAACACAGCGACAAATCCACATAGACAAACACTCACCGACCAACATAACTGTGTGACATAGAAACAATGAACAGTGACATCTAGGCAATCCCTTTATAACCCAGTGATTACAAATCCCCAACAGCTGTAACCAACATAAACCAGGAAGTGGGCACCCGAAACCAGACAGTGCAGTACCCTAACTCACCACTCGTGACAGTACCCCCCACTTAAGGCTAGCTCCCAGATAGCCAACAACAACCAACATTAACAACAACACACAAAAAAAAAAACAAGGGAGCAACAGGCAAGGACCCACTGTCACACCCAAAGGGTTAGTCCCAGACAGCAGGTCCAGCCCTTAAAGGGCCTTGGTGGCCCGATCGCCGTCTTGTGCGGCAAGGCTTCCGCCATCTTGGTGGACGTGGCGGCGGCCATCGTGGTCGGCGTGGCGGCGGCCATCGACGTGGGCGTGGCGGCGGCCATCGACGTGGGCGTGGCGGCGGCCATCGACGTGGGCGTGGCGGCGGCCATTTCAGGCGGCGTGGCGGCGGCCATTTCAGGCGGCGTAGTCTCCGCCATTTCAGGCGGCGTAGTCTCCGCCATTTCAGGCGGCGTAGTCTCCGCCATTTCAGGCGGCGTAGTCTCCGCCTTTTCAGGCGGCGTAGTCTCCGCCGTTTCAGGCGGCGTAGTCTCCGCCATTTCAGGCGGCGTAGTCTCCGCCATATCATGCGGTGACGCTCTGGGAGCTCTGGCAGGCGAGGACGCTCTGGGAGCTCTGGCAGGCGGTGACGCTCTGGGAGCTCTGGCAGGCGAGGACGCTCTGGGAGCTCTGGCAGGCGAGGACGCTCTGGGAGCTCTGGCAGGCGAGGACGCTCTGGGAGCTCTGGCAGGCGAGGACGCTCTGGGAGCTCTGGCAGGCGAGGACGCTCTGGGAGCTCTGGCAGGCGAGGACGCTCTGGGAGCTCTGGCAGGCGAGGACGCTCTGGGAGCTCTGGCAGGCGAGGACGCTCTGGGAGCTCTGGCAGGCGAGGACGCTCTGGGAGCTCTGGCAGGCGAGGACGCTCTGGGAGCTCTGGCAGGCGAGGACGCTCTGGGAGCTCTGGCAGGCGAGGACGCTCTGGGAGCTCTGGCAGGCGAGGACGCTCTGGGAGCTCTGGCAGGCGAGGACGCTCTGGGAGCTCTGGCAGGCGAGGACGCTCTGGGAGCTCTGGCAGGCGAGGACGCTCTGGGAGCTCTGGCAGGCGAGGACGCTCTGGGAGCTCTGGCAGGCGAGGACGCTCTGGGAGCTCTGGCAGGCAAGGACGCTCTGGGAGCTCTGGCGGAGGAAGGAGATGACACTCCGGGAGCTCTGGCAGGCAGGGACGCTCTGGGAGCTCTGGCAGGCAAGGACACTCGGGAGCTCTGGCAGGCAGGGACGCTCTGGGAGCTCTGGCGGAGGAAGGAGATGACGCTCCGGGAGCTCTGGCAGGCAGGGACGCTCTGGGAGCTCTGGCGGAGGAAGGAGGAGCCCCTCAGGGCACTCACACTGGAGTGGGAGGAGCTGGTCCGGGCACTCACGCAGAGGAGGGAGGAGCCGCTCAGGGCACTTAAGCAAAGGTGGGAGGGGTTCATCTAGGCACTCACCCTGGAGTGGGAGAGGCTGGTCCTGCAGGGTGAACCACACCCCCCACCATCTCCTTATCACTCCGGGCGGCTGGCACTCCAGGCCCTTAGGTGGTCTCTGGGCCCTGGAGGTTGGTGGCCGGAAAGGGTCATAGCCCTGTTGGAGCTGGGGTTGTTGCTGCAACTCCATGGCTTTTGCCGGCCCTGGCTGCAGCACCGGAGCAGTGGGGGCTGCTGTTGCAGCACCAGGGTCGTGGGTGTTCTCTCCGCGGACCTCCGTGAACACCCCGTTAGCTCCCCCCCAAAAATTACTTTGGGGCGCCTCCGGGATGTCCTCTTGCCTTCATAGAAGGCCCGCGGACCCATTGTCACTGACCCTGAATGCTGCAAAGATGGTTCATATACAGCATACGGCCGGAGACGTAGCCACCGCTCCTGTGGTGTCTCCGGCCGATTCCACTCCCACCGCTCCGTGGGGTGACGGTGAGCTTCATCCGACGGGGCGCTATAGCTTGCCCCCCCGCAGAATCCACTCACCGTCCGACTCTGCTGGCTTCGGTGGCTGTTCATTCTGTCACGAACCAGGGTGGTGTAGTGCAGGTTGAAGCCAATTGCAGAGCTTGAATATTCGTTTCGTGCCATTTATTCAAATAACACAAACACGACAACGAACGGTGGAACAAACTATACACTGTGTGAAACAAAAGTGCACTTACACAAAGCGACAACTACAAAACTAACACAGCGACAAATCCACATAGACAAACACTCACCGACCAACATAACTGTGTGACATAGAAACAATGAACAGTGACATCTAGGCAATCCCTTTATAACCCAGTGATTACAAATCCCCAACAGCTGTAACCAACATAAACCAGGAAGTGGGCACCCGAAACCAGACAGTGCAGTACCCTAACTCACCACTCGTGACAGTACCCCCCACTTAAGGCTAGCTCCCAGATAGCCAACAACAACCAACATTAACAACAACACACAAAAAAAAAAAAAACAAGGGAGCAACAGGCAAGGACCCACTGTCACACCCAAAGGGTTAGTCCCAGACAGCAGGTCCAGCCCTTAAAGGGCCTTGGTGGCCCGATCGCCGTCTTGTGCGGCAAGGCTTCCGCCATCTTGGTGGACGGGCGGCGGCCATCGTGGTCGGCGTGGCGGCGGCCATCGACGTGGGCGTGGCGGCGGCCATCGACGTGGCGTGGCGGCGGCCATCGACGTGGGCGTGGCGGCGGCCATTTCAGGCGGCGTGGCGGCGGCCATTTCAGGCGGCGTAGTCTCCGCCATTTCAGGCGGCGTAGTCTCCGCCATTTCAGGCGGCGTAGTCTCCGCCATTTCAGGCGGCGTAGTCTCCGCCTTTTCAGGCGGCGTAGTCTCCGCCGTTTCAGGCGGCGTAGTCTCCGCCATTTCAGGCGGCGTAGTCTCCGCCATATCATGCGGTGACGCTCTGGGAGCTCTGGCAGGCGAGGACGCTCTGGGAGCTCTGGCAGGCGGTGACGCTCTGGGAGCTCTGGCAGGCGAGGACGCTCTGGGAGCTCTGGCAGGCGAGGACGCTCTGGGAGCTCTGGCAGGCGAGGACGCTCTGGGAGCTCTGGCAGGCGAGGACGCTCTGGGAGCTCTGGCAGGCGAGGACGCTCTGGGAGCTCTGGCAGGCGAGGACGCTCTGGGAGCTCTGGCAGGCGAGGACGCTCTGGGAGCTCTGGCAGGCGAGGACGCTCTGGGAGCTCTGGCAGGCGAGGACGCTCTGGGAGCTCTGGCAGGCGAGGACGCTCTGGGAGCTCTGGCAGGCGAGGACGCTCTGGGAGCTCTGGCAGGCGAGGACGCTCTGGGAGCTCTGGCAGGCGAGGACGCTCTGGGAGCTCTGGCAGGCGAGGACGCTCTGGGAGCTCTGGCAGGCGAGGACGCTCTGGGAGCTCTGGCAGGCGAGGACGCTCTGGGAGCTCTGGCAGGCGAGGACGCTCTGGGAGCTCTGGCAGGCGAGGACGCTCTGGGAGCTCTGGCAGGCGAGGACGCTCTGGGAGCTCTGGCAGGCAAGGACGCTCTGGGAGCTCTGGCAGGCAAGGACGCTCTGGGAGCTCTGGCGGAGGAAGGAGATGACACTCCGGGAGCTCTGGCAGGCAGGGACGCTCTGGGAGCTCTGGCAGGCAAGGACACTCGGGAGCTCTGGCAGGCAGGGACGCTCTGGGAGCTCTGGCGGAGGAAGGAGATGACACTCCGGGAGCTCTGGCAGGCAGGGACGCTCTGGGAGCTCTGGCGGAGGAAGGAGGAGCCCCTCAGGGCACTCACACTGGAGTGGGAGGAGCTGGTCCGGGCACTCACGCAGAGGAGGGAGGAGCCGCTCAGGGCACTTAAGCAAAGGTGGGAGGGGTTCATCTAGGCACTCACCCTGGAGTGGGAGAGGCTGGTCCTGCAGGGTGAACCACACCCCCCACCATCTCCTTATCACTCCGGGCGGCTGGCACTCCAGGCCCTTAGGTGGTCTCTGGGCCCTGGAGGTTGGTGGCCGGAAAGGGTCATAGCCCTGTTGGAGCTGGGGTTGTTGCTGCAACTCCATGGCTTTTGCCGGCCCTGGCTGCAGCACCGGAGCAGTGGGGGCTGCTGTTGCAGCACCAGGGTCGTGGGTGTTCTCTCCGCGGACCTCCGTGAACACCCCGTTAGCTCCCCCCCAAAAATTACTTTGGGGCGCCTCCGGGATGTCCTCTTGCCTTCATAGAAGGCCCGCGGACCCATTGTCACTGACCCTGAATGCTGCAAAGATGGTTCATATACAGCATACGGCCGGAGACGTAGCCACCGCTCCTGTGGTGTCTCCGGCCGATTCCACTCCCACCGCTCCGTGGGGTGACGGTGAGCTTCATCCGACGGGGCGCTATAGCTTGCCCCCCCGCAGAATCCACTCACCGTCCGACTCTGCTGGCTTCGGTGGCTGTTCATTCTGTCACGAACCAGGGTGGTGTAGTGCAGGTTGAAGCCAATTGCAGAGCTTGAATATTCGTTTCGTGCCATTTATTCAAATAACACAAACACGACAACGAACGGTGGAACAAACTATACACTGTGTGAAACAAAAGTGCACTTACACAAAGCGACAACTACAAAACTAACACAGCGACAAATCCACATAGACAAACACTCACCGACCAACATAACTGTGTGACATAGAAACAATGAACAGTGACATCTAGGCAATCCCTTTATAACCCAGTGATTACAAATCCCCAACAGCTGTAACCAACATAAACCAGGAAGTGGGCACCCGAAACCAGACAGTGCAGTACCCTAACTCACCACTCGTGACAACACCATCGCTAGAAAATGTGTCTTTTTGTAACATGAAAATGAGAAACTGTTGCTTCCTGATTTCCTAGATGTCAGAGATCACAGACTGATTGACTGAGTCAGTTGGGTTTAATAGGATAACCTCTCGGTGTCTAAGATATAACCAGGCTTTTGTTCTCTCCACTCCATTCACTCATATTCACATTCAAGACAGCAGGGGTTACAGACAGGGCAGCACAAGAGGTGTGTGTGTGTGTGTGTCACCCCTGGGGCATTCTGCTGAGAGAGACACTGGGTTCATCTGCAGTCTGCACTCAGGCAGAAAGGAAGGGTTTTTATCACTCTTCTATATTTCCCTTTTCTATATACACTCCCACTGATCTAGTTTTCTTCAACAACCGTATCTGACCAAACACACTTGACCGCATCTAACCGTGTCTGACCACGCTTGACTGCATTTGACCGTGTCTGACCACACTTGACCGTATTTGACCGTGTCTGACCACACTTGATTGCATTTGACCATGTCTGACCATGTCTGAGCACACACTTGACCGCCTCAGACCGGGTCTGACCACGCTTGACTGCTTTTGACTGTGTGAATGTTGTCTCTTCAAACCAAATATGCGTTTACAACACAACCGTTATTGTTTTTTCTGGGTGTGTCTGGGTGTGTGGGTTTGTGTGTGGCTGTGTATGTGTGGGTGTGTGCTATCTGTATCTCTACTTCAAAAATGTCATCTTGGAATTTTTGCTCGGATGTGTTGCTTGGCAACAATCAAGTAATTATGTTATTTTGGTGGAAGTTAGATAGATGGGGTCTCTCTTACTTGTGTTGAATATATCATGATGGCTTGGCGAGGGTAGGAGAAAGGAGAAACTCCTAAATCTTTTATGACAAAGCGGGAGATGCCATTGGATATGACCAAATTGAGAATGGGTTACAAAGGTGGGAGACAACTATGTAGAATTAGTAAGACAGACTAATATATCAACACCTGTGGCCACGTTTCAAATTTCCAACTGTCCGGAATTCCATTCCATTCCTTTTTAGTGTTGGGAATGTTGAGTCAGGCAATAAGCAGACAGGCTTGACCAGTGACTCAGGATACTCGGAACGGGGTCCGATCTTTGGGAGTTGAAGGTTTTGGGAGCAGAAAACAGAAGCACTTATTAATTAGTTTTTACTCAGATTTATTAATCATTTCTTTCAGTTTCTATGTTCCTGGCCTCAATCCATTGCAGTCTTATTTTTGTCCCTTCTCTCATTTCTCATCTCCTTGGATACATTATTAGATTTTGATTAAGGATGTTATTACATTTTGACAAAAATGAGGTCCACACCTGATTTGGGTAGAGTAGAAAGTAGACAGACACTTCTGTTCTTCACCAGACTGGGAAATGTCTCCATATTACAAAATGTGTTTAATGTCGATGTTAGTGATCTTAATTAAAGGATTAAGCCCACAGCTAAATGAATAAAGAGGAGAAAAGAGCACCCAATCATATCAACTGCTGTAATTGGTTTCGGCTAAGTCCTTCCCTACAGACAGGGACACACACACACACACACAGACAACCTCATAATTTTTTCCCAGACTTGCCTCCCCACATATATCCACCAACAGACTTTAAACAGGCCTAATCATCCGCTTCTGTCCACCTATTCCAGTTAAGCTGTTCACCTGAATCCTAATTAAACAGCAGAATATCAGCTCTGAGCAAACAAACACGCACACATGCAAACACCCAAACACGCACACATACACCCAAACACGCACAAACACCCAAACACGCACACATACACCGACAGACACACACACAGGTACTTACTTGTCCCTCTCTGGGTTGATCCCTCCAACAGACCTCCAGCAGAGACTCCTCAGTTGTGTGCGTGTGTGTATGTGTTGGTGTTTGAGTGAGTGGCAAGTGGGTTTGTGCTCTCTGTGGGTAGGTAAGATTAGCAGCAGATTAATCTTCCAGTTTCCCCAAAATCCCTTGATAGATGGCTGCAGATTTCGTGTGATTAAAGACCTACTGAGCATGTGCAGAACAGACCTCTCGATTTAAGGAGAGCTGCAGTATTCACCCTCACAGTGAATACAGTGTCTCTCAACATGAACTTTAGACACTCCTTCAGAAGCTGTTTTACAATATAGGAAATACTGATAACTTTTGATCTGATTATTTAGTTCTTCTTTCTGTGTTGCTGTACTTTCTGCTGATATTTTCAGTTATTTCCGATTCAGAAGCTGCTATATCAGATGGACATTACCAACAGTATTTAACCTGGTATATCAGAGGGACATTACCAACAGTATTTAACCTGCTATATCAGAGGGACATTACCAACAGTATTTAACCTGCTATATCAGAGGGACATTACCAACAGTATTTAACATGGTATATAGTTAACCTGTTATATAGTTAACCTGGTATATAGTTAACCTGGTATATCAGAGGGACATTACCAACAGTATTTAACCTGGTATATAGTTAACCTGTTATATAGTTAACCTGTTATATAGTTAACCTGGTATATAGTTAACCTGGTATATCAGAGGGACATTACCAACTGTAGTTAACCTGGTATATAGTTAACCTGGTATATAGTTAACCTGGTATATCAGAGGGACATTATCAACTGTAGTTAACCTGGTATATAGTTAACCTGGTATATAGTTAACCTGGTATATAGTTAACTTGGTATATAGTTAAACTGGTATATAGTTAACTTGGTATATAGTTAACTTGGTATATAGTTAACTTGGTATATAGTTAACCTGGTATATAGTTAACCTGGTATATAGTTAACCTGGTATATAGTTAAACTGGTATATAGTTAACTTGGTATATAGTTAACTTGGTATATAGTTAACCTGGTATATAGTTAACCTGGTATATAGTTAACCTGGTATATAGTTAACCTGGTATATAGTTAACCTGTTATATAGTTAACCTGGTATATAGTTAACCTGGTATATCAGAGGGACATTACCAACTGTAGTTAACCTGGTATATAGTTAACCTGGTATATAGTTAACCTGGTATATCAGAGGGACATTATCAACTGTAGTTAACCTGGTATATAGTTAACCTGGTATATAGTTAACCTGGTATATAGTTAACTTGGTATATAGTTAAACTGGTATATAGTTAACTTGGTATATAGTTAACTTGGTATATAGTTAACCTGGTATATAGTTAACCTGGTATATAGTTAACCTGGTATATAGTTAACCTGGTATATAGTTAACCTGGTATATAGTTAACTTGGTATATAGGGCCATTGCACCAATTCACACAACATGGAGGAATTACTGGCTGTCCAACACACTGGCTTCCACTTTAACCAATTACGATATAATGAACGAAAGTGTTAGACTTTCATGACCACCCAGAATTAAATAAGTTCTTAATCATTCCGAGTGACGACATAACAGAGAACACTTGGATGAATTGGGCTTTACCAAGAATAGGGCGCTCAGACCCTAAAAAAACGCACGCCATAAATAGTTTAGATCATTTAATCGGGCGAGAACTTTTCAATTTTTTTTAGATCCAGCGGTGTGAGATGAGGAATATTTCCCCTGGTGTATGAAAGCTGGGGCTGATGGATTATGAAAGGTTTGTGTGTTACCCGTGGTGAGTGTGCTCAATAGACCTTCTAAATGTTTTGATGTTTGTGGAACACACACACACACACACGCTCTGGATGCATCCTGTCCACACTGGTATTTACACTGGCACCCCACCACCCTGTCCATTAACCGGATAGAGGGGGGGACTGAGGCTGGCATGGAAAGAGACGGGTCTAGAGGCACGAGAGGGAATGAGAGAAAGGTACAGAAGGTCTGGGACTGAAATGGTGGGAGGAATGGGCTGTGTGTGTGAAAGGAAAGAGAGTATGTAGGACTGTGCCTTCACTGTAGCACATTACTAGTAACCTCTATGACCTATCAGAATCTACTCCTAAATACTTACTGGCGCTGATAATCGCTTTTCTCTGGCCAAACAAAACATTTCAATTATATTGTTGCGAATGTCGTCCCTTCGGCGTTGTCATTGAAATTCATTATGTCGAAACCTGATTGGGCATTTGACGAATGTGGCCAATCAGACGTGGGCATATGAGATGAGCTGGCCGCCATGGTTACATCTCACCATGCCCTGTGACACAGGTGTGTTGGGTTACGCCAGATTCCTCACGAGTCAATGGCAGATGGGCCTACTGTTCCATAATGCTTTGTGTGTGTGTGTGTGTGTGTTGTTAAGTTATGTTCATGTCCCAGTAATAAATATCCTTGATAGCCAATATACAGCATATGAATAAATATGTATGTCAGATGAATGTGGATATAGTGCATTGTTTTCCCTGTACTCCATATATTTAACCATTGGCAGCACCATTACACTACGTGATGTTCTGGGAATGTTTCAGTGTACTAATCTAATTCAGGAGATTCTGGTCCTTTCTCTTTTTGTTTATAACACTCTCTGTCTAATCATTAATACTAAGTCATCACAACTACTGACAGTGATGTGTCTTTGTGTCTCGTCTCCGTGCAGTTTTAGGATTCTTACTTTCTCAGTTGATGACGATGTTGAAATTCAACCCAATTGGGAAAACCTCATAGGACGGAACATTTGAGTGAAAGAAAATCGGAATTTAAATCAGTGCAATTGATAGATTTTTTCTCACAACCCTTACAGATGGAGACATCTAAACTGGTTAAACTGAGAGATTGTTTTATTGGTGTGAATTGGGTTTAACTGGGCTTCCGGTTCATTGGATAATTCTTTCTGAGAGCAATGATATCCAGCCGGGTCGTCAAGACGTATAAGACAACCATATAAAAAAATCAACTTCAAAATGGAAATCGCCTAAATGGATCTACCCGTGTGCTCGCAGACATAATTGGAGGTACATAGAGATCTCTCTATCATTCTCTATGGTGTGACTGTTTTAATGACCTGTGCTAATCAGGGACTAATAACTCACACCTGGATCACCAGAAGAGAACAACTAACTAGCTGATTGAAACAAAACCAAACCTGAAGTGTTGTGGGAGTGGTTATTTGTAGTCATTCATTTCACTGTTCATTAACCAGGTAAGTCATTTGAGAACTAATTCTCATTTCAATGACGGCCTGCTTAAGACATTCAATTGCAAAATAAGAAAGTGCACATAACAAAAATACTGTGAATCATTTTAAATGTATAATTTATAAATTCAAGGATTATTTGCATGGCACAACGTGCTCTAAATAATTAGTCCAACAATAAAAAACACAAAAAGTATCACTATATAGGAAATAGGAAGTAATAAGTATAGATACACATAAAAACAAATAACAACACGTCTGGCATTGTGTTTGCAGCATGAGCCTGTTTACCAGAGTGCAAAGGTCACAGTGATGAATGTGGAAAGGGGGTAGAGGTTACAAACTGGATGGCCGTGTTATAAAGTCCCTCTGACTGAGTTATTTAAATGGCAATACTATGGACATCATAGCCAAAGATTGACAGGATTATCATAATTACCCGTGTTTATTTGAGCAGCATGGGGGCAGCGTACCTTGTTGTCGAACAAGAAACCAATTCTGTAATATATTTAGACTGCATGTGGGTGATTTAAAGAGCATCCGTTCAGCCTTTAGGTAATACGAAGTAGTATCTCAGGCAAGGTTCTGTTGGATGTAATTGAAGCTTTGTTGACCTCAAGGAGGGACAGTCGATGTCCATGATGTCATCTGGTCTGCTTTGTGTGTCTGTCTCCGTATGACAACCCTCTTTTCAGGCAGACAGTGTCACGTGGGGCACATGTATGTACATGTATGTACATACATCGTTTGATTGGCGTGATTGTTCCCTGCGGTTCTGTGGTATATGTAATTAATATCTATAGGTTTATTTAGACACGTATGAAGGTATGTTGGGGTGGGCCTTTTCACCTTCCCGTCTCCAGCTGATGGTTCTGTATAAACGTCTGAGGTGCTTCATTACGTGCTCACTCCCCCGCGTCACATAAATGACGGATAGTTCCTCCAGCACCGAGCACAAACTAGGTTAGTAAGATACAGGACGTGGGTTTTTCTCTGCGGTTGGTTAACTTCCTCCGCTCACTCTCGGCTGACGTCGTCTTTGTCTTGATTTTCGACAGCAATATCTTTGTCCTTCCGCCGTTTGGGATGAGATATTCCTTCCTTTCAGATCAGTAAGGAAGATGAAATGGAGAACCTGGTACAGGAAGGCGGTGTACTGTATCGTTGACGCAAAGTCTCACCTCTAAGTCTCACCTGTTTATCCAGTAGGCTCTTTCATCCAGTCCTTTTGGAGTTGGTACCATCTGGCTGGTTTGTGTGGGGGCTACTGGAAGCATTGGTGACAGTTATTTGTTGTGCCTTTCGTTAAGCTCTTTCCATCATAGAGCCTTCATGCTGATTTATAGTCAATGCGTGCTGTTCAGGTTTACATTATTGCATATCCCTTCTCTGTCTCGTCGTCCTGACAACGTTCTGACAACATGATTGGTTAAGTGTTGATTGGTCATTATAAACAGTGCCGTGTCTGTTCTTCCACAGTGATGCGGAGGAACACGCTAACGTCGGACATGTGTTGTAGAAAAGGCTCCCGCAACGCCCTGCAGGAACTCTACAGCCCCACGCAGGTACGAGCAGTCTGTGTCGTCCTGTTTCACTGTCTGTTTCGTCTGTCTGTTTCTTATTTGTCTCCTGCCAGTCTCTCTCATTCACCCATCTCTGGCTCCTCCCCCAGTCCCTCCCTGATTATATTCAGAGCATCTGTTGTTGGCCTGGTTCAGGATGTGACCCTGTCTGTTTTTAGCATTGTCCTCCCTTTTTCTTGAAAGTGTGTGTGTGTGTGTGTGTGTGTGTGTGCTTGTCTGTCTATCTGTCCGTCTGTCTGTCTGTCTGTATGTCTGTCTGGGTGCACGTAGATGATTTTGTGTTTGTCACTAACCCCGGTGCATTTTAAATGTCAGTATGACGTGATGGAAAATCTGCATCCATCTGGCATGGGAATGGGAATTGTCCTCAGACAGTTAGGGAAGAAATGCCCTCAAGATGAAAAGGTGTTTCCGTAAAAATGTCTATTGAGAACAAAGGGAATATTTTATGGAAAACAGATTCGTCGTCTGGCCTTGCCTGGCTGTCCAAATTGCTCCGGCCAAAATCTATGCAATTATCACAGATATTTGTTTCTTCTCATATGTATTTTGAATCTGAACATCTGCCTGAGAACTCCCGGGTTACCAAAAGAGACAATCCTTCTGATTCGTCCAGGAGACCGATGGGATTCGTCTGATAGGTCACAAAACAACTGAAGGGTTGGCCCATAGCCAAATACGGTTAAAAGAACAGTTTAAAAAAATGTGTAATTGACTTTGATATTAGTCATATATTGCATCACTTCGAACTGTTTTATACACCACCCCCCTGTTTGACCTCACCCAGATGACTTCAACTGAAGACGTTTCAGACCTCTTTCATTTTACGCTAGTCGTCTGCCTGGTTTTCTATCTATATCTGCGCAGATGTTTACTAAACCATGTTGCTTTATAACTGGGGGCTTGTCCTCAAGCTGTGTGATTATTAGCTTATGAATCAATCTTCAGTCCATCAGTACAGCTCACTGCACCCACCACACTGATGGACACACTAGTTTCTCATTCACTCTTCTCACATTAGCATAGTCACTCTCACTCCTTTCTTTTGCTTTCTGTCTGGCTGTATTTCTCCGTCTGTCTCTCTTCCTCTCTCCGCAGCCTATTCATCACAGCAGCACGCATTTTAAAAGTCTACGAGGAGCCATAAAAGTAGTGTTTAGCAGCTAAGATTAGACTGGGTGCACGTGGACAGACTACTTTCCGACGGGGAGTTTTCCACACCTACTCCGTCATGTAAATTTCCAGTGATATATTTGTATAAGCAATGAGCTGAGAGTACTGTAGCTTGAGTCAACTCCAGCTGGGGTTAAAGTGTGTGTGTGGGGGAGGGGGGGTGAGAGTGGTCAGAGTGACAGGACAGCATGGAGTTGTTTAGAGGACACATCCTTAATTATTGCCTAATCTACGAACACATAGTCGGCCTTGGCCGTATTAATGTAGTCACGTGTGTGTGGGACGGGTTTGACTCCTACCAGGACACCTGGAGGTGTATACGAGATGAAAGTCCCAGCTAGATGATAACACTACAATCAGGTGTGCATTAAATGGTTATGTCGGTGACACAATCGTGTAGGAAAGCAGCTAGGATGAGTCAGCCACTGCCCGAGGCCTCACTTTGGTAGAATATGAAACATGGCAAACCTTTAAGTGAACTGAACACACCGCGGTTTAAAAGGGAGCAATTGGTTAGAGGGGGAAATTGTAGCCTTTTCTCACTCTCTCTTTTTCTCACTTTGACTCCAATCCCATCAACGCCTGTCTTTCTGTGAGACCGAGCGTCTGGGCGTTTAGATTGTGTGGGTCGGACTCGCTCTCTTCATGGGCACTTTTCATAATGTGAAAATGTTGAATTAACTTAATTTCATCTTCACCTGTTCTCCGTAGGCAGGCGGTCATCCGAGACTCGATATTCGCTGAGATGCGCTAGACAGTTACAGTGTGCTGGTCTCTGTAAGACCAGGTAAATGGATACAGATACACATGAAAAGATGATGAGAGGGAAGGGACAGAAATAGTGTTGTGAAAGTGAGATGGGAAACTGTTTTACAGCATGTTGCATCTCCGGCCCATCTCTACCTAGGTCTCTGTAAGACTCTGATTCAACAGGCCAGTTGACATCGCCTCTGAGCAGCTAGCTGTCGTCACAGTTTATAGCATCTTAACATCCGCAAATGCAGCTGCAATGGTACGCGTCCCTACAGCAACACACACTCAAACACACACACACACACACAACCATTACATTCACAATCTCGCTTGCATCTCTGCTGCGTCTGCAAACTCCCTGGTTATTTGATCAGGTCTGATAATGCATTCAGGCCAGGAGGCACTATATTTCCATGCAGGGTTAATGCTCTGTCCTCCTGTTCAGCCAATGCTGTTGTTACCTTTCCCAGAGCCCAGCAGTTCAAATCGGATGCAGATATACGGACGATATACGGATAAATCATGGAGAATGAATCTGTATGCATGCCGGATTCAGTGGCACAGCCCCCAGCTAGGACATGACAGGGATGAATGAAACTGCTACGAGAGTTAATTTACCTTCTGTGTGAGATTGCATGCATATATCGTCATTGGTTGTATATGGTGTTTGTGTGGGTTTGCCTGTCATTAGACAGTTTAGACAGCTTCACTGTAATAAACAAACCCGCTCTGGTTGGATTCTCTGTGTGCCTTTTGCTGGTTGTGGTTAGATGATTGGACATTTTAGGAAGCATGTCCATGTGGAGCATGGAGCAGATACTGAGGGAGAGGCAGGTTAGGGGCCCAGGGTTGGGATGTGGTAGCTGATGTCACTGTCTGTCTGCCTCTCTGTGTCTGTGTCAGTGTCTGTCTGCCTCTTTGTGTCTGTCTGTGTCACTGTCTGTCTGCCTCTCTCTCTCTGTGTCTGTTTGCCTGTGTTTCAGTGTGTGAGTGTCTCGTTCGTGTATACAGTATACCAAAAAAACATGGACAATTTTACAGATAATTTAAAAAAGCATTTTACATTGTGGATGCTGTTGTTTTTCTCTTATAATGACCGGCCAGCTGCCAGGTTTTTTCTCTATATTTTCACCCAACAGAATGCATTTTTTCCTCAGCAGTTCCATAAAACTAACAAATCTTCAAATTTCCAGAAGTAAATACCTCAAATTGTCTCATACTATAAATAGGAAGTGCTATTCATATTCAACCTCTCTCGCTTCTCTGCCCCCCCCAGTTCTGTCCTACAAGCTAAAATGGAGGACTTTCTGTGAACTCCGAGAATATTTCACAAAATTCCTGGTGTAAAATTTCAGTCGGCCCTTACCTGCTTGGTCCAGCACTCGGGCTGTATGGGGAAAGTAGGGAACATGGGAGGAGCGTTCCTCTGACTAAATGGAGAAAAACGGGAGAGTGGGAGGAGCATTCCGTGACTTGGGACAGGACATGACAAGACATGTTAGATCCACATATCACCGAGGCGTTTTTTTTTTGACTCAATTGCTGACTCAACCAACACGAGTGCCCTGACCCATACCATGGTTGATCTGGTGGTCTCCAGAATTATTTTTGAACATTCGAACTCGCAGGGGCCGACCCAGAATGCAGTCGACAGGGACGTGTGAAACGTTCTCCACAGAGTAACGTCACCTCTGCTTTCGTCTGATTCAACCATCTCATGGAGGACTTGTGTTTCTGATGCTGATGCCCCGAGTCAGATTGAATCAGGGGGAAATGGTACCTGTTAAGCGTGTGTGTGTGTGTGTGTGTGTGTGGGGGGGGGGGGGGCTCTTTCGCCAGGTCAAGACTCGACATGAACATTGAAGGGAAAGTCTGTCCGGAAACATGAACACCACAAATTGCCATCACGCCACCAACCACCTCAGCCTGGAGCTCTTTACAGGGTTCTTTTTCGTACCTTTGCCAAACCATGACCCGACCCGTTCCCATGTGAAATAAATCTTGACCCATGTAATATGTCGTGTAATACCCAATGCAGGCATCATGCATATTTGCTCCTAATAATTACAACCTTTTGCTTGTTGAGTTTCTTTTGAATCAAAATTAAGCCAGCGTAAACAGGCGTGTGTGTGTGTGTGTGTGTGTGTGTGTGTGGTGTGTGTGTGTGTCGGGAGACGTCCATAGTTCAGGGAAAGTGGGATCAGTTTGTTATTATCCTCTCTGTATTGCTATAATTACGGTATCCTCTTTTGACATCGGCGAGCTATCTCCCACTCAGTCTGATAAAGGCCGTGTGGTGTTGAATACATACGATCCACATTGACACGCTCTCTGGTGTGTTCACTGCATGGATGTAATATGAGGTTGTCCATGTACACCTATTGTTTCTCAGGTCCAGCCACTATCAATCAGAGATGAGTGGAAAAATACTGGGATGTTTTTTGCAATAGCGTTCTGTAAAATTCAGTGTTTTTATTTACTCTGTGTCTCTCACCTGGGAAACAATCTCTGTGCTCTGGTTACAGGTGTCGTCTCACTGTTGTGGTATGGACTAGTGGATGTATTATAGATTCCATCTCTCTAAATCGGCCATCTGGGGGTGGGGTTTCACTGTGACCTGACTTGTCTGCGTGTGTGTGTGTGTGTGTTTTTGTTGATGTTCCACTAGCCAGATGGAAACTGAAAATTTCCCCCAGGCAAATGTAACCTTATGAGAAAATATTGCCGAGCATTTTGTTATATTTCCCATAACCAGTTTAAAAACCTGGCAGCAGTGACACAGTGGGGGGGCCCTGGAAAATTAGGAATGTAAATAATTGTTTGCGCGTGCGCTTCCCCACCACCTCTGGTGAGACCGTCCCATGCACACATGGATCAGATGTTTGCTGATAAGGTCCAGAGACACCAAACCCTCATGACACGCCTCCACAGCTTCAGGTATCAGTGGTAGTTGATGCCCTCAGCCGGGCCCTCAAGCTGCCAGTCTGTGCCCTATAGTTTGTAGGCCTGATTTAAACAAAGGCTGAGCAGCTAGCAGACTGCTGTTCTATGTCGGCGCTCGTGGGCTGCCATATTTCATGGAGGATGAAGCAATAATTATCCTGGTCACTTTTATATGATTTATGGATTCAGCTAAAGCATTTTGAAATTTATGTGGTGTGGGAGACAGGAGAGAGCTGTGTGTGTGTGTGTGTTTGCAGGGCAGAGCCAGTGGAAACCTCATGTGTTCTGCTGATGGCATAGACACTGATCCCTTTCACCAGTGGACTCTTTCCCCTGTTCCGTCTCACTCTTCTCATCTTCTCGCTCCACCATCATTCCTTCTGCTCTCTCACTCCTCCCGTCTTCTCTCTGTTCTCTCACTCCTCTCGTCTTCTCTCTCCCCCATCTTTCCCTTTGCCCTCTCACTCCTCCCGTCTTCTCTCTGCTCTCTCACTCCTCCCGTCGTCTCTCTGCCCTCTCACTCCTCCCGTCTTTTCTCTGCTCTCTCACTCCTCCCGTCGTCTCTCTGCCCTCTCACTCCTCCCGTCTTTTCTCTGCCCTCTCACTCCTCCCGTCTTCTCTCTGCCCTCTCACTCCTCCCGTCTTTTCTCTGCCCTCTCACTCCTCTCGTCTTCTCTCTGCTCTCTCACTCCTCTCGTCTTCTCTCTCCACCATCTTTCCCTCTGCCCTCTCGGGGGATTTTTGCTGACCTCAAGTCCTGTTACACTGTTAGTCTAAGAGGGTGTTAGAGGGGTTTAGGCAGATGTCTTCTTGGTCCTGTTCCTCATAAATGGCTTAATGGAAAGTTCACACTACCAGTCTGCCCTGGATGGAGAACATGGTTTTACCCCATGAAACAGTAACCATGTCAGGGCTTGATAGCATTGGACACTGTCTCAGGTGCTTTTTTTTGTTCAGAAAGAGGCTATAGGTGACCTTAGTGTCATAGGCGGAATGTACTATACTGGCCATTTGATGGCAATGTAAGCTGGTGATTTGAAATCAGTTGAATTGTATTCTGTGTGTGATGCCCCTACAGTTAAAATGTGTGTGTGTGCGCGCGGTACACTGGCAGCTTTATGCCTGTGAATGTCTGGTTGTATGAACGGAGAGGAGCTGCGGGGGTCAGAGGAAACAGACGTCCCTCAGTCCTCCGCTGTGAGTGCATCTCGGTATGCTGTAATCTGTGTTAAAGAACATGTGTACTCATGTGTAATTTTTCTAATGTAATTATGCAGGTACCTGGAAGCTGTGTTGATCTCGGCTAGATGCCAGTACAGTTCTGATCGGAGGTTACTTCTCTGGGAAGCAGTGTGAGGATTAACTACCACAGCTGCTCTGAAAGAATGACCCGGAACTTTGATTGTCTCCTGCTAGAAGAACAGTTTGAAGAGCTGATGTCTAAACTGAGCAAGACTGAGGCAGAAATAGTTCAAACTGGGTCCTGTCGGTTACAGACCTGTGGAACTGGTAACTTGTGCCATAGGGAAAAATCAATATTGACTGGAATGTTTGACCTTTCTTCGGGCGTTCATCTGGCAAGCCTGGTGTAGAGGTCCTGGATCTCTGGGAGATTGGTGTAAGTAGTGCTGTTCATACCACCATCTAAAGGACCCTGACAGCAGTGGACATTTTTGTAGATCAAATGGTATTGCATCACAGAAAGAATACAGAGAAAGATTGCAGACAAAGTGCAGGTCTTGACTGTTTTGATGTGCTCTATTGAGAGAACCAAGCTCACCTAATTCCAGTCACTGAGAAGAACAGCAAAGCACGGTAGGTGGCTGAAGGACCAACTTCATCTCACTGGTCTGACATCAGTGATCTGAGTTTATGGACTGTTAGGAGAGCTGTCCCCTCTGGAGAACGCACTGTACAAAGACATGGTAAAAATACAACTGAAGAAGAATCGTCTTCTTAACGCAAGGAAAGTTACAGAGATACAGCAATTCCTGAAGTCATAGAACTGCATCTTCTAGACAACCCATAAAGGTCTTCTCCTACTAAGGGATCTAAGAGTGATCCGAAAGTATATCAACAGAATGTAGATAAATCAACTAAATCGATGTGTGGCCAGACAGTATCTCACAACAGGAAGGGCTGATCTCTGAGGATGGATGCTGGACTGAATGTCTGGTAAATGGAAATGATTAAAGAGGCTCTCACTTGTACCAGTGCGTTATTCTTCCTGTCAGTGAAATATTTTGGTATAAGGAGGATCTTCTTTTCTAAAGTTAAGGCCAGTGCTTACATCTACTCTAACTAGCTGAGCTTCCAATAAGAAGCTATGTCCACATTTTAGACCGGTCCATAGTAAAAATTATAAGTAGTAAAAACCTATTACCTCATCGGTAATTTTAATCAAGTAAGGAGGTTATTGATTAGCTAATGTTTTGATTGGGTATTGATGAGGTGTAGGTATTGATGAGGTGTAGATATTAATGATGAGGTGTTGACGAGGTATAGATATTAATTATGAGGTATTGATGAGGTATAAAAGTGCCTCAAGTAGAACATAGTAATAGTTGTTTGAAGATGCCTGAGGTATTGAGGTCTACAATAGGTTGTGAGCCATCCATCTATATTTATAGCTGTTACAAATTACATTTGCAAATTATTTTAGAAATTGTGTTGTGCGTTCATGTGGCAGTAACAGCAATACCAGTCCGAGCAGCCAGCACCTCTACTTACCTATATTTAGTCTGTGTGGTGGACATTGTTTTGAGCCCAAATGGGCTACATAGATGGACATTGAATATAGCCAGAGAGTGAGTGTGTCTGCCAGCCAAGCTCTCACCCTGCCAACTGCTGGGCTGCTATTCTGGGGCGTGGGCACAAAATGGCTGCTTTAACTCCCGGGGCCATAAATGATGTCTTCCCAGAGACCTGGGGACCGATGGAGTCAAGTGTTCTGGATGGGTGGATGCGGTCTGGAGGGTGGGGAGGGGGTGGGGCATGTCTGTGGAGAAGTGCAGAGGGCCTGCAGCAACACAGAGCACAATGTGTCACTGGGGACGGTGGCTCGGAGCATGCTGACGCGTTCAGCCCCAAACAAAGCGTCTCAAAAAGGCAATTTAGAATGAAAGTGAGAAAGTAGAAGATGGAATTCAGACCATGTCTCTGCCAACTGTGCAATTCCTTGGCTGCCTGGGAATAGCGGTTTTCCCCCTTACTCTTCTTGCCCTCGGCAATGTTGCGAAGCCATATTGTCGTTTTATTACAATTAGAAAAAAAATAAAAAATCTTAAAGGGCTTTTTAGCTGTGGATTAAAATAGAATGGGTGACCGTGAAAGTCAGCTCATGCACATGCGCACTCGCACATGCACACTCGCACATGCACACTCGCACACTCGCACATGCACACTTGCACATGCACACGCACACGCACATGCACACTCGCACACGCACATGCACACACGCACATGCACACACGCACACACGCACTGACTGAACAAGAGTTGTAATCCGATGCTAGTTATGTCAATTAGCTGCATGGTTGTTGAGTGATTTATAGACCTGTACAGTAGATCTGGTAATGCAGTGTATAATTGTGGTGCATGTGTATTGGTTAATTAATGCTTTCTAATGCACTAAAGGGATGTGTCATTACGGGAGGTGTGGGTGAATGTACTTGGCTATGTTCTTCTGTAGGATAATGTGTATAGAATATTAGGTCACATTTTTATCTATCCTCCATCTCATTAAAGCTGAAGTGACCTTACAAACAAATAAGACAAAGAAGAGTGCCATTTCATTGGTGGAGCTGGTTGGTTTGGTTGTGACATATAGAGGGTGGAGCTGGGTGGTGTGGTTGTGACATATAGAGGGTGGAGCTGGGTGGTTTGGTTGTGACATATAGAGGGTGGAGCTGGGTGGTGTGGTTGTGACATATAGAGGGTGCAGCTGGGTGGTGTGGTTGTGACATAGAGGGTGCAGCTGGGTGGTTTGGTTGACATATAGAGGGTGGAGCTGGGTGGTGTGGTTGACATATAGAGGGTGCAGCTGGGTGGTGTGGTTGACATATAGAGGGTGGAGCTGGGTGGTTTGGTTGACATATAGAGGGTGGAGCTGGGTGGTGTGGTTGTGACATATAGAGGGTGGAGTTGGGTGGTGTGGTTGTGACATATAGAGGGTGGAGCTGGGTGGTTTGGTTGTGACATATAGAGGGTGGAGCTGGGTGGTGTGGTTGTGACATATAGAGGGTGGAGCTGGTTGGTTTGGTTGTGACATATAGAGGGTGGAGCTGGGTGGTTTGGTTGTGACATATAGAGGGTGGAGCTGGGTGGTGTGGTTGTGACATATAGAGGGTGCAGCTGGGTGGTGTGGTTGTGACATATAGAGGGTGGAGCTGGGTGGTTTGGTTGTGACATAGAGGGTGCAGCTGGGTGGTGTGGTTGTGACATATAGAGGGTGGAGCTGGGTGGTTTGGTTGTGACATATAGAGGGTGGAGCTGGGTGGTGTGGTTGTGACATATAGAGGGTGGAGCTGGGTGGTGTGGTTGTGACATATAGAGGGTGGAGCTGGGTGGTTTGGTTGTGACATATAGAGGGTGGAGCTGGGTGGTGTGGTTGTGACATATAGAGGGTGCAGCTGGGTGGTGTGGTTGTGACATAGAGGGTGCAGCTGGGTGGTTTGGTTGACATATAGAGGGTGCAGCTGGGTGGTTTGGTTGACATATAGAGGGTGCAGCTGGGTGGTTTGGTTGACATATAGAGGGTGGAGCTGGGTGGTGTGGTTGTGACATATAGAGGGTGCAGCTGGGTTGCCAACCTAATGTGTGTGACATATAGACTGTGCAACTATAGGCCCTGTCCTGTCTACACTTTTATCATATACTTCTAATTTCTCTCCCCATCTTAAGCCATCTATCCTAGTCTGTAGCACGTCTGTTCACTGTTAATGCGAGAAGGTTACATGATGTTGTACTGTCACACACTGCCTGTCTCTGCAGTGTACTGTGTACCTTTTCTCCCGTTTCACTTGTGCCTAGGATGAGTTAGTGCCTTTTGTTTCTGTGACTCTCAGCAGAACTCTGAAGGGCTTTTTATTGGAGCTTTGCTGTGCAGAAGATCTGTTTCCCTGCCTCTTATTTTTAAATCATAGCCGAATTTAGTGACGCCAATGAAGCCGTGACAGGTCTCTGTTCAGTGAAATATCATATCATCAGCTTTGCTCAGGTCTCTGTGCACAGCAAACCTGTCACCATCGCTGAAACTGCCAAACGTCCGAACCACCACCTGTCTGCACTCAGGATGAGGATGTTCCTGCTTACATTGAGGAGGCGGTTGCAACTGATTTGAAGTTCTGTAAAAGCCAGATCTATGTAGAACTCAAAGAGCAGTTTATTTGTATAATGAGCGCCTCCCTCTGGTCATATCACTCCCTCTAGTCGTAGCACTCCCACTGGCCATACCACTCCCTGTAGGCGTAGCACTCCCACTGGGCGTAGCACTCCTTCTGGTCATAGCACTCCCACTGGCCATACCACTCCCTGTAGGCGTAGCACTCCCACTGGTCATATCACTCCCACTGGCCATACCACTCCCACTGGTCATGTTACTCCCACTGGCCATACCACTCCCACTGGTCATATCACTCCCACTGGCCATACCACTCCCACTGGTCATATCACTCCCACTGGCCATACCACTCCCACTGGTCATATCACTCCCACTGGCCATACCACTCCCACTGGCCATACCACTCCCACTGCTCATATCACTCCCACTGGTCATATCACTCCCACTGGTCATATCACTCCCACTGGCCATATCACTCCATCTGTTCATATCACTCCATCTGGTCGTATCTCTCCCACTGGTCATATCACTCCATCTGGTCATATCACTCCCACTGGCCATATCACTCCATCTGTTCATATCACTCCATCTGGTCGTATCTCTCCATCTGGTCATATCACTCCCACTGGTCATATCTCTCCATCTGGTCGTATCACTCCATCTGGTCGTATCTCTCCATCTGGTCATATCACTCCCACTGGTCATATCTCTCCATCTGGTCGTATCACTCCATCTGGTCGTATCTCTCCATCTGGTCATATCACTCCCACTGGTCATAGCACTCCATCTGGTCATAGCACTGTAGCAAGTTTTCATGCTTCATTGCCATGAGATGATTCAGTATTTCCATGTTAAATGCTGAGTTAGCCTTTGGCAAGCTCCCTGTCCTATTGACACGTGCTAGCAGGTTCACACTGAGCACATGTGACAGACATGATTCTGGAGACACCGTGGTGAACCTTATGCAGCCTGCAACATCATCCAGCATGGGTCAGTGATGCATTGTTTTCATCTCTTCATTTTCACTTCTTTCCTTTTTTAAACTCACTCTTTGCCAGTCTTCTCCCACTTACAAGGCAGCCATTGACCTTGAATATGTCTCGGTGCTCTATTTTCGAAATAGTATGTATTAACCGCGTCGTTTCCATATGTTGTGGTTTCAATGAACGTGTGCCTGCCAACTTTCAACACCAGGAATGTGAGCAAGTCTGAATTACAGAATTATTTCTTCGTCTAAATAGATTTATGGCAGTATGCAATTACAATGGAAGTATACTTTATGGTCGCAACAAAAAAAACAGGTCATCTTAGTCTCTTAAATCTTTTTGTTTAGAATGGGTTCAGTGACAGACTCTGATATTGTCTGCTGTATGTGAACAGCAGCACAGAAATACACAGGACCTGAGAGTTGCAATCATAACAGAAGGCTATTTCTTGGAAGCCTGTGCTAGATTCTCTTATCATTTCCTCCATATACCAGATTCTCCAGTCTTCAGGAAAGGAGGTAAAACAAAAGGAAGTTGGCTATCTGACAGTTGCAGAGAATCATTAAAATGAAATAAAAATTCTCCTGTTCCCTCGCTTTTTTGCTCTCTCCTTTAATTACAGCACTTGTCCTCCGCTGAAAGATATGTGAAGCTCAGCTCACTGTGAATCATGGTCTTTATATCCCTGGGAGGAGCAGAAGGGAAATTCCACATAAAAAGAGCTATTCAAAGAGGTATTCACAAAGCCTCTCTCTCTGTCTGTCTCTATCTCTCTCTCAGTCTCCCAGTCAACTTTGATGTAACCTGACATCGAAAGGGAGAGAAGGGAAAGTAAAAAGAGAGGGAAAGAAAAGACGTTGGAGAAGGAGGTTTCAATTTTCCCCACAAACCGGTTCTTTGTGTGTCAGCACTTGTTTGTTCAGTCACTCGCTTGTTCAGTCACTCATTCAGGTCTTTCAAACTAATTTGTGGAGAACAGAGAGATGATGGGTAAAGACAAACATTGGAATTACAAAGGGAAAGGGGGGTAGAGAGAGAGAATGGCAGGCTTGTTAAACCTGTTCAATCTTGTCCCTATAATCTGTCACTGTAGCGCCATCATCATCATCAGCCTTTCACAGTTACACCAGCAGGAGTATTAGTTTATTACCATACGATTTACTGGTGAGCTCTGGCCACCACAAAGTGAAAGCAAAAACGAACAATGTTGAATTTCTTCTCTGCAGATCACTGCAATTGTGTAATTATTTTTATGTTTGAGAAATGTGTCCATTGCAGTTTTGATGCTGTTTTAATGCATTTACGTTCTACCATATAATAACTTTTCCGATAGACCTTTTCCAAGCACCCTTCAGAAGAATTTTCCACAAGAGACAGAATCCTCATTTTCTTTTTACACAAAATTCGACGTGCTCTTATGAATGTATTCTTTTGTCGCTTCTGGACTTCTTTATGTGGGAAACGGCCTGATGGACTGTGACACTGAGTGTAACTGTGAGAAACCCGGCACATCTGCTCGTCAAGCTGTTGATTTAATCGGGCTTCCTTGCGCTGCGAGAAACGCTCCACATTATCACCTTGGTGGCTGATTGATCTGAGCGGACAGAACCTGTCGTCGGATTAAATTCGCCATTTGTCGTCTGAGAATGTCGTCTGCACAACATGTCACATGATGAATGGTAAAACGGTTACATCGGTCATCAGGGTTTTTTCGGTGGGGTTTGGTTAAGTTCTGCTAAAGTACTGAGGTTGTTCTGGACCGAAGGCTATCACTTCAGACCTCAAAGCGCTAGTATGACTTTGACACTGAATGGCTGTCATTGTTGTGTCTGCGTCTGTGCACGCGTGTCTGAGGCCGTGCGCTGACGCGACGCGCTCTGATCGATTTTGAGACCCCAGGGAAACGAGTGAATCCCCTGAAACGGGGATCTGGGCCCCGAGCTAAAATAAACCCAGCCACTCTATAAAAACATTCCTGCTCTTTAGATCCAGAGCACAATTGGCCCTCCCTTCCTCCGTTAGCCCATCGTCCCCTCCTCTCTCCATCAGTCCCGATCCTTCCACTAACCTTTATTCACACTGTAATGTCAGTGAGTCACGGCTGCAACTGTTCAATGAAACGGGAACTTAACATGCGTGTGTGCGATGCCTATTCAATTACAGATCATCGTTTATATTTTCCTTCTCTCCTCTCTCCCCGTCCATCCAGTCTGAGTTCTCAACTTCGGCAATCCTCCACCAGGTGAGAAGAGACCAGGTAGCCGAATCGTGCCGGGCCCACAGTGTCTCTAGCCGTAAGCGCCGGGTCCTGACCCCGGCTGACCTCAAACACCTGGTGGTGGACGAGGAGCACGAGCTCATCTACTGCTACGTGCCAAAGGTGGCCTGCACCAACTGGAAACGAGTGATGATGGTACTCACCGGGAGGGGAAAGTACAGGTCAGTACCGTTAGCAGTCGATCTAATCACCTCTTCATCATGACCGCCTTAATGTCGGCGTAATTGTGGTCCTCACACTCTTTACTCTTCAGTGACCCCATGGAGATCCCGTCCAGCGAGGCTCACATCCCGTCCAACCTGAAATATCTGAACCAGTACAGCATCGCCGAGATCAACCACCGCCTCAAGAGCTACCTCAAGTTCCTGTTTGTCCGCGAGCCGTTCGAGAGGCTCGTCTCGGCCTACCGCAACAAGTTCACGCTGAAGTACAATTCCTCCTTCCACCGCCGCTTCGGCACCAAGATCGTCCGGCGCTACCGCAAAAACGCCACGCAGGACGCGCTGCTCAACGGCGCCGACGTCAAGTTCCAGGAGTTCGCCGAGTACCTCGTGGACCCGGCGACGCAGCGCGACGGCCCGCTGAACGAGCACTGGCAGACGGTCTACCAGCTGTGCCACCCCTGCCACATCCACTACGACCTGGTGGGCAAGTACGAAACCCTGGAGGAGGACGCCAACTACGTGCTGAGGCTGACCGGCGTGGCCGAGTCACTGCGCTTCCCAACCTACGCCAAGTCCACACGCACCACGGACACCATGACGGCACAGTTCTTCAGTAATATCAGCTCTCAGATGCAAGCCCAGGTTTACCAGTTGTACAAACTGGACTTCCTCATGTTCAACTACTCAATGCCCAGTTACCTGCGGCTGGATTAATGTCTGGTGGACTGGGACACAACACACGGGGCGTGGTCTATCTTTATGAAAGACGAGATGCAAAGAAAAAATACATCTGACAGAGGAAAGTGGGATATTTATAGCAAAAAACTGTCGTCACTGTTTCGGGCGGTGTTGGGGGGTTGACAGGAAAGTGTGAGAGAAAATGTTGGTGAAAATGGCACGGCTCTGATTAGATGTGAACGATAATGAGCATTGTTCTGAAGGAAATAGCTGGAGCTGATTCTGTAGAATCAGAATTCAGAGTTTGGTCAGGGCTGATGTCAGACATTTTGTAGGAGGGGATGTAAATGTGCTGGGACTAAAAAACTGGCTGTTTTGGATTCTGAACAGCAACCGGCTGCCACGCACGCATCCTGACCCAAAAGCATCATGGGAGCTGAGTTGACTTTATTACAGTCGATAACGAAAGTCTGTGGAATTGTAGAACACGTCCATGCCCGTCTATGTGCTGTATCCTTTGTGTGTTTGATAAAACCAATCAACTATCTTTTATTAGAACCATATTTGGGAACGCCGCTGCGCAGTTGTTGGTTATTGACTTTGCTCTAATGATGTTCTTCGAGCCATTAGCCCACCGACAGGCATAAGCAATGGAGTTACAAATGTCAGCCTACTGCTCTGAAGCAGTTGCCATGGTGTCATGATGTCCATCATGGATGAAATGTATCCACACCAAGCAACTTTCTTCTGATATTAATATATCCTTAATATTTAGGTTTGCCCCGTGAGGCCTCAGATTCCCTAGCAGTGTGGGAACCGGGGCATTAATGACTGACTTGGAGCACCAACTAAGACTTTCAGCAGCGGGAGTTGATCAGGACGCAGGATGTGTGCTTGTAAATGTATGTGATTGACAGGTGCCGCCACCATATGCAGAATGGTACCTAAGAAATGTCTGCCTGTGTAGCTGTGAACGGGTTAAAGGGACAGGATCTCATAACCCGCCCACACCACGCCCTTAAACATGGGAGGGCTTCAGTGGACACACCTCTAATAACCCGCCCACACCACGCCCTTAAACATGGGAGGGCTTCAGTGGACACACCTCTAATAACCCGCCCACACCACGCCCTTAAACCTGGGAGGGACCCAGTGGACACGCCTTTCATAACCCGCCCACACCCCGCCCTTAAACCTGGGAGGGACCCAGTGGACACGCCCGCAGACCACAGTGATCTCCCCCGTTTCAACCAAACATGTATTTTAGTAAATTAAGAAAGATCCTTTTTTTATCTTATGACTTCTTAGTGTCTTGTTAAAATATTGCTGCGAGCAGCAATAATAAATATTATTTAAATTGGTTTTACTGTGTGGGGGGAAAGATAAGGGTTTAATTTAAAACATTATTAAAACTGTATTATGAATTTTGCTTTTTTGTTTTTTTTCTCCGGTGAAATGTTTATGGTACCGTTTGAATTTTCTTGTTTTTCTCAAGGGCGTACAAAACAAAACGGTGAAATGGATGGCTCTGGTTTCTATGGGCTGGCTGAGCTGAGATATCCCATGTGTTGTCATAGTTCTTCCCCAAGAGGCCAGGTAAAACTGAAAGCCTTGTTGATATGATTAAAATTAAGATACAGTCGGCGACTACAGAAGCATCTAGCTTTGAGTCTGTTCATTAAAGTCAGGTCTGTATATGCCCTTTAAAGGTTCAGTGTTTAATCCTTACTCTGTAGTCCAGAGAGTTGTGTACACAACCGAGTGAGTGAGTGAGTGAGTAAGAAATGAGAGGGCTGACAGAAATAAATCCAACTTAATTAGCTAAAGCTTAATAAGGTAAAGTCATTTATTACACACCTTTTGAAATCCCTTGTTTATTTCAACAAAACAAATACTTTTCCAGGGATAGTTGTCATGTTAGATGAGATTATTAGTAACAGCAGTGCACAAGAAAAGATCATTTGCCGGCCAGACTGTTTGTTTAGACAGGCCTTGGGACTCTGGTGGCATGCTTTAGCTCACTTCATTCACTCGCCTTCTGAAATATTGGTGGATGCTGTGTGTGTGTGTGTGTGTGTGTGTGTGTCTGTGTGTGTAGAATTGCAATGAGCAACTGGTTTGGAGGAGCAAAATCCTCCACATCTGGCTCTGATGAACGGGAAAGCTACTGCTTTAGCCTAGATCTCCAACCCCCATCCCTTTAAGAAAATAAAGCTACTGCTTTAGCCTAGATCTCCAACCCCCATCCCTTTAAGAAAATAATAGAAGCATTCTGAGTTTTCCCTCTGGAGCCACACACACACACACACGCGCGCGCACTCACAGTGCTGATGTTAATGCCACGCAGTCTTTTACTTGAAGGGGGGCCGGAGGTGTCCATCAAATACACCACACGCTCAGCTTAAATCTAACAACATGTTTAGCAACCCAAATAAGACCCACAGAGAACAAAACTGACCTGTCAACCCTGTTGACTACAAGTTATGAAGGCCTATCTTCTCTCCTGCTGTCTTCTTGACTCCAACTTCTCTCCCAAAATGGCTCCATATAAAAACTCAACTATACGTGTCAGCGGTTCTCAAAACAGGAAAAGGACAACCTTCGACCTTCGTATATAAACAGAGCTGTTAAAATCCCACAAGGAACCAACCCAGTCTGATTGTCCTTGTGGAAATACAGACCTGATTTAAACCTTTTTTTTATTCCATGTTCTTATTCTATTTCCGCTCACAGTGGTCATAATGTAATCACATTTTCGTGTGTTTATTTGCTGGTCTTGTGCTGAATAAGTAGCGGTTGACGACTGTGAAGGTGTTCCTATTGGTGGAGAGTGATGTCTGTTGGACTGAATCCTATATTTACTGTTTGGCTAAATGTAGAATCACAGGAAGAGCTCAGTCCTCTGCACAGACACACACACATCCACTCTGTACCCACGGCTCCTGGGATGGATGTTCTGAATAGGTTATCTGTTATTGCTTTTTCGTTGGCAATTATTTCAGACAGTGTGATCGTGTTGGAGAGGATACAAATGACTGCAGGCAACTGATTTAAGTCTCTTTTCGTCATAAGTGACAAATTATTTATTTTTCGTCCCTTAGTCAAAATCTACCCATAATACATTGTGATTTCGATCCTGTCCACCACAACTGTTTCTACCGAACTAACTGAGATTGTTGCCTATATTTCTCTGGGGTACCTATTGTGGTCCTTGATGTTTCCTGCTTTCATAGTTATACTCAGACCATAATGCTTTGCCAATTTCAGATATTCATTGGTATATTTGATCAGTTCTAACTAAACCACACAGAAACCAATGCACATTTAGTTGCCTCGTGTATGTCTGCAGAACCCTCTTCAGTTAACCCATACAGTGCCTTCAGATAGGGTCAGGCAGTCACTGGTTGTGCCTTTTCACCTGTCTCATTGGAGCACTTTACTGTCATCTGATTGGACGGATAGTCACACACACACACACACACACACACACACACAGCACCCCCCTAGAGAGACTTCTGTGACCACACAAAGGCGTGCCAGAGGTTTTCCAAACTGCTTGTTCTTTTCAGATATTCCCTCTCCTTCTAAGCCTCCGGACGCTTGATAGCTTTGCTGTGGCTCTGTGTTGCTGAGAGGTTGTACGTACGCCCTTCAAAACCACGTTTTAACCCTTCGATCTCTGTGCGCTGATTTTGGTGTTTTCTCATCTGTTGCCAACTGGTGTGCATGTGTGCGTTTTAGTAAATCGCTGCTCAGAGTCAAGGCTGCTCAGCTGTTTTATACCATATCACCATTTTTTGTTTCCAACTGTGTGTGTGTGTGTGTGTGTGTGTGTGTGTGTGTGTGTGTGTGTGTGTGTGTGTGTGTGTGTGTGTGTGTGTGTGTGTGTGTGTGTGTGTGTGTGTGTGTGTGTGTGTGTGTGTGTGTGTGTGTGTGTGTGTGTGTGTGTGTGTGTGTGTGTGTGTGTGTGTGTGTGTGTGTGTGTGTGTGTGTGTGTGTGTGTGTGTGTGTGTGTGTGTGTGTGTGTGTGTGTGTGTGTGTGTGTGTGTGTGTGTGTGTGTGTGTGTGTGTGTGTGTGTGTGTGTGTGTGTGTGTGTGTGTGTGTGTGTGTGTGTGTGTGTGTGTGTGTGTGTGTGTGTGCGCGCGCGCGTGAGCACTGTCTACTGTTTATTCTCTGCCTTAGTAGAACTCTATGAACAAAGACTTTATCAGAATACATGTTGACTTCTTTATTTATTTATTCATTCACCAACAACCACCCTTCAAACTGTCCTGGTATTGGTCTCCATGGCAACACACTTATTTTCTATTAATATTTGTATCTTTCTCACGGGACAAATTGCCGCTTCAACATCGAGCACTCTCACCGAAAACCTGAATAATGAAAGGTATTGATTGTGGGTTGGAGGAGAGGGGTTGTGAACCCGGCAGCGTCCTCTACTTCATTCTGTCTGATGTTCTCACAATAAAACACATCAGAAACCAATGCCCAGGACTCCTGTTTCTTTCACTCTATGCTTACACACAAAACCTACAATAGTGTGCCACTAATCACCAGTTTGGGCTGGGTATATGTACAAACACTCCAGAAATGGCGTAAATAAACGTGACTAATTGATTAATTACTCCAGTGTTTGCCTGTACATTTACAGACAAAATAATTTCCACTTCCTCGTGGTTGACGTGAAAATTGTGTTTTTTTCCCATGCCGAGGTTTGCGTTCTGATCTCTGCCCTCTGAGTTGAGTTACCCTTGAGTTAAAATGTATAACTTTCCAATTATCCAAGGCCTAACATAACGAGATGATCCATGGGGTGACAAACGAGTAGAAAACGGACAAATTGGCTGCGTTGCAAGGAGGGCACCAGCTAAAATCATGCATAAAGCACCGTAATGGTTGGTTCATAGGCATCCTAACTAACTGATTAGTTTTTTTTAAACATGTTTCGGCTAACCACTAGGGGCAGTGGTGGAAATCGTAAGAAATAAATAGCGTATTGTCTTTGTAGGGTGTAGTGGTCGGGGCTGGTGGGTGGGCGCCAAAGGCGATGACTTCGGTGCCGAAGGTTGCAAGTTCCAATCTTTCCTAAACCAACTATTTTAAAAAAGAAACTAAACTATAGTGTTTTAAAAACACAAAAAAAAATTAAGAAGAGGACTTGGGATCGGAACCAGCAGTCTCATGAACATTAACATGAGCACTTAGACCACTCAACCACCAGAGAGCCATGAAGACAGACTGAATTTTCATCTATCTTTACCATCTATACCTCAGTGTAGCCAGCAACATAACATCATCCCACCCTGTCCATGTTCCAGTTAGGGATGGTGGAATAGGTGTTAACATCAATGAATCTGGCACTAATGGGTTCAAATCCACCCGTCAGTTTATACCCATAGAACTAACCTGTTTTGTTTTTTTTAACTCTAATGTCATAATGCTTCATTGATAGGGCAGAGGTGAAAGACAAGTATGTAGGTGCCCAAACCACATTTGTCTATGTACACTAAAGTCAGCAGCGTAAACCACTGAACCACCTGTAAGCCACACCATTTCCCTAAATTGGTAACAGGTTATCCTTCAGGTATTAATACAGCCTCCTCTTCAGGGCAGTGCCCAATCCATGTAGGTGAAACTCTTCGTCGTCCTGGCACCTCGATTATGAAACCAGGTCATCTAGGACGCTGAGAAGGCATTCTCTACCGATCTTCCAAACCAGCATCTGAAAACCCACTCCTTTTCTAAGAGTCTGTATTTGTTATCGTATGTCTTTTTTACTTTTTGGATGATCTATCTGGCACTGGACAGAACTAATTTTTATCACCGAATTAGCCAACAGCGAATTATAGAACAGTATCCATTTGCTACTGATCCGTGTGGCTGTTTCACCCAGCTCCTTTAAAACATATGCACCTACCGGTATTCTAACTTGCTCTGTACAAAAGCATCTGCTAAACTACACAAACTCAAATGTTCTTTTGGGGACAGAAAAGTGGTGAATTGAGTGTTTTGCCCTGTAGGGTATGGGATTTGAACCGATGCCTCAGCTACTGAAGTACACCGGTCAACTGCTACTATGTTAGATGTATGGACCAACTGCTGAGTCACTGAGGTATCTGCTTCCACCCTGTAGTTCATCCCAGAGACTTTCTCCACGTCTACAGCTGGGTTTGAATCCACCCCAAACTTGGTCTCTCTGAAGAGAGGTCGTGATCTCTCATTACAGAGACCAATGCGCTCACTCTGTGGGTATGTTTCAAATAGGCACTTCAGAAGAAATGGATGTGGTCATGAAGTACGCAAAAAAATTGCAACCAAAAAAATGGAGTACTGTCTCCTACATCATTCACAAACAACTCACGAATATGTACGCTAAGAATATCTCACCCAACCAGATAACCTCACAGATTAAGGCTGTCCAGTTCGTTCACATTGGCATAGTTGGGTTAATACTCCCCATCTGTAATATCTCTCATACCCCATGTACACCAGCTCTTCCTGGGTGCCAGCAGTAACTGACCTTGTAGCCTGTGTTTAATTTGTCCCAAAAAAATATCCATCTTGTTTTTCCCCTAGCTTTGCATTGGTTGTGCACCCTGTCATTAGAGGATGGCCCTGCCCACACACATCATGTGCGTGCGTGCGTGCGTGCGTTTGGGTTCCTGTGGTACGTTACAAGTAGGAACCGGAATTCCTCAAAAGTCTTTGCAACTATTGCCTTTGGCTTAGTATTGCAATGGGCCTACTGTACTTTATTCTAAAAGCACTTTTGAGTAACTGTGGTGCTCACATTCGGAAAGCTATTTTCTGCTTATGGGGCTGAGGATGCAATTAGGTTTAGGCATATGGTTAAGTTCAGGGATTTTCTGCTTCTGGTTAACTTTATAGGGGTTGGACTCAGAGATCCACTTGACGTTTAGAATGAATTATTTAGGGGTTAAGGTAAGGGAAAATTGATTTTCAAGGAAAAAACACTATACATCTCTAAAAGGTCAGTCTCAACACAGACCTGCTGTGTGTCGGTCTGGGTGTGTGTGTTTGCTACACCATCCCTATGAATTATGTTCCTGTGTTTCGGAGATCGACTTTAATCGAACAGGGTTTCATTTTATTCTTCAGTCAAATACGACACCTGGCATATTGTAGTGTTATATGTGTCCATGATGATGAAATGGACGACGGAAGAATCAATGTTTCACTACCTCAGCTGAACCCTAGTGATACTGATCAATTTCTCTGTGAAAGATCATCACTCACGGGCAGATTTTGTTCACCCGGCTGACAGATTTATGGAACATTTCAGAGATTGTCCCAGAGCCTGGATAACAGCTACAGTAACAGGTAAGGGCTGGAGTTAAATTTAAACAGTCCAAATGACTCAAAGGTAAATACATGGGCCTCGTACTAGAACCCGTAAGGCTGGTTCCCTACATACCAAACTCACATCTCAGTCACTAAGGAATCTCACCCCTTGGTGACAGGAAACTCACCATGTTCACCCCCCTTCGTTCCAAACTCCCTTCTTTACTATTATTCCCCTTCCTTAACAATAAATGCCCCCTCTTTTCCTGTCACAGTAGTGAAATGCATGGTCACGTAGCTAAATTCTAATTTGAAATCAAATTTGTATGTCTAGTAAAGCATGTTTATTTCATTCTAAATCGGAATGATTTATTCCTGAGCCTCCTTTTGGAATTTATTTTTAGAACAGGAACCTGAGAGGACAATCCAAATCCCACCCCCTACCCCGTCTGAACAGTCATTGGTCTATCATAATTAAAAGACAACCCCCTTAACCAACTATGAAAAACATAATTTGTTCAATTTCAGAATATTATTTAAAGCAAGAAAATGTCATAAAAACACTCTAACCACATTTGTGAGTGCACTGTGCCTTTAACAACCTGCATCAGGCTCGACCCAGACCAAACATTGAGTCCATTGAGCTCCCGATGAGGCCCACTAGATGTGACTACCCTGACATCGCTGACAAGATGTCCGAAATATAATAATGTGTTTCCTATTAACCCTCCCAATGTGAATCAAGTAACAGACACCTCAGCACCTCAGCTACCTCCTCCTGACCACTCAGTGCCTCTCTATCTGGAGCATGTTAACATGCTGTTAACAGCCCAGGGGCCAAATAGGGCTCCAGGGGCGACTGGAGTGGCCACAGAGCACCCCAAGATTAGGTTTCACAGTCTGCAGTCTGTACCCCCTTTTACTGAGGCACAAGTCAACTCGAGTCAACTCAAACTTGCCCCCAGACCAGAAACAAGGTTGTGCACCCCTCAGTAACATAAAGGCGTCTTGTCATGAACAGGCACACAGAAGCACAATACTGTGCCCCGCTTAAAATCCAGGATACATAAACCAGCAGCACACGGGCATTCTCAGACTGGAGAAAATATAAAGTGTGTGACAGAGACATTACAGTACAGAGCTCCTCCCTGTAGCCAGACAGAGATGTTACAGTACAGAGTTCCTCCCTGTAGCCAGACAGAGACGTTATAGTACTGAGTTCCTCCCTGTAGCCAGACAGAGACGTTACAGTACTGAGTTCCTCCCTGTAGCCAGACAGAGATGTTACAGTACAGAGTTCCTCCCTGTAGCCAGACAGAGACGTTACAGTACTGAGTTCCTCCCTGTAGCCAGACAGAGACGTTACAGTAATGAGTTCCTCCCTGTAGCCAGACAGAGACGTTACAGTACAGAGTCCTCCCTGTAGCCAGACCGAGACATTACAGTACAGAGTTCCTCCCTGTAGCCAGACAGAGACATTACAGTACAGAGTCCTCCCTGTAGCCAGACAGAGACATTACAGTACAGAGTTCCTCCCTGTAGCCAGACAGAGACGTTACAGTACAGAGTTCCTCCCTGTAGCCAGACAGAGACATTACAGTGCAGAGTTCCTCCCTGTAGCCAGACAGAGACATTACAGTACAGAGTTCCTCCCTGTAGCCAGACAGAGACGTTACAGTACAGAGTCCTCCCTGTAGCCAGACCGAGACATTACAGTACAGAGTTCCTCCCTGTAGGCAGACAGAGACGTTACAGTCCAGAGTTCCTCCCTGTAGCCAGACAGAGACGTTACAGTACAGAGTTCCTCCCTGTAGCCAGACAGAGACATTACAGTACAGAGTTCCTCCCTGTCGCCAGACAGAGACATTACAGTACAGAGTTCCTCCCTGTAGCCAGACAGAGACATAGTTCACCACTGGAGACCTGCCATGCCATAAAACCAGAGTGGTGTAACTGCGGTAATTAATGTTTAGCATCTTAACAGTAAAACAGTGGTTTCTGAACACATTCCGCAACTCGTCCATTTTTCCTAATTAATAACTTTTTATTCTAAGGCAAAGTTCTGGAAAATTCTGTAACTCATTTATGATTAAAAAACCCCTGCTATAAACGGCAGCGATGTACTTCAAAACATCCTGTCAGCACTGCAAACAATTCCAGTGTGTAAACACTTAAAGGACAGATAGTGATTAAATCCGCCTCTGATCTAGAGGAAGTATTCTTGCTTCAATGCTATGAAGCGATTCAGTAATTTCCATGTTAAAAGCCAAGTAAGCCTGTAGCAACCACCATATCCTGGCCTGCACTCCATGTGGGGCATGGCCGCTATGAGCCAAATACATTTATTATAACACTCCAACAATCAGCCCTCTTGTCACTGAGATCTGTTATAGCTTTGATATCCAAAATTATAGCCAATCATGACCACGAACAGATGGCAGAATGGAACCATGATGCCCCACTATATGTGGACTCGAGGCAGCGGCTTTGACCACTGGATCATTTTAAGACACACTTTCTTCCCGTATGCATCAAGCCATTACAGAATGAGTATTTAATGAGGCTTAATAGAAAGATACCAGTATAGATTAAACATACTCTGATCCTCAGTTGGTCCTGTTGTAGGCAGGAGGTGGTCAGGCATGAGTGACTGTGTGTTCTGTGGGTTGCTTATGTCTCAGTAGTCCCTGCTGGTCATTAATTAACCGGAAATTACACTTCAGAGATTACAACTAATACATTTTCAGTTTAACCCAGGGAACCCATGCACACGACTCGCAAATTTGGCACTTAAATAAACCAATCTATCGAAGCTCGCTGGGAAAGAAATCAATGAGCAAAATAAAAGCATATAGTGGCATCAGAGACAGAGCTCAGTCTGAGAGCTCAGCGACACGACCTCAGCGACACGATTTTAGAACATTGCGACAGTAATTTGTAGTATTCCTTACTTCCTTCTATTTATCACAAATGGCTGGTCAGGAAGTTGGCAAATACTTGAAAATTAAATGGTGGAAATTAAAGGGAGAAAAATTGAATGAAAAACTTACTGTTGTAGACATTTATATGAGCATGTCCTCCCCAATAATGATTCCACCAGCCACTGGGTAACTACAGACATTTGGACCAAGCCTCAAACGATTTAGCAGGAAGACAACTAATGCTTCATCAACCAACCACTGTCTTACGCACAGTAAGAAACGCCACCAAGTATGATCACATATTTGTAGACAGCTATGAAACATTTACCAAATGCTGGACATTATTTATTCATGAAAAAGTGTATACATGTCAGAAAAGCAAAAGTTGGCAAACGGGAGATTTATTGTATTATTTTTAAGTACCGAGTGTGAATCATTAGAGTTTAGAAAAACACAAATAAAAAAAGAACAGAAATATGACATCAGACAGAACAACAGCTGTTTAACCAGAAAATCTCCGGAGGCACATTTCAATGGAATATAATCGTCTGAGAGTCAACGACGTAAACATAAACACATGTGAATAGAGTGCGCCTGGTGTGCAAATGTCTACGGTGAAGACCACATGATCCTACAGGATCAGACTATAACATCACCCTAATTCTGTACTCTGTGTTTGTGACTGGACCTCCTCAGAGAAAGAAGAGAAACAATTGACTGGGTGAGAAAAAGAGGGACAAACAGAGCAAGCGGGAGAAAGACCGCACAAACAAGGGCAAGAGAAAAACAGCGAGAGAAAGACAGAGAGTGAGAAGGTGCGAGTCAGAGAAAGACAAGAGATGACGGTAATGAGGGATAGAGGTGTTGTCAAGTATCTCCTACATTCCTTTGTCTCCCCTGGAGTACCAAAAACAATCGTCACCATGACGCTGATCCCGCTGTGTGTCCTCCTGTGATTATGCATAACAAAGACATACAAACAACCGTTTCAGAAAAAACAACCCAGGTTCAATGTATGGCTGACCATTAAGAAAGACTACATGAAGTGCATCCCCTGACAGGAAGAATCCTATTTGCAGGGGCCTAGGGTAGGGCTGTGTAAGGTACCATATGCAGGGGCCTAGGGTAGGGCTGTGTAAGGTACCATATGCAGGGGCCTAGGGTAGGGCTGTGTAAGGTACCATATGCAGGGGCCTAGGGTAGGGCTGTGTAAGGTACCATATGCAGGGGCCTAGGGTAGGGCTGTGTAAGGTACCATATGCAGGGGCCTAGGGTAGGGCTGTGTAAGGTACCATATGCAGGGGCCTAGGGTAGGGCTGTGTAAGGTACCATATGCAGGGGCCTAGGGTAGGGCTGTGTAAGGTACCATATGCAGGGGCCTAGGGTAGGGCTGTGTAAGGTACCATATGCAGGGGCCTAGGGTAGGGCTGTGTAAGGTACCATATGCAGGGGCCTAGGGTAGGGCTGTGTAAGGTACCATATGCAGGGGCCTAGGGTAGGGCTGTGTAAGGTACCATATGCAGGGGCCTAGGGTAGGGCTGTGTAAGGTACCATATGCAGGGGCCTAGGGTAGGGCTGTGTAAGGTACCATATGCAGGGGCATTGACTAGGATTGTGTAAAGCTTTGTTGCAGTGCAGACAAATCCAGTCTATAACAACATAGTGTACATGTGATCGTTTCAGCTCAGCTCTAAGAGGCCTGATTCAGCAACTAAGACAGTTATTGTTTGCAGGGTTGGTAAAAAATCCTGCCAAACCCAGCAGAACCTTGTTCTCTAGGCCCAGATTTAACTACCCCCTGCCCCTGTATCATAACCCTGTGTGTCCATGGATCAGTCCTGTGTCAGGATAACTACTGCAGCCCAGTCAGCGTACCAACTCCAGACTTCCCAGAAGACCTGCAGTCTCCACTAAATAAGTGCCTTTGTGCAAAGAAATAAGGATCAATGTCTTTATAAAATGCACTGTAAGAAGCATGATTCGACTCGATTACAGTTCCATTGGTCCAATGTAAAAAATGAACTAGATGCAGAAACATTTAATTCCAGAATATATATATATATATAGAATTTCCCCAACTCAAAGATTTGGCTGGCTAATAAATAGCTAAGCAAGGCGAACAGCCTTAACGACCACCCTGCCAAGTGGAAAAGGCGGCAGGTGATCAGAGTCTGGGATAGAGGCACCAGCGTGACCCCTCCACTCATCCGTCAGGGGGTGTCTCAGTCGCCCACATCGCTGTCCTGGTCACCGATGTACCACAGGAACTGAAAGCTGAGTGCCAGGAGGGCCGTGCCCAGGAGGTCACCCAGGGCCGTCAAGTAGGGGATGGAAAAACTGTCCGGGTCTTTCCCACTGCCCCACATAGAGTACACCATCCAGTCAGCTATACACAACAACAGGAAAACCTGAAAGACACAGAGGAAGATGTCCCATATTAAAATACAGTAATGTAGCGTTCTTAGCTAAACCTAATTGACAGTAACAGAAATGAATGAATGCAATTCCGTAGAGCAAGAACCACATTCACAGCTATGGAAGACATTGGACAGTCTACCTGTAGAAAAACAATGAGACCCACGAGATTCAAAAAGCAGAGTAACACCCTCCTGAGAAGCTCAGGCAAGAGGAGAAGCGAGAGGAAGAGAGCAGAGAGAGTAGAAAGAGAGAGAGAAAGGACCAGAAGAGAAAGATAAGATGTTTGGATTCCAGTAGCAGGTGCTTCACACACCACTGCCCAAAAAAACAAACTTGAATCTCTGCCAACTGCGATTAGGCCGACTAGAGAGACAGAGATGCAGTATGACAGCTAGGATACAATAAAGCATCCCACTAACCATGTGACAATTTGATGCAATCTGATGGAAATGCATTATGTGGAAGAGGACAGATTGCAACAATAGATTACGAATAGCAGTGGTAATGCATTGTAAGTGTGTTTGAGTAAATATTGCAGGCGGCTCCAGGGCTGCGAGGCAGGCGGCTCCAGGCAAACTCTTGTCTCCAAGTCCTGCCCTTCTCTCCATGCCTCAGTCTATCAAGTCCCAAATCCTGTTCCCCAACTTTCCTTTCATCACAACTGACTGGTGGTGACCAAGTACCAGTCTCACACCCACGCAAACACACTCTTATCAGAATAATCGCATTTGTCAAAACATTTTGTCTAAAAAAGTTTCAACACATCTAACCATTCTTCCCTTCCATCTGCGCTGTGTTAACATGAACTGTCTAACCAACGCAGAGATGAAGGCCAATCTTCAGAATCCAACAGACATTGTTTGATGTCCTGCGGATGAATGTGGGATTTTTAACCGAGCCTTTGTTTCTGCCTCTATAATTAAACGGATTTACTGAAAACGAGTAGAAATAAAACCTAACGATCTAACATAGTTAAATCTCTTTTAAGACTTGAATAGTGTACACTCATTCTATTAATAATGACAGACAATATAATTTTGGAGACATGAATACATCCCAAATAACGTCTGTCAGATTACCAGAGATTATCAGAAGGGAAGAGTCTAACCACACTCATTAAGGGCAGGGCAAATGTCTGAATCCATTTTCTCTTTGAACGGGCAGATTTGAGACCAGATCTTCCTCATAACTAACAAACATCCCCACCTTCTGGGTAATTTCTCCGCGGGTGACAGAAGAGGAAGGTAAAATCCTTGTACATTATCATTCAGCCACAGGAACTTCCTTTCTCACAACAATAACACAGAGAAGTAAGTACCCTTTTTGTGTTTAGTTGTATTGGTCTGGTTCGTTTCTCCAGTTGACACTTGGTGTCGTTGATCAGACAGGATGAGACAAGGATGTGCTGTATCCAGAGTCACTGTCAATACATAAGCTGTGTCTGAATCACTTTCAGTTGGACTTCAAGTCTTTTTTAGAGTGTTTTCCAGAAAAGACAGCTCTCCTAACAGTCCCTAAACTCTAATCACTCTTTACAGACAGGCCCTTGGTACCCTGGGATGGGAAAATCTGGAGGAGGTGAAGTTTGACCTTAGTGTGAGAGCTGTTCCAACACAGATTTTTTGCTCCAGATCTTAAATAAGCCCTTCAGCCAACTATTCTTCTGGTTTTTCTCAGGGACTTCTTCTAGAGGAACAGCTCCATGAGTTCTGTGATCTATCCTTCTTCAACCACTTGGAGAACATCTTACATAATGGACAGTGGCACAGGTCACTGCTAATCGGATACAGGTTACAGACCATGCAGATCTAGTGTCAACATTTAGCAGAGCCAAGCTCGCTGAAAACATTCAGACAGATACAACACAGGAAGTGCTCTTCAGGCATAACACTACTGTAGCTGGGCATATGGAGAACGTGGGAGAAGAAATGCGAAACCGTAAAGCGATCGCTTGGATACAGCTGATTAAGCTCTCTAATAAATAGATGACTGAAAAGATGTAGTTTGCAGTAAAACAGACTTTTTATAATCAGCTAGGGAGCTGTTAGATTTGATCGCCATGACAACAACGGGAAAGAACAGAGAACTGATTGCGTGTAGAAAAAAAACATCTATCCTGAGAACAGAAGCGTAGTAAACATTCTTAGCATGAACATTGTCTGACGACTTTCTATGGTCTTCTTACTGCATTTAGAGGAAATTATTGACACCCTGGAAGAGTAGGAATTTAAATAGCGGTATAAATAAACTAATATTTAATAAAGATAAAGTGCTTCGCCTTTTAACTTCTATTCCAAAAAATTTACTGTTTAATTTAAATTTAAACCAAAGATACGTAATGGGTTTCAAGTTGAGATTGACATTTATGCATACAACTTAAATTATGTGAGTTAAAGCAAAACATATTTTTATGTATACAGTTAATGAATATATTATTGTAAATTAGCATTGCATCCACACCAAACACACGTTCAGTTCCATATCAGTTTGTGATGAGAGCAAATAAAAGGTTCTGCTTCTCAGAAACATACACGCCCACACTTGTGCTTGAAGGAGGAATTACAAGAGATTCATCAAAGACAAATAACCAAAAACACACTAGGTTTTTGTTTAGTCTGCAAGTTAACCTCCAGGGTGGGTCTGTGGGACAAACATAAATGGTCATGGCTGTCATTACGTGCTCCCTTCATCTCTACTGTATTCCCCAAATTCCTTATCTTTCTTTAAAATCATGTAATGGAAAAGGATTGATAGTTCCTCCACTCTGGTGACTGCAATACACTTACAGAAATACCAGCAGAAAAGAACCCAATATCTACAAAAATATGGCAGATGACCCTTGTAATTAAATGACACAAAGTTGTCCTGACTTGAGCCTAAAAGTAGTTACTTAGAGGGAGGAAGTGGGGTGAAATGACTCTACAGGGAAATTTCAACAGCAACACACCTTCACCAAATAGCACACATTCCAGTCATGGTCGGCAGTAGAACTGCCATCACAGTAAATGCACCAATTCACATTTCCAGCCTTCGCATCCATAATTGTTCCTAATTGCTATCAAAACAGTGAAAGAAAACACGTAAGACTCCTGCATAGCTGGCCCAAAATCACAGAGAGCCAGGAATGCTTCTCAACTGGTGGGTAGAAATTATATATATTTTGGTGCAAAACAATCTTATATAAAATATGAACTGGTGGAATAACCTCAGAAATTAAAATGACTATTATAATTCACTGACATAAAAGGTCCTATATATATATATATATATATACATATATATGTGTGTGTCTGTAAAAAAACACTCCAGTCAGAATTTTTACAACTAACACCAGGGTTTAGTAAGATTGATTTGTGTATTAAATTCCGGGCGACATTAGGCCGTAAGTGATGTTAATAAAGAGCACTATCGGGCATCTGTGGAACAAACCTGATGTGGACGACCTCCAGGTGAGAAGTCGCTCACGCTATGACATGTTTCCACAGGGAGCGTGGTTACTGGAGAAATCACACTATCATTCTTGAACTTCCTCAGTTTCCCACAAAGCCATAAGTATCCCTATATATTTAATGGCACATGCTAGGCACCCCAAAACACAGGAATAACAGAACGTCTGGGGGCCGAGACCCATTGCAGAAGGGTTGACACCGGCGGAGTTCTGACCTGTAAGAGGGCCGCAGCCAAGAAGACGGTCATGAAGATTGGCGTCAGGGTGGTGTGGCCGCTCTTCATCAGGTGTATGGTATAAAGGAAGATCAGGTGACCCGGGACAACCAACAGGAGGAGAACCTGGGCCGACCGGTGATTGGCTCCTGACGAGACGAGTTTCACATGAGAAAAGAAGGTTCACGATGTTCATGACCTAAACACTAACTGGTGATAAATCCCAGTGTCTACACAAATTAAGTGTTACCTGTTCCACAGAATGTGCGGCAGGGGTGGTAGCAGCCCTTGGCCTCCTCAGGCACCTCCCCAGGAGCACAGTGTAAGTGCAGGTGGGTGGAGATGCGGCTGGACTGGATGGCTACTAGGTTTCCTCCAATACCTGAACAACCGACAGAGAGGTCAGCAATACATAAGGGAGGATCTGATTCAAGTCAGGGTTAAAAGCAATGTAAGTATTATTGAACTCAAAATGTGTTAATGTTCAGCCTTTCTAATGTAGACGGTTTAGGGTGTCTGAGATTATCTTGCTCTATGAACCCAGCTATGAATCAGCTGATGATTATTCATTGATAAAGCTCTACTACAGTTTTTTTTGTTTCCATGGTGCAAAACAATCTTATATGAAATATGAAATGGTGGAATAACATCAGAAATTAAAATGACTATTATAATTAACTGAAATAAAAGGTCCTGTGGGTGTCAAAAGAAAGGGGCGATGGCATACATGAGAATAGCTGTAGGTCTTAGTTTTTCTGGCATCTGATTAACATGATACACTAATTGGGCCCATGTCTCCCAAACGAGTCACGCCAACAGCACCTTGAAAGAGTGTGCCATGGGCATTCTATTGTGGAACGTTTTAGACCATAACTGGTGCTTATTTAATATTAGGTCTGGGTCAAAGTAGAATAAATAGACGTGGTCTAGAGGAAAAATAGCCTACTTTTCACAGAACAGTAGGTCCCTTAAGCAGAAATGCACTGTGGTTTGCACACAAATTAATTTAGATCTATAAAGGACAAAGGAAAGGGATATGTGCGTTTTGGTTTGGAAAGCAGCCAGACTCGGCTGTGTGCTATGCATTTGTTAATATGTCATGGCTGGGCCTCGCCAGCTACAGATTGCATGATACAGCAGTGATGAATCACTGCATTGTCCCAGCGTCCTATTTAATTCACTTCAGCTTCTCTATGCAGATTAGAATTGGAACCAAGCAGAAGGTCATTTCTCATGACAACCTCATGACAATGACGTCTCATGTTCACAAGCGACAAACATGTACACTATATCCACACACAGCCTCAGAGTAGTCAAGATGTATAGAATGTGCTCATCTAGAAACCATCACAGTCCGCAGATGGGCACACCGTACAGCGGCTACAAACCAACAGATCTGGTTACTGGAACAGACAACAGACTGACAGAAAAAGAGAAGATGAGCACTGAACAGTGATGTCTGGGTAGCTAAAAAAAGACTATGCTACCGAGTGAGTCTTAAATCAGGGCAGTCATTTAGTGACCACTGGATTAAATCCTCGCATTCTCCACAGCTGTTTACTGACATTCAACTTGATAGATAGCTTTGGAAAATGAAGACTGAGAAATCCCCCGGTTCCTACACTTCACCCATCTCCCCCCCTCAGGCTCACCCTCCTCCCATACCCACAATTCAGTTCTCCGCTTTCTTTCCATCCTCCTCTTTCCTCTTCTTATAGCCTCGTTTGTCTGTAATTTTAAAGCAGGGATCTGTGCAGGTTTTGAGTAAAAGCCTAAAAGTCGTGTCATCTCTTTCCAGTTGGGTAGTTTCCACCTCTACGTGTTGTAAATCACAGAGTCGCTAGTGAAACTTCCCTTTCCCAGCTCTAGAGTCGTTTGTCTGTGTGGTCCTCTTACACGCGTACACACACACACGCGCGCTCTTTCGCGCGCTCTCACACACACATGCACTCACACACACATGCACTCACACACACGCACTCACAGGCCCTTACAATGTCAGATTGGCTGGGGTGTATTGGTGTACTGCAATCAGTATGTATCCACAGGTGTTCAGCGGGGTTAAAGTCCTGGCTTTGGCTTGAGTCCACTTAAGAACATAATCAGAATTGTCCAGAAACCACAGCCGCATTGTCTTGGCTGTGTGCTTCTGGTTATCGCCGTGCTTGAATTGAATAGAAAATTAATTATGTCTGAGTGGAGTCCTGTGTGCTCTGGACCAGAATTTCTTCAAGGACCGCTCAGTGATCTTTTGATATGGGTCTCATTAGACAGGAGACGCAATAAAAGTCCTGTGAAGTGTTGTTTGGCAAACTCCGGACAGCATGTCATACCTTTCAGGTTTGAGTTGTTCACTTAGAAATGCCCTTGATTTCGAAATAAAAGAAGACTATGTACATTGAAATGACGTCAAATTAATCCAAAACAGCGTAGACATTGTTAGTGTTGTAAATAATTATTGTAGCTCAAAACAGATACAATTATGTTTTCTCTAATGAAATAACTACAAAGACGTAGAGGCCCATTATCAGCAAGCAGCACTGCTGTGTTCCAACGGGATGTTGTGTTTGCTAATGTTAGCACAGCTGAAAGAAGTTATGCTGATTAAAGAAACAATAAGACGGCCATTAGACTAGTTGAGTATGAAGGCTATTCCATGCGAGAAATTGACAAAAAATGGAAGACCTGATACAATGCTGTGTACTTCTCCTTCCAGATAACAGTGCAAACTAGCTATAACCAAAATGAAAAAGGAGTGGGAGGCCCCGGTGTAATAAACGTCCATTGGGTTCTTAGTCATGTGGTATAATGAGACACGGACATGAAGGACAAAAAAGTATAGCTGAATTATTTTCTCACATTTGACATGCACATGGATGAAATTCATGGTTGCAAGTCTTTTCTCTGACCAATACATTGTCAGCTTGCTGTTTATATCAACACGGACCGCACAAAAAAGAACCGACTTGTCATCTTGCCAGACAGGATACAAACACCCGACACTAAAACAAAACTGTTTTAGTATAAGAATAAACGTGTTCTGTAAACTCCACGCACAGTCATCACCCTAAATACGGTCTGTTTTGACCCGTTACTTAGTTCTTGAGTCTTACTGCATAACATATTCTATTACACAATGATCGAGCCCATGGTGCTTATGAGAACATTGAATGGTCTAGCAGTTTTTCTTATAACCTTCCCCAGTTTGGTGCAGAGACAAATCTATCTACAGTCTATGGATGGTTCCAAGGACTTGGCTTGGTTTCAGTTTCGACCTGCACTGTGAAGTGTAGGGCCTTGTATAGACAGAGATGTGTCTTTCTAATCATGTCTGTTCAATTTCATTCGCCTCAGGTGGACTCAATCAAGACACATCTTCAGGATGATCGAAGACAGGAGGCAACTCAATTTGAAGTGACAAGGAAAAGCTTGAGAACACTTATGTACATGGGATAAATAATTTGGCACTATTTTGGCACACAGAAAACAGCTGTTCAATAGTTTATAGACATCTTAGAAAAAACACAAGACACAGTGGCTGTCTTCCAAATGGTTAAAAGTGTCTCATCAACAATGTTTAATTAGAAACCTAGCTCTGGGCATCGAGATTCCAGCAACAACCTGGAACACGGGTAACTAGGGCAGCTACAAATAAAAAAAGGGTTCTGTTTAGTCCAATCCACACTATTTTGGTATTCTAAATTAACATTCACTCAAATTAGTCCCACTACTGCCATGACAGGCATTGGCTTAATGGGCTGATTTGACCAACCAATCATCACCCGCTACACTTTCCTTACCAACCAATTAGCACCCAAGCACTATTGACTCCACCTCCACTATTGACTAAATGTTGTAGAGGAAAGCCAAGTCTGGATCCTGAATGACTGTGGAAGAACACAGCAGTTACAGCTTCATCACAGCTGGAATAAGCTTTCTATACATGTATATTCAACATATAAGCTGACAAATAACTAGGACAAGCTATTAAGGACAGGAAAGAGTATGCAAAGTGGAGACAGAGAGAAAAGTCATCCCAGTCAAAACGGATGTATTGGAATACAATAATGTTCCAACAGTAGCTAGCCAACTGATGAAACGATGCATGTCATGTTGTAGGTTTCATCAAATATGAAATGGCTTGGCCAGTCTAGACTATGTTATGGACAAGTGTTGGTAAAAATGGCCAAACGTCGAAAAACAAAGCCACATCTACAAATGGATTCTCTAAAATAGACCGGTGACCAATACATTAGTCAGTAAGGTGACTTATGGAGCGATCACTCCCAAACCTCACGTGGTTGGATCTGCCAGCCTCATACGTGTGCAGTCGCCTGGGGAAGAGGTTAGTCACAGCGGGTATAAGTGGTCAGTGGTATCGTGGCTCACCGTTAATGACAGGGGTGTACACCACAATGCCAGCCAGGTTTGGGTCCAACACCGTTTTGTCCAGGATAAGTCCGCCGATACTGCAGAGGAAATAACAAACACGTTAAATTACGCGGGTTTCCAACTCGCCATAAGAATGTGCATCGTTAGCAGAATTTCTATGATGGTAATTAGCTACTTCTTCAGATGACTGTTGCTATTCCCGTTCCTTTATACGTTTACATAAACCGTTTGCTACAGGCAGTGACAAAGCTAACACCCCCGGCTTCTATGCAAAAACTAAATGTTTTAGAAAAAAAAATCACCAATCTGTGGGACCCTAATTATTATTTCCCAGAGAGAAAGTGGATTTTACAACTCCAACATTTGGTTGGGCAGAATGAATCCACCCTGGGGACAGATTGTTACATGAGTGAATATGGTGTAGCATAAGCCTATTGGCTAGACGAGCTAGCCTCTAAGGCTGTAAATAATGTGACAGGCAGGACACATGTATTTCTATTTAACTCAAGTTAACCCCAAATGTTTTATTTCACTGTAAAATGAAAAACACGCTAAACGAGTAAATAAATGCTAAACAATTGCACGATATCATGACATCCCTTAATACGACAGAACAGGCCAACGTGTTTATTTATTTTTAAACCATTAATACATACATGTACATTATATTAATGAAACATTTCAAGATTGGAATGATTTTTAGATTCAATTAAAAACAGTAGCTCTATAAGCCATACGCGCTGTCATGTAGGAAAGCCTAACCAGCAGGCAGCGTATGTTGTAGCGGATTGTAGAGCGCCCGTTTTATAAAATAAAGTATAGGCAGGCATCTACAATTACTCTAACCCAAATAAAAACGAAAGAAAAAATTACTGCTTTACGTGAAGAATGTGACAGATTATTCGGCTTGTGGACAGCCCTGCTAGCCTCATATTAGAACTGCACGCACAAGACGCTTAATTAATGTTACATTTGGAGTCCTTTTAGGGGTGTTAACTTTTGAACAGTGCCATTTTCACCGACACGTGCCTTTACACCTACCTGCTAATGACCATGGCGGTGATCACAGGCTCCCAACCAGAGTACAGCAGGGTGCGGCTGGCCGGGTGCTTGGAAGAAATCACCATCCCGAGTGGTGTCAGAGAGAGGAAGAACGCACACACCAGGTAGGACACGTATGGGTGAGAATCTACAGAACAGAAAGGACAGAAAGGTGGAGAGGTAGCAAAGAAGAGGAGAAGAGACAGAAAGGTGGAGAGAAGGACGGAGAGGTAGCAAAGAAGAGGAGGAGAAGAGACAGAAAGGTGGAGAGAAGGACGGAGAGGTAGCAAAGAAGAGGAGGAGAAGAGACAGAAAGGTGGAGAGAAGGACGGAGAGGTAGCAAAGAAGAGGAGGAGAAGAGACAGAAAGGTGGAGAGAAGGACGGAGAGGTAGCAAAGAAGAGGAGGAGAAGAGACAGAAAGGTGGAGAGAAGGACGGAGAGGTAGCAAAGAAGAGTGAGAGTGAAGTGAAAAGGGGAGAGAGAGCAACCCATGTTCTGGTTAAATGAACATACTGGTAGGGAAGCTAGGACAACAAAACAACAAACAGATTCTCTGCCTCTCAGCTGCATGGAGAACAGAGATGTTAGTGCTGTCTGTCTTCACCACAGTAGAGACAGTAAGACGAAGGAGTATTACAACATAGTCCCAACAACCAAGGAACGAGTGAGTCAGTACAGTAGCTGGCGAACAGGAAATCTGCTGGTCGATTACGCACAATTCTGTTGCACCAGACAGATGTTAGTGACTGAATGTGTAGGTGACTCAGGCGTATCCGCAGGGTCACACGGAACTGAACGGACCATGTGGTGTGTGATGAGGTTGTTACAGACTGCATACCACTGATGAGCCATAACAATATGACCCAATACACTGTTGGTCATCTGCATTCCACCAAAACATCTCCAAGTGCTGAGCCATAGACCCTATAGGTGCCCTGTGGTATCTGTCACCAAGACATTAGTAACAGATCCTACTAGCCGCTGTGGATCTGAATCGTTGGTCTGCACATCATACAGATGCCCAATCGGATTCTGATCTGGGGAATCTGGAGGCCAGGGCAACGCCTTGAACTCTTAATCATGTTCCCAAAGTACCCCTGAACAATGTGTGCAGTGTGGCAAAGCGCAATATTTTGCTAATAGAGGCCACTGCCATCAGGGAATATGGTTGCCACAAACATATTCTGCCTGTAAACAGCATTTACATTTTCTGTGACTCGTGCCACAGCAGACCTATCGCTTTGAACAAAATATAACAAGGTATAGCCTTTGTTAACTTTACACATCGGTGAGCCTTGGGCACCCAACACCCTGTCGTCTGGCCATAACAATTTGGCTGTTGTCAAAGTCACTCAGGTCTTTACTTCCGCATACAAACCTTTATATACAGGAAAGTGTTACACTGTCAGTGTATATGGTCCCTGTCACTACTGGATATGGTCCAGTCCCTGTCACTACTGGATATGGTCCCTGTCACTACTGGATATGGTCTGGAAAATTCCAACTTCTTTGGGCAAAGCAAATTATTGTTAAAGCCTCCAATTCAAAACCAAGGAGAACAGGAGAACAGGAAACACCTGCTTGCTGCCAGATGTTTTTGCCATCCTACTCTGTCCCTTTATACCAGATTCTTATCGCACTACCCTGCAATCCAGTCTCTGTGTGCCTTCCTGTGTTTTTCCTCAACATGGTACAGAGTCTATTGGATATCTGTGTCCACCATCAGGTACAAATTATTCACTTTAGCTGTGAGTAAACTTCCAATTAGTCCAATTAGGGAGAAGTCAGTGGCCAAAAGGGACACAACGGAGCCACTGTTCGGTCCCAACTGGCAACCTTTTCTCCATGTAGTTCCCTAAATAGTTACAGGGGTCATTTGACACAGCTGGCGTGACAGAAAACAGATTTACTGCACTGAGCTGATAGAAAAATATATAACAACTGTTGTATTAGATTAGCTGAGAGGTTTTATTGTAGCCGTCCATTGATTTGTTGTCTCTGCGGTGGTGATGAATTCTTGTTTCACATGGCCCAGACACGTCAAGGTTAGTTAACTACACTTTCCAGAAAAAACACTTGCAGGGCCAACGTGTGCTGGGTAATGTAATATGATAACGCGTGTGTAAGAATGAGCATGACATGACTTAAATACGAAGGAGAGAGGGAGAAAGAGTCTGTTTTGATGACTAAAGCCTGTTTTATGCTTCTGCGTCGAATCGACGGCGTAACCTCGCAGACCCCTCTGCGTAGACGCGAACCCCTCGCAGACCCCTACGCCGTAGCTCGACGTGCACCACCAAAAAATTGTAACTACACGTCGAGGCGACGCAGACCACAAGTGCTGTGATTGGTCAGATTATACATCTGGCGGTGAAATGCAACGCAACCCGACGCAGAAGCATAAAACGGCCACGACGCCGTAGGAGTGGCGGCGTAGCTACGCCGTGGAGTTGACAGAAGCATAATGAGCCCTTAAGATGAACCGCACTACAAGACAGTAAAGAAAAATAGTAAGAGACTGCCATCTAGTGGTTAAGAATTGTATGGCGCTACTCTGAACCGACCATTCACTTGCAGACAGATTAAGTGAATTATTAAAATCTGGTAAGAAAATCAAGTACATGGCAGACTTAACACATGTCACTCATCAGTCCAACCACCCCCTGTCCCTCTCTCTTACCCAGGCAGTTGTAGAGGCCCTGGCTGATCCAGGCCAGGATGGCCAGGGTTATGAGGTCACCAAAGCTGGCAGCGATGGGTGTGGCCACATTGTCAGGGTTGATGCCAGTCTTCTTTGAGCCCACGATTACACCCACCATGATAAAACCTGAGTAACAGAGAGCGCAAAACACCAGAGGTTGTTACCTCGACTAACATTGTCATTTTAACACTGATAGTTTTATGTAGATACAGTGAAGGAAGACAGTTTTTGATTCCCTGCTGATTTTGTACGTTTTCCCACTGACAAAGACATGATCAGTCTTCAGGCCAGAGTGGCAGGAGTGCAGCAGCAGGGCGAAAGGACAGGGAGTGCCGTAATCGGGATTCCCTAGGAAGAGGCGTGGCCACCGATGGGACCGTAACAGGGCCCGTGACACACTCACAGAATAGATTCTGTTTCAATTGAGGTTATGGGTTTTGCATTGATCGGTTTCAGGTCTTATGAAAACTGAAAAGGTGAACGCCTGTATTTGCTACTTGGAGTGGAGGAAAAAAGCACACCACTGTCAGGACAGTTGATGAAACTGGAGGGCGAATTGCACGGTGTTGGATAAACACACAGGTAATCAAAAGCACATCTGAATGACTGTCAATGAAGTCTTTCAAATGTCATGACAGATCTGTCATGGAAACACTTTCGAGGACATAATCAAATGAAATGCATAACAAAGCCGGTTTATTGCCAAAACGTGCTCGTCATGCATCTCAGCCAAATATATCACAGAGTGAGGGCAGGTGTTTGTTTATCTGCCTACCCTGCAGCATGGAGGCTATAAAGGCAGTGGCTACGCTGGCAGAGCAGAGCAGTACGGCGTGACTCATCTGAAACCTCCCCTCCGGGATCCAGCCAAGAACCACGGCCGCCACCGCCGCCAGGAAACCCACCACCGTAGCCTGCACCTGGGGACGGGAGGAACCGAGACGGAACATCGGTCTTACCCCGGGGACCTCGTTATGGCATCAGATGCACCCGTCACAACATACCCCATCACCCACCCCGCTGTAAATACACACAGTGTGTCAACACAACCTCGCATCACAAACACAGAGATAGCCCGAGGTCAGGTATTAACAGGAATAAGCCAGTGTAACTGACTAATAACGTTTTCCAAGGATACACACTATCAGCACGGAAGAAAACACAGTGTGCCTAAATATCGGTCATACTATCAATGATTCCCAAATCCACCAGTGCTGATGCCGCGCAGAGGAGTGTGGCATGTTTACCTGTTTCAGTGCCAGGTTTCCTATGATCAGATTCCACTTCTCTATAGGAGAGTCCATCTTCCCCACATTCACCTGCACAAGAGAAAACCACCAGCGGTAAGTCACATCAGTCAATGTTCACCTGAATCTAATGTAAACTATGATTGATTCAACACCCCCCACGTTGCACAGCATGCAGGAAAAGCAAATCCTATTACAGGGTAAACTGAAAACTGTTCAATTGAGTGCATTGTTCCAGACGGGGTCTTGTTTTCTTAGCTAAAGTATACAGAGCTGAGCAGTGTCTGGTTCGGAGAACAGAGTGTGAACGGAGGAAATGGCAGAAACTCAACACTAAGATTCTCTGTGTGAAACTGAACAGAATGGAGGGTTTGTGGGTCTATGTGGAGCTGAGCAAGGAAGGAATGGGTTGAAGCAGAGGCACGTACAATCCCCTAATCAACTCCTCCAAGCCCACATCACTTGCACTGAATCAAAATCCCTCTAATAAGACCTGACACATCCCCAGAACGTTGTGTCACTTGGTATTGTGGAACTCGTAGAGGTAGACAGCACGCAGTTATCCACAACATCATGACCATCATGGTCGGCGACTACACAGACCCATTCATAACCAACGGTGATGCACAGTCTGTTCTGACACCATCAGAACCAGCATTACCACGATTTCAGCTACACTAGCTAGTCTGTTGGATCGGACACACGGGCCAGCCTTCGCTCCCCATGTGCAACAATGAGCATGCTGCCTAATTTCCCACCCAGTGATGAAGGTGCCATGACAAAGTGATGTAATTGTTGACATTCACAATACAGTGGGCAGAGAGCATACACAGTGGGATATGACAGGTGCGTAAATCTTACATGTTGACCTGTAGTTGCAGACATTTACAGTTCAAGTAAGTGGATCGATCTAGATGCAGGGACATTATTCGTGTTATGTGATTCAGTAGTGCACCTGGTTAGAAAACTATTTGACGTCTGCAGGACAGATGGCCAGTGGCAAAAGGGCAGAGAGAGGGGAAAAAACTTGTTCAGACAGTCACGTTTGACCTGTACTGCCTGTCTGCCAAACACAGGAAGAGAGCAGATGAAGGTGAGCGAACAGAGAGGAAAGAAAAAAAGAAATGAGGACGGGAAAAGCTCATTGACATGCGAGTGTGGATGTTGTCCACTAGAGAGAATAGTTCAAGTGAGTTAAGTTATTTTAATTACAGTCACATGACACGTTTCCAACATGGCAGAAAGTGACCCAAGGTCATAATAAAAACATCCAGTTCACTAGTCACACATATGCCCTACACATTGCTGCCCTGCCTTCAAAATAATGGTTATTTACATGCTCCCACTAGTTATGTGGATACTGGGAGTATCCCAGATTCCCTGTTCTCTAACAGTCTGTTCACTTTCCTCTGGAATATCCTCTGCTGCTCTCTTCCTCCTCTCCAACTGACCTTTTCCTTCTATCTCTCTGAGCTTCTGTGCACTCTCATATCGAGGTGGAGTGTCAGATTTGCCATCTGCCTGTCTGTTTGCTGTTGTGCCATATAAAGAGAGTGAACTTTAGCGGGACTCCAGCGCACATCTCTAAGGCGAGATGGAGGTACGATCAACATGTGGGGTGGGGGCACCAGCCCACTACCTCAGCAGATTCACCACATGCACACCATGTGAAACAAACAAACTGTTACACGCATGAGGTGAAAGGCAGGTCAACAGCAATAGACATATGTCCATTGTTTCATAGGACAGCAAATGTTAACATGGTAAACATGCACGACAGTTTCATAAGGAAAAAAGCTAACTAAAAGCAAATAAAACTTTATCAAACGGAAAACACTTAAGAAACAATGGTATGAAAGAGAATTGACAAATGTTTTATGAACATAACATGTCATCAAACAAACAATTTCAAGAGAATGGCATTGAAAAAAAAGAAATGAAAAAAATATGAAATCAACAAAAAGACTGTGATAGAATGTGTTAGGAGTGAGTGCAAATAACAGCTACAGGCTATAAATGGTATGCAATAAACAGCAAAGCACCAGAACCCAATGACTCATATCTCTGTATATGTCTCCATATACACAACACATAAACATACATTTACAAGTTTCTTTAAATAGTTAAGCTTTCATTTCACTACACTAAAAAATGCAAATCAGATTATTTTCCTATACTGAGAAAACTAAATTCTGCGCACTGAATGACGTCAATATATTGTGGCGAGGGCTTTGTCTAGAGACAAAGAAAGAATCCAACAGAGGGAAAAATCCCCAGGACTAAAATACATGAAATGTGATAGAGAAAAAGTGATCTACTGGGTGTGGCGGTCCACTAGGTGATATACAATATAATGTCCCAGACATGCTAATGAAGATCACAACGACAGCCTACGACCAGTCACTGTAATAGCAACAGTGAACACGACCAATCACTGTCGTCCCCACGGCCCGTCTAGGATTCACACACACACACTGTCATCTATCACTGCAAATGTCACCTAAACATACCTGCCTGTATCCTCATTTAAATGATTGACAACAGTGGAACTAGACCAACAGGAAACCATCGTGACTCAAACAGGTTTTGCAAAAGAGAATATAGCTCTGGTGGAGTATGAAGGTGTGTGTGTGTTTTTTATCCACAAGGGAAAGGCTATACCAGGGTAGAATTTACAATTGGGGTTAGAATCCATGTTAGGAATAAAGTGTTAAAAATTTGGGAATATAGAACAAAATAACTTTGGGTCCCATCATGATGAGATTCCTAAAAAATGTCTGTGTCTTACCGCAGTGGACAATCGAGACGCAAGGGTCATCTCCAAGTTGCCCTTCAGCCCCAGAAGAGCTGGGACCAGGATGAAGATCTCTGTGATGTATTTGAAGGCATCCCAGTGCTGAGTAGAGGAAAGAGAGAGAGATGGTGAAAGAGAAAGGGAGGAAGGTAAAAGAGAAAGAACATGGGGAGAAAGTGGGTAACAGGAAGGTTACAGTAGACGGATAAAAAAGGGTGAAAAAGGAGGGAGAGAATGGTAGAGTGTGACAGAAGTAGATTAGACACATCACTGTTGTTGTCATCTGTTGTTGGATACTGGCTAACGAAGCAGATGGGTTCATTCATTGTCAGTTTGTCTAAACTTGAAAGTGATAGACTTGAAAGTGATAGAAAAAAGCAGGTAGCAGGTATTTGACGAGTGACAATGCAGAATCATACTATCAACACAACGTCAATAGACGGTCATTGTATCACAACTCTCTTTCACAAACATATCATCTACTGTATCAGGACTGATGGTGCACCACCCTCCATGTCATCTACTGTATCAGGACTGATGGTGCAACACCCTCCATATCATCTACTGTATCAGAACTGATGATGCACCATCCTCCATGTCATCTACTGTATTAGGACTGATGGTGTAGTGTACCACCCTCCATATCATCTACTGTATCAGGACTGATGGTGCACCATCCTCTATGTCATCTACTGTATCAGGACTGATGGTGTAGTGTACCACCCTCCATATCATCTACTGTATCAGGACTGATGGTGCACCACCCTCCATGTCATCTACTGTATCAGGACTGATGGTGCACTACCCTCCATGTCATCTACTGTATCAGGACTGATGGTGCACCACCCTCCATGTCATCTACTGTATCAGGACTGATGCTGCACCATCCTCCATATCATCTACTGTATCAGGACTGATGCTGCACCATCCTCCATATAATCTACTGTATCAGGACTGATGCTGCACCATCCTCCATATCATCTACTGTATCAGGACTGATGGTGCACCACCCTCCATGTCATCTACTGTATCAGAACTGATGGCGTACCATCCTGTATCCGAGTCACACCTGTACTATGTCCAGAACCATCCCAGCCGACACAGTGCCAAACCCAGCCAGCAGGAAAGGCAGTAGGATCTGCAGGGCCATGGCCAGGGGCGACTCCTTAACGGGCATGCTCCGCGTGGTGGGCCTCTGACCCGGTTCTTCTTCCTCAGTCTTCTCTTCTGCCTCCTCTTCATCCCCCTCCTCCCCTGATAGCCTCGAATCAGGAAGCATTGGCTCGGTCTCTGAGTAGCGGGCGTCCCCACAATCTGACTGGCTGACGGATGTCCGCGCCACACGGTCCGAGTGGCGACGTGCCTCCAGGTGAGGCTGATCGGGCCGGTAGCCATTCCCCTCTGGTTTGGGCCCCAGCTCGGCCATGGCCATCCCACGCTCCTCCTGGAGCTTGGTGTATCCTGTAGGGACCATTGTCTGGAACAGAGATGGTACTCGTCCAGTGGGCACTGGTTTCAGGGAGAGACTGCTCCAGACGTCAGCGGCTCTACTCAAACGCACAGCCAGGCTAGGGCCTAGTGAGTCCCCGAGTGTGTGAATGTTCATGCTGCGCTCTGCTGCTGTATCCACGTCCTATCCTCTTTCATCCCGGCTAGTGTAGCGCCAAAGGGGGAAGGCTGGGCTAGTTAAATAGGCAGAGGGCCATCCATTTCCACTAGGTTCAGACCTGTTGTGTCTGGCAGAGCCAAAAAACAAACCTGGACAGAGGAGAAGGAAAGAAAATACTACATTAAAAGAACATTAAAAATATATATATTCCCTGAGTGTATATACTATAAGAAACAATATCTGGCTACTGGCAGGCTATTCTCCCGAGAAAAATCCCTTATTGCATTAATAAAGTGCTTAGAAAAGTCACATGTTTAGAGCAGTTATGTTCAGAAGGACGCTGAAGATAAGATGATCTGTCTATAATAACAATTAATCTGGTTGGGTTTAGGTCGACAACCCAACCTGTTAAAAACCTTGACACATTTCATTACATAGAGAGACATTGTGTAAGTTATTCTTGTTGAAAAGCTCTCAGGTCGATTCAGCCATGACAGCCGGTTTGATGCTCTGGCAAATGTAATCTTAATTCAACATAACCTCTCATCAAAGGTAAATTAACTTTTTGGATAAGGTAGTGATAGTTAAATATAATGTCTTATGTATTTGCTGGGCTAGGCCCACGGCATATGCAGCAGGAAAAGGTACACTTTATGGACAAAACACTCGGATATCTGCCTACAGCTATGACTTAAAGTACCAGGTTGCTTCAAGCTTCTTCGAGTTCGGTGGATAAATATCAAGCTACCCATTTCAACAAACTTTTTAAAACCAATATACACATTTGAATGGCTAACAAACTGAAAAACACCATTGATAAAGTGCAGATGAGTTGGCTTATTTTCAAATACATTCAGTATTCTTTTTAATCACTGGCGATTAGAGCAAAACAACTAATTATAGTTATTCTGCCTGTCAAGGCAACTGAATACGAAAAAAAAACAATCTATCTACGTTAGCTCTGTACAGTAAAGTCAGTAGCTTGATGGCTATAGGGAGCGACAAAGTAGGACGCCTAAACTAACGTTAGCTAATAAAACAGGGGACAGCGCAATATCTTACCTAGAGCATAATGAACTATTTACTTACATGTATCAGAAGGCTAATTATTCACAAATATTGTATTAACACTCCCTCTTCTCGTCTCTGTTTTCACTAAGGATGTCCGTCTCTTCCGTCTTGACAGACGTACACTGGTAGTACAACATCCAGCTGCAGACGCACCTCTCGCTGAGCACTGACTCTCGCTAAACGTCATATCCGGCGTCCGGTAGTTTCCGGACCATCTCATTCTTAAAACACACACCGTGTAAAAATAGTATGGAATATTAAAATAAAAATATTCATATTCCCCACTTTACTTATAATGTGTTAAAATGTGGTTTATTTGAAGGGAATAATACGTTAAATTTTCTTGTCAATAATATCATTATATTAGCTAAGTTTTTTATACACAAATGCAGATTTCTTAAGACCTCACCTTTGTTAGACATTTTTGAACGAAAGTTTTATATTTTGTACGCTCACTAAGATTTGTTAAAACCGAACCTGCCGGAATCATTCAAATGAATATGATGTTATATGTGAACGTTTTATAATGTGCTTTTTTATATTAATTTATTTTGCATATTATTTATTATGTTATTGTGCCTATGTATAATTTCCCTTGCAGATCAAAAATGTTATCAAAGTTTGTACATGTTGGGAAAATGTTAATGAAAAAAATAAAAATAGTATGGAACATTTGAAGTAGATGCGACGTTGCCACGTTACCACAAGATGGAAGCATTGGATAACACTACGTGAAGTCAACGGACACATTTTTCCAAATGTTCTTATTGTTAGACAATTCTTACGGGTTAAAGAAAAGGTATTAAGACAGGAAGCAAATAAGCTCACATCAATCATGGCTGTCATAGTGGATGCTTGCCTTCTAGGCGGAGTTTTTCCCCTCTCAGATGTCTGTTTTTTGCCCATTTTAATATTTTTTATTTTTATTTGCCAGTCTGAGATTATACTTTTTTGGGGACACTGCCTAAAAGGCTAAACAGATGCTGGTGATGATGTATGTCTGAATAGTGAGTTTTCCAGCCCATCTCATTGCAATAGTATATCGACCCTAGTGGCATTTCCTATCATGCTCGGGACCTTGTGACCTCTCTAACCTGTAGTGTGGGGCACACATCAGGACTCATGCACCTGTGAGCAGAAATGTGTATTTTTAAACCCCCTCTGGGGTTTTTCTTCTCTTGTCTTGCTGTCTATACAAGGGGGCAGGTAATATGGAACAGGCCCATCCGGCATAGTTGTAGTTAATTCCAATATGTATATTAAAATAAGCACTGGTACTTGGTATGGATTTGGAACTCGTTTAATAATGTGTTGTATAATGTATCACCAAAACTAAAGTCAGCATAATAAAACACCACTGTACAACAACACATACGGTTTGTGTTTGACAAATCCTTACATTATTATTACTAATTATAGCTCTATTTTATTTTAATACTGCTCAGATTTGTTTTTTCTTCAGGACATTCACTTAGTTCTGTGAAATAGGCTATTATATTTAATGAACTCCTGTTATTTTGGCGCTTACCCAACTAAATCATTGGAATCGCTGTATTACGAGGAGACAGTAGGGGGCGATGAGCTGAGATGCGTTCAGCCAACCAATTGAACCCAACAAACTTAGAGTTGTTAGTATCCAAACTGAGCAACATTAAGGGACTACCACTTTCAATGCATAACATGTCACAGACGCTATTATGAAAAACTGCTCACAAAATCGGCCTAAAAAGCTATAACTAGCTGCCCAGCTAGCAGCAGGAGTCGGGCCGAGCACGGCTCAGTCTGTGTCAGGTGGTGGCATCTGGGCCGACTTTGACGCCGCAGTCAGTGCATTATCCGCTACAAACAATCTGGCCGATTAAGGCAACAGCACGGCAAATTGTGATTATTGTTTTTTTCTCCAATTTTGGCTATAAGGAAGTTTCAAGAGTCAAATTGACATGTTCCTGACCAGAATGCATTTAGTTGTGTATTATGATTGCTTGGTTTTTAAATCAATAACTGAGAAGTGCTCGCGCAGCGCGGTCTTCATTGCTCACACAGCGCGCTCTCCATTCCTCGCGCAGAAGGTGTACAACTGACAGTTACAACTTTACCTCAGTGGACCGAAAAGAAGGAAGAAGTGCAGGTAGTGTAAATCTAACTATCTAGCAAGCCATTTATCCAAATTATAATAGCCAGTTCCAGATTGACAGAAGTTAGATTTTTACATTGTCTTTGTAGCATATTAGTTTAGCGGTTCACATATTTTGACACGGTGTTTTTGTGTGCTGAAACAGGTAACTAGGCTAATGGTAGCTAGCTAGCTGTTTGCTCTTTAGCAGTACCTTTAGGGTGGCCAATAGAACGCTAATAAATTCACCCATGCTAACAGCGCCGTCTCTAGATAGCCTATTACGCTGGAACGCATGCGCGTGCCCATAGCAAACGTATTGAAAACAACCGCCACTAAGCTGCTTCGAACCTAACAATAAGCTAAATGTCCCACTTCCGCATAATGGCACCAAAACAGGTCGGCTTTTTTATTTTGCTACTATAAGCTCATTTGATGACGAAATCGAAAAATAACAACTGTTCTATGTAGTAAACATCTGGTCGTTTACGGTATCAAGTGCGCTTACATTTGCATTAGGTGGAAGTATTTCGAAAAATGATATTTCAGACTATTTCTTGTATAACGCTTGATGACATGGAAGCCCGCTAAACTGTTATATCTTATTAAAAAGCTGAGGTTCTGCTGAATAAAATGATGCCTGACTTGAAAAGATTTGGAAATATACATTTTGAGTAATTTGCCTCTGAAGCTCACCATGCCCCGCCATAGGAAATGAATGGGCAGAGCTCAGAGTTCTAAACAGACCCACGTTTTCTTGTCTAGTATTTGCTGACATGTAAGCCCGCTAAACTGCTATATCTTATTGAAAAGCTGAGGTTCTGCTGAATAAAATGATGCCCGACTTGAAAAGATCTGGAAATATACATTTTGAGTAATTTGCCTCTAAAGACCGGCATCACTCTCCTCGCCATAGGAAACCAATGGGCCGAGCTCAGAGTTCCAATAAGAGAATCGGTTTTTATAACTTTTGTGCATTGTTACATTTTTCACTTGGCCACCCTAGTACCTTACAGTAATGCCTTTCTGTGTCCGGAAATAAGTTGTACAGCAGTATGACAATCTTATTATTTCAGACATTTTTTTTACTGCAGTTGCGATAAATGTGACATTGTCCGCAGAGATTAAAGTTTTATTTTTTATTTTTTTTATTTGACTTTTATTTTACCAGGGAAAGAACACATTGAGACCTAGATCTCATTTGCAAGTGTGCCCTGGGTACAGCAATGATTTTTACAGTAGTACAAACACATATAAAATGCACACTATACAATATTAATTGTACAGACAGATAGTATTTGCAACAAATTAAAAACAGACACATTCCTCTCTATAAAATTGTATCAACATTTTTTAAAATTGACACATGGACACCAATGCATTCAATTTGAGTTCCTTTTGAATCTTGTTCCATACATGTGGAGCTCTATAAGAAAAAGCAGATTTACCTCGTTCAGAGGTTACCAGGGGAGTCTTTAGCACTAGGCCACTCTGAGATCTTGTTTTTAAAGCCAAAGATCTAGGAATTAATAAGGATGATATATATACTGGTAGCCTGTGAAGTAAAGCTTTATAGATAAAGATAGAGTAGTGGAATGATCTACGCGCTCTCAAGGACATTCAGCCCAATTTATGGTACAGAGTGCAGTGGTGAGTATTATAATTGTCGGATGTAATAAAGCAGAGAGCACTATGATACAAGTCAGAGTCAAGTGACTTCAGAGTAGAGAGAGATGCACTTTGATATATAATATCACCATAATCAAGGACCGGCATGAAAGTCGACATAACAATTTGTTTCCTGTTTGTCATGGAGAAACAAGACTTATTCCTATAGAAGAAGCCCACCTTATACTTAAGCTTTTTTTTACAAGTTCATTTAAATGTTTCTTAAATGAGAGATCATTATCCACCCAAATTCCAAGATATTTGTAAGAGGAGACACATTCAATTAAAGACCCATCCATAGAATAAATAGCAATATCATCTGCAGGTTTCTGGTGTGACCTCCATGAACAACATATATTTGGTTTTGTTCGTGTTTAGAACCAGTTTTAAATCATTAAATGCTTCCTGCACAGCTGTGAAATCAGCTTGCAACATGGACACAGCATCACTAATTGTTGGAGCACAAGCATATAAAATCGTATCATCTGCATAGAGATGGGACGTACAGTAGGGTGCATCAAATTTGAATGGGAAATTTTAATTTCAAAATATAAATTTGGCTGGCATTGCATGTTGTTCCAATTAACATAAAAATGACTTTTGCAAAGTTTTGAAGAATTCCATTGACATTTAGGGGTGCCACCTTTGGCGAAATTTCAAAAAATGTGAAATTTTTAGTCTAATTGCCAATAGGATGACTTGGAAATGTTGAGTACAGTGAACTTTTATACAGTAATATGTTCTATAGTGTTATCAAAGTAAAAGTTGTTTGTTTGCTCTTTGGGCAACTTGGGCATTTCTCAGAATTCAACTTTCGAGATTTTCCATTCATTTGTCCTATAGACAAAATGAATGGAGGTCAATGGGACGTTCACGCGGCCTTACCCTGAATTTCGGCAGCAATGATGGATGTCGGACACACATATAAAGTTTAATTGACTTTATTGTTAAACACAAGGGGCGATACTGACACACTTACAGAACAAACCCTCTTTAGTGGCTAACTCACTGGCAACTAACAGGGCCCTAATGCTGAGCATCAGAGTTAACTTGCTGTCCCAGTGTAGGCTGCACGATGGAGGTGGGGTCCACTGCTTGTGCTGTTCCTCACTGATTGTCTCCAGCACTTGGCGTTTTGCTCGGTCAGCTGTTGCAAAAGATGCAGAGAGATGTGTACATTCACCGCCTGACTCTGCATCACGGTCACGTGTGAAGGCAGCCTGTTGCATTGGTGACATCCTCAACCGTGTAGCCAGTGACACGGCACTTGGTCGCCTAAGGATGTCATGTGGAATAGAGACGTTTGTTCCAGTCTTCTTATGCTTGTGGTTCGCCCTCAGACGGTGGATACACTGTGTTAGTATCCTCCTCTGACTCCCCATCAGACGTTTGTTCCAGTCTTCTTATGCTTGTGGGATGGTTCACCCTCAGATGGTGGATACACTGTGTTAGTATCCTCCTCTGACTCCCCATCAGACGTTTGTTCCAGTCTTCTTATGCTTGTGGTTCACCCTCAGATGGTGGATACACTGTGTTAGTATCCTCCTCTGACTTCCCATCACTCTCCGACTCCAAGCTGGATATTGCAGTCATCTCCTCCAGCTCCTTTTCACAGCAGGATTGCCTGGCTGCTGCGGCAGCTTGACGCTCCTCTCACCGCTTCACCTTGAGCTGCAGCTTTATGTCCAATACACAAAATGTGGCCACTCTGTCAGTCTTCATGCTGGCCAAGAAAGCTAGGTCTTCTGGGTTATCAATAAGCTTTTCAACATTTGGAGGCCACAGCGGAAATGTGGGATCAGGTCTGCACTCCATTGTCTCCAATTGTTTCGCTGTAGTCTCATTAGAGCACTTGGCCTGGGAGATTTTCCACAGCTTGATGTTAGCATTGACTAAGTCTACCACATTGTGGCACGCATGCTTGTCCCTCACCATTGGGATGTTCGCTTTCTTGTAAAATGGCCGCACCTGCACCAGGACAACCATGGCAACCTCGAACTGCGACAACGCTCCATTTGCACCAGGTTTAATGGCAAGCATGCAGCGTAAGTTTGGTAGTTTGGCGCCGGTGATGATGCCATCCTCACTGGTGATGCTGGGGCCCAGACCAAAGACCAGGCTGCGACTGCTAGTCTGACAGGGACCAGATGGCGAAGGCAGCATCATAGGAGAGCTGGATCCTGGGGTGGGTTGTGTTGTGAAGTGCCTGAGAATGAAAAGGATACAAGCTCAAGACAAGTGTTTAAAATCATATCTTACCATACTTAATATCACACAATTATGTTAAACCATTCTTGCATAAGCCTCACATTTTAGCTGTACAAAGTCTAACTTCCTCATAATGAACCGTTACATCACTACCAGAGTAGCTAGCTGTGCTTGCAAATATACACTTGTATTTAAAATGTTAATTTACTGTTAAAACTACAATGCTACTGTCAATAAACATGAGACATTTATACTCTGAATATGACATTGTCCACTCTAGAATATTGTTGATGTTAAGCTTAATAGCTTAGCTAACATAGATAGCTAACTGTGGTTAGAAGACTGTTGCTAGCTAACGTTATCTAGATGTAATGAGCCCCAAATACCTATAAATATGACTTAAATGACTTATGATAAATAAGTTTACAGACACATAATTCCAGATATTATAGTAATATGTAATAATACATACCTCAAACAGAAAGATCACCTCAGTTTTCTTGAGCTGTAGTATTGTTTACCTCAGATTTCCATGGCGACCATTGAGCGCTGTTAACCACTTTATCCAACAAAAACATATGTGCGGTGGCACCCCTAAATCATCATGTACTGGAGAAATATTTTGCATGTGTTGTTTCTACATATATTGGAACACTTTTAGCACCCAGCCATTTAAAAATTCAAGAATTGTGTTTTTTGATGCACCCTAACGTACAGCTATTTACAAATTGACCTATATTGTTTATGTAAATAGTAAAGAGCACAGGTCCTAAGATAGAACCCTGCGGAACCCCTTTTTGAATTCCAAGGCTATTAGAGCTAGCTCCATCGATCACAACTGCCTGCGTCCTATCACTGAGATAGAAACCAGGAACAAGTTGCAAGACTAAAGCCAATTGACGACAACCTATTAATCAAAATATCATGATCAACTGTGTCAAAAGCTTTAGACAAATCAATAAACATTGCAGCACAGGTCATTTTTGCATCACAAGCATTTATAATATAATTTAAAACTAAAGTGGCTGCAGAAATAGTGCTATGTCCAGGACGAAATCCTGACTGATTTACATAAAATGCAGTTTTCAGCCATGAAGGAGCGGAGCTGCAAACTTATCAAGGATTCAAGAATCTTAGCCAGACATGGAAGTTTAGAAATTGGTCGATAATTATTAAGGTCAGTACTATCACCCCCTTTATGGAGAGGTAACACATATGCAGTTGTAACTTTGTTGCGGTTTTTAGCAACAAGGATAATGCAGTAGTATTGAGGACTTGGGACGGTTTCAGTTATTTGTGTGTCTTGTCTGCAGGACAGAAAACATATTTCCCCAATATTACATATTGCATCTCTCTGAATCATGCTATTATACACAGGTTGCTAACTATTCTCATGAGAGTATAAAACAGCTGAACCACTGTTCTGTCCATCATTATTACTCAAACGTTCAGCTATTGAAGTTATAGAAAACCTGCTAGATAACTTACATTTGATAGAGATTATGGAGAAGGAATGTCAATCAGCTCGGCCCAAAACATCAAGGTGCCAGAGGCTGACCATCCAGCTTGTCATTCCATCGGCCTCAGGGGACGCCATAGATGACAGCTTGAGCAGAAAAGGATCCAGCATCTTTTTCCTTGATGACTCCGAGCCTGCCTGCTACGAGAGGGTGTCATCTCTAGAGCTACAAGAGAAGACCGTCCTAGAGAAGACGAATACCACTCTGGCTTTTGATGCCCCCAAGCAGGCACAGGCTTCCCTGTTGAAGAAGCTGAGAAGCCTTTTCATAAAGACCAACAGGGTGGGTGTGGTTCCATTTAAGGAGGACGACATCATTGATCCCACTCCGGTCATTATTGATCCAACTCCGGACATCATGGATCTCCCATCCAGAGAACTCACTCTACCCAACATCGCTGGCCGACAACAAGCTTCCCATCATCCCTGAGGAGACAATTGAGGAGATGATGGATGTGCTTGCCAGTGATGTTGAGATGCCACCCAAAAAGTCCCTTTGGAAGCGGCTGAAGACCATCTTCAGGTGGAAGAAGAACGCCACCGTGAAGGCCGTGAGGGAGGGTGGCTGAGAGGGTGTATGGGGGATAGGGAGGGAGATTGGGTGGGTGATGGACAGGGAGGCTGGGAGGCAGGGGAGGAATAGGTGAGGAGAAGAGAGACTGGGAGGAAGAGAATGGGAGACCAACAGCCTGAAGAAATACCTCACCAAACCCTCAGGTAGCTAATAGGATCACTAACTCACACTGGTCTTCACAGATGTGGGAATGACTGAGTTGTCATGAACATGTCAAACTCTGAAATCTGGATTCAATTTGGATTTAAAACGTTTAGTTTATTAACATCTCTAAAAGCAAAGCATGTTTATTCTTGGACCTACTGTACCTTTCTCTATATTCATCATCTCTCTTTGTCTCCCTCCCTCCCTCTACCTGTCTTAGCCTCAGACCTACTGAGACAGCAGCAGAATCAGCTGTTGGAGAACCGTTGGGGGAGAGCAGAATTCAGCCAGGGAGGGGGTTCCCGGGCTCTATCCCCCAGCCTAGGATGCCCTAATGTCCCCGAGAGCAGCTTCTGAGGTTCCCAAGGAAAGCCCTGCTGACCCCAATATCTACACTAGGGTGGGGCTCTAACAAGGGGGAGAATCAGCCGCCAAGGTAGGTGGTGGTTATCATCCAATCAGATGCTCTCATGCTTAGGGTACATTGTTGCACACTTGTAGAATGTGATATCAAGGGGCTAAAGGTGAAGGCGTCTCTCCCTGTTTAGTTGGTTACTATGAAGAAGCTGAGAATGAAGGGGAACAGAAGGAACCGTACAGACATCACCGCCAGAGTGCAGAAGAATCTGTCCTCACCCAATGGTACATATTGTAAACATACACTCACCAGTCACAACCTGATCTGTCTTACCTGGCTTGCCATTTTCTCCACCCCTTTCCACCAGGTGTTTCCTATGTACTGATTGTTCTCTTTGTTTTATATGTCAGGGAGGGTGGGAGGCACGGGAGGAATAGGAGAGGAGAATGAAAGGGAGAAGAGAGTTGAGAAGGAGCAGAGGAGGGAGGAGAGAGTATTGGAGGAAGGATGATGGAAATGCAGGAGTGAGGAGACTGGGAGGAAGAGAATGGGAGACCAACAGCCTGAAGAAACACCTCACCAAACCCTCAGGTAACTAATAGGATCACTAACTCGCACTGGTCTTCACAGATGTGGGAATGACTGAGTTGTCATGAACATGTCAAACTCTGAAATATGGATTCAATTTGGATTTAAAACATTGAGTTTATTAACATCTCTAAAAGCAAAGATTTTAAAGTTCATTTTTATTATTGGACCTACTGTACATTTCTCTTTATTCATCATCTCTCTTTGTCTCCCTCCCTCTTCTACCTTCTCTCCACTGCTTCACTCCCCTGGGTTCCATAGGTTCAGCTAGTAGCTGGTGCAGGGGTCCAGTCTGTTTTAGCCTAAGACCTACTGAGACAGCAGCAGAAGCAGCTGTTGGAGAACCGTTGGGGGAGAGCAGAACTCAGCCAGGGAGGGGGTTCCCCGGCCCTATCCCTGGAAGCCCTAATGTCCCTGAGAGCAGCTTCCCCCAAAACCTACACTAGGGTGGGGCTCTAACAAGGGGGAGAATCAGCCGCCAAGGTAGGTGTTGGTTATCATCCAATCAGATGCTCTCATGCTTTGGGTACATTGTTGCACACTTGTAGAATGTGATATCAAGGGGCTAAAGGTGAAGGCGTCTCTCCCTGTTTAGTTGGTTACTATGAAGAAGCTGAGAATAAAGCGGAACAGAAGGAACCGTACAGACATCACCGCCAGAGTGCAGAAGAATCTGTCCTCACCCAATGGTACATATTGTAAACGTACACTCACCAGTCACAACCTGATCTGTCTCACCTGACTTGCCATTGTCTCCACCCCTTTCCACCAGGTGTTTCCTATGTACTGATTGTTCCCTTTGTTTTATATGTCAGTGTTTCCTGTTACCTGTTACCAGATCGTTTGTCTTTGTACGCTCGTTGTTCCCAGGATTTGACGGTTTCTGTTTCCTGACCCCGAGCCTGCCTGACCCCCCTGTAATATCCACCAGGAACTGCCTTGACCTTTGCCTGCCCATTGACAACGAACCAGCCTACCCCTTTGTACCTCCAGCCATCTGACCACCGTGTACAGAACCCTGCCTGCCCATCACTACGATTCTGGATTAGCCTTTAATACACATGAATTGTTTCATTATCTGGTCTCCGCCACTGTGTCTGCGCTTGGGTCCATTGTTCTGGTCAAGATACCCACCCATGTCCCACAACATACAAGAAGAGAGAGCGAAAGAAATGGAGGACCGAGGACTGAAGGAGTTTTCACAAAGTCGTAGCTGTCTTAAAAAAACCCTCTGTTCTCAGTGTATCTCCTTATACACCCGGTCTCTTGGCTCTGTCATATCCTCTCATGGCCTCTCCTATCACTGCTATGCAGATGATACCCAACTGTTTTTCTCATTCCCACAGTCTGACACCCAGGTAGCATCTCGTATCTCTGCATGTCTGACTGACATCTCGGCCTGGATGTCTGCACACCATCTGAAACTCAACCTAGGTAAAACTGAACTGCTCTTCTTCAAAGGAAGAGCCTGCCCGCTCCAGGATTTGTCCATTACGGTGGACAACGTCACAGTCCCCGCTACCCAATGTGGGAAAAACCTTGGCGTGACCCTTGACAACTCCCTCTCATTTTCTGCACAGATCAAGGCGGTGTCCCGGTCTTGCAGGTACATGCTCTACAACATTCGGAAAGTAAGGCCGTATCTTACGCAGGAAGCGGCACAAGTGCTGATCCAGGCACTTATCATCTCCCGTCTCGACTACTGCAACTCCCTTCTGGCTGGTCTCCCATTGTGCGCCCCCCCTTGCAACTCATTCAAAATGCAGCAGCCCGCCTGATCTTCAATCTACCAAAGTTCTCCCACGTCACTCAGCTGTTCCGCACACTACACTGGCTCCAGTCACTAATCAAGCCGTACACACCCACACGAGCACTTCGTTCTGCCACCTCAGGCCTCTTGGTAGTGCCATCCCTAAGGGAGGGCAACTCTCGATCTGCTCAGTCTAAATTGTTCTCCGTGCTTGCCCCGCAATGGTGGAACAACTCCACTCTGGAGATCAGATCATCGGACTATACCAATCTTCAAAAAACGTCAAAAAACATTCCTCTTCAAACTGTGCCTCCAGTAGCTCCATGAATGGAGCTCCACAACTCACGCCTGTTCGAAACTTCACTACCGAATCATTCCTCTACGATTATCACCCACTCCTCCTCTCCTAGCACCCCTTCTATCTCTAGCACTTCCCCCTGCACCCACCCAGGAACAATGTACTTATTGCCATTTTGATGTGTGTTTTAGCTATATGTGAAATGCCTGCACTTATTGTAAGTCGCTCTGGATAAGAGCGTCTGCTAAATGCGCAAAATGTAAATGTATACCCTGCCTTTGAAGGAGGATTTAACTAAACTTACTTTATATAAAAAGTCAATAATATAAAATGATTATGCAAAATTACAGGTTAAAGGATACACAGCAAACATTTACATTTGACTGCTGACCTGCACATCATATCGCAAAACTTGTGAGATTTTTCATTAATATTCTTCTATAAGTGAGAACAGGACAAGCGACATGAAGCAGACCAAACTCACAATCTCTGTTCGATTCACTTCAGCAGCGTTTATGGGGTCTTGTGTTCAATTGAAGCATTTACAGGAAACAGAAAATCAGTAAACTGCACAGAGAAAAACACATTCTAAAAAATGTGACCAACTGTAAAAAGCCACCCTGTCCATTATAGCACTGTGTTGGTCTCGCTCGAACGCGCAAAGGTAAGGGGGAGTATTCGGATTGGGCCTTAAGGGTTCCTAATTGACTCTCAGTCATAAATTAGCTTATAATGTCCCTGAACATGATAGACCAGGGACTTTAGAATTGACCACAATAAAGTATTTTTAGCCTTGATTCATATTTGATTATCAAGTGTTAATAAGCAAACTGATGTAGACTTGTAACTCTGATTCATACATGTTGAGATGGTGTTGTGCAGGCTGGTCAATTTTTACTAAAATCAATGTGATTTGTTTTACATCAGTTGAGGGCTATTTGGAGACCATGGATGACAAGTTGTTTGTTAGTGAAGTTGCGTAAATGGACGTTCAGCACAGAGTTTAGTGAGGGTCCAGATGTGTAGAAGATAGTTGTCGATGTGACATCAGCCAGGGCTGCCCAACCCTGTTTCTGGAGATCTACTGTCCTGTAGGTTCTCTTAACGCCATTAGTATTCAGCACACCTGGTTATAATAATTAGCGAACCAACAGTTGTACCTAAACCAAGGCCGTCACCAGACCCGGAAGCGTTTTGGTATGCGCCCAATGATTGGCTAGCAGGTATTTAACGAGGCTGGTGTTCATGAATGCGCGATGCTATATAAGGTATTATTATCACAGCGCGCACTTCATTTTAATTGCTCAGCAGAGATTGTTGGCTTTTGGTGCGTATTGGTAGTTGTCTGTTGTAGTAGTTGTAGTTGTCTGATATAAGGGAGCGTATGTAAGGAAATGAAAACCGCTCAACTCTTTAAGCGTCCTGCGAAGCATCTTGTTCGCCTATTTAAGCAATTTGATGACGTTTTATTCGGTTTTAGAGTACAAACCAAATTTAAACGGTCAGAAAACGCGCTGCTTACCGTCAATTCTCACACAATTATTTTTTATGGACACAAAGAGATACTACCTAATCGAACAAACAATACATTCTGTTACATTTGTTGTGACCATTTTCCCTGAGACAGGAAATGTACCTCCATGGTTGGATAGCGACTGTTAATGTGGTCTTTGAAACTCCATCTAACATGCACAGTAGATTGTAGGCCTATTATTTATCATGGTAACTTTCTTTCAGATTCACGTTGGGAGAGGATATGTCCGATGCCAAGTATCTGCAGGTATTTAGACTTATGTGTCAATCCAATAAAATATTGTAGCGACCCTGGTGGACGCTACATTGGTGTCAGAAGTGGTATTGGCCGAGTTCCATCGGACAGGCGTGTCTCTGTGCGACTGGATGAGTGAAGCGTGAGGACACGCTCTCCCGTTTGGTGGGGGTAGTGTAGGGACCCTGGTGGTGCCGTTACTCGTCTTTCCAGGTGGGGTAACTTGGAACAGTAAGAAGTTCGGTCGGCAGCGGAGCCGTAGGTTGTCGGTTCGATTCCCCCTGGATGCTGCAGTGTCTCTTCTCTTATTTGAATCTTTACGACTTGGGTTTCCATTCCTATTAGCTGTTGCTGTCAGTTGATCTCTGTGGTTCTGTTTGTCGCCTACAGATACTGAGTACTCTGCTCTTCAGCAGTGTGAAAACGAATGATAATTGAAGTCCTACTGCTGATTTTATTTAAGTCTGACGTGAGGGAAAGTGTGATTATATTACTTCTTGCCTGCAGATGAGCAGGCGACCAGCGACAAGAGTCCAGGTGTTTCCGCTGACTTGTATAATTCTAGATTTGACCTTTCTAAGAAAGGTGGGTGATCACATGACATCCTTTAATCCCTGTTACCACAGAAACCCCTTCAATAAGTACCTATTACACATGGATGCTTTTTTTTAGGTGCCGCTGGGTTTAATTGAGCTTAAATTTTGTCCATACTCTGAAGACAAAAACAAGTTTCTACTCTGGAATCTTGTACTTGAAACAGAACCTGAATATTTTGTGTGTTCTTTGCCATTATACTGTGCGGGTTATTCTTCAGTACACTTTCACCTGGATCTGGTATTCGTTGTTACACCTGTTATGACCTTTAAAGATGTAGTAGAGATTAATTTTAACCACAGGGATACAAACCATAGGTGTATTAATAGATTTCTGACTTTGTTTTCTAACTATCGCAGGCTCCAAGGCCATGGCCTACTCCAATGATCTGTTTGATTGCCAGTCACCCACTTCTTCTTTCCTGGGCAGCTTGTGGGCACTGCATCTACTGGAGGACCTGCGGGTAGCCCTATCCCAGTGGTCTTCCCCTCTGTAGCCACCAGTAATGACTGTTTTGGTCAAAGAAATCTGGTTTCCTTAAGATGCGAGGAGGCGAGACAACATCCAGTGTTCCAAATCTGGTGTCCTCATGGGGGACAGGAAGAGGGAGTGTCTAATGTGGAGTGTGAGAACTGTGAGTGTTTTCCATTATGGGACTTTAAATAGCTTTGTTCCAATCTCTGCTGTATTAATACTATCATTAACTCTGACTCACTGGTGGCTGTGTGCCATGTCCTTACCAATGGTTCCTCTAAGCTGTTTGTATGCATGTCTGCATCTCCTCCAGGACTGGTGCACAGAAGAGATGCCAGCCAGCGCAGATGCACAACATTCAACCTAACTGTCTCACACCCTTTAAGCAACATCCTATAATGGTCGTGTGTTCCTATTTCATTTTTTTAAGGCAGTTGTGTTAAATGCTGGTGGCAGTAGAGGAGTTACTGATTCCTTCAACTGCACCAAAAGTCTAGCTTGCTGTGTTTGAAGCTAATGGTAAAAAGCACATGCAGGGTTGTTTTCTGAGTTTGTTTGAATATGAAAACAACAGGTAGGTGGTATCGTTGAATGTTTTTTTAAATTAAACTGTAGTTTTATCAATAGCTGCTATATGTAAGCTGGGGACAGGATTGCAGGATGTGTGTTTTGCCCTGAACCATTAAGGCTGACAAGAACGTCTGCCAGTGCAATGGGCAGCAAGGAAACAACTCGATCAGGTCTCTTAACACTGTTTTAGTGAAACCTCTTGTTTCTGTCTGACCCGGGTCTGTCACCGTCTCTCCTTTAGCTCAGAAGGCTGTCGTTTGGTGGCTTTGGGACCATGAGGAAGAAGCTTCAGGACAGTGAGGAATATGTGTCCTGTGGATGTAGAGATGCCCAAGAGTAGCAGCTTCCTGAGTGGCCTTATGATCTATGAAGGTGACCTGGATCAGTTGGAGGAGGTAGGAGGACTGGGACTTCCATGCTTTTTGTAGCCCCTTTCTCTATATGGCTGAACTTCAAACAATGTTAAATCATCAAGATGATTATGTGAAGAGCACTTGCATGCTGTCTGTATTCCTAGATGGAATGCATAATGCATACGTATTTTCAGATGATATAGACAATCTGACTGTAAGAAATCATAAATGCACAAACACCATTTATTTTAGTCTTCAAACAGCTTCTCAGCCAGCTTTGCTTATATTGGGTCTGTTGTCTTTCAGGGCTGAAGGAGGATGAGTTGAAGCAAGGATTCCTGCTCCCCTGAGGTCAGCGCCCCACACGACAACGCCAACATATAGGAACTGTCTCCTTATAATACCATGCAATCTGGTTGTTGTTTAAATGTATAGCATGAATTAAGAATGGATCATTGGACCAAATGCTACAATTCCCAGCATGTTTCATACTATAGAATTTGTCAGGCTTTGGTTTGAATCTCCACAATTGTGTATATTAGAGTGAACATGCATGACCTTTGTTAGAATATTGCTTGATCACATGTATCATAACCTGCCTTACCTCACTTGGTACCATTGTTTTGTTTATTTCTCTGTAAGGGAGAGATGGATGGAGGGAGGGAGGGAGGGGGCTGGGGATATTACAGAGTCTGTTTTTTTCCATCTGTAATATGTACCTGCTTTGTTTGAAATCTCAATAAATCAAAGAAAAAAAACTTACATTTTTCTGCACCATGTGTTGTCTGTATGTTTTGTTCACTGTTGCATTTACAATATACTAGCTTTTAAAATGTTTGACCAGAACTTAAATTATATAATCGAAGGCTTAACCATGGCAGGCGATTATGTACTGTATCAATGCAAATTCTCTTGAGAAATTGATAATAAATTCTGTGCATATTCAGCCTAGTAATCTACATATCCTAAACCAACACTGACACCAGATATATTGCTGCAAAGTTCAAAGTAGGGTGGAGTTGTGGTGTCACCTCCAGCCCCCTCGTTGGGGAGGGGGGACGGGTGACCTGCCCGCCCCCAGCACCAACGGGGGGAGGGGGGGCAGGGGATGTGAGTCATCCTCTACCTCCCCCAGCCCCCTGGTGGGGATGAGGATGGGAGACCCATCTTCATCCTTAACAGGGGGAAGGGGGGGGTTGGAGATGGTATACATCCTCAACCCCCCCTCACCCCCCCTCAGTTTGGGATGGGAGACGAGTAAGTCGTCCCTATCCTCAGCTGGGGGAGGGCGGGGGAGGTTGGGGATGACAGACATCCTCAACCCCCCCTCCACCCCCTCGTTGGGGATGGTTGACCAAAACAGTTCCCCCATCCTCAACGAGTGGGGGAAGGGGGGGGGGGTTGGGGATGGGGGCCTAGCTCCTGTCCTCCATCCCCAACGGGAGGGCGGGGTTGGGGGAGGGAAGGGCGGGGGTTGGGGATGGGGTGGGGGGTTGGGGATGGGGTGGGGGCAACGCCCCCAGACGCCCTGTCCCCATTCCCAACCGGGGGAAGGGGGGGTTGGAGATGGTAGACATCGCCAACCCCCCTTCGCCCCCCCCCCATAGGGGACGGGGACAGTAACCTGTTCCTCATCCTCAATGGGGGAGGCGGGGGAGGGATGGGCAAGGGGCGAAATGTCGCCTGTCTCCCATCCCTCCTCCGTCGGGCTGGGGGGGTTGCCTGTCCCATACAGGGGACATGCATCCCCAGCCGGCCCCTCCCCCATCTCCAACTCCCCAATATGGGGGGGTAGGAGATGGGGGCCCTTTACATATCCACAACTCAAACAAACAAAAACCTTGTTGCATTTTCATTTTATTGGTCGCATACGTTTCTGTAACAAGTGTTGCATAACAACATACAGTAATACATTCTAATTAGATAACGACTTCAAAATATATTTCACTCAAGTATTGTAAAGTCTGCATAAGGAAAATAAGCACTAAACACTTTGTCCAAACATTTGCAGATAAAAAGCAGTGAGACTACAATGCCAAACACATATTTTAACATGAAATCATTATCAATAGAGGCAAGCAAATCAAATATTACTTAATATACGGCTGTTCATAAGGCACTCAAGGCAAAAGTTACACATAAAACCAGAAAACATGTGAACTATTAACATCTTTCTCTTTTACCTCTAAAATGTACTTAATGGCATGCCTTATAATTAAATCAAGAGAAAAATGCTTTATACTAAATTTGTGTTTAGAAAAGAGTGAGTGAAGGAGTGCTTAATATTATTTGGGTGAAGCTGATCTTGTTAAGGAAACCAATGTTGAACCCTTCCACCTTTAGAAGGTGAACCTCCGGCTGTTGGAGTGACCTACTTTGTCCAGGTTGGGGTTGCAGGCAAACTGGATCATGGGAGGAGGTCCGCACAGGAGGATGAGTGTGTCGTCTCCAGGGGGAGGAAGATGTTTCCTAACCATGTCTTCACTGATAAAGCCTTGGCTGTATTCCCAATCTGGTGACAGAAGACAGTCAAAGGTTAACACGTAGCAATCAAAATCAATCAATCACATTTCTTTTTGAAAGCCCTTTTTACAAGAAAGTTGTCACAAAGTGCTTATAAAAACACCCAGCCTGATTCCGACAGAGCACACACCGACAAGTTGAACATGTTGATACATGGCGGCTAGGAAAATCTCCCTGAAGGTAAAATTTAGGAGGAAACCTAGAGAGGAACCAGGATCTGAGGGGTGACAAGTCCTATTCTGGCTGTGCTGGGTGAACTCATGATAGTTTAGTATAATAGTTATTTAAATGCATTTTTATGTGCAAGGAGTCTTATAAAATGGAATAGTCCATGTCAGGTAAGTAGAGACAAGACACAGGGAGAGTTTAGACACCCAGGTTCCCTACGTCCACGGCACATTAGTGTAGCAGCATACATCTTAAAATGAGACGGGGGTCCAGTGAAACTGTGGCCCTAAACAGGGTAAACCCTTTATTGGGCCCAATCGACATTAATGTCATTTATCAGGCAGTCAAACCCTTAACCCCACCACTGCAAGCACCCTGCTATGACAACTGGGTAATTTATGTCTTCACTATTATTATACAAAATCTAAAATTCTGGAAAATAGTATAGAAATACACAACTCTAAGTTGGTGTATCCAAAGTTCATGTTGAATTAAAAATGATAGAATTTGTGAACATCTCTTACCCTCAGGAGCCCTGTCCAGGGTAAACCACAGCTTAAATCGATTAGGGTGATTAGCTTTAATCTCCTCCAACTCAGGTCGTAACAAGATGTCTTTTTCAGTCTGAAAAGGAATAAGACAGAAGCCACTAGATCAGTTTGAACTTTCTTTTAAGGTAATTTACTTCTAGATTGAGAAATGGTTAAAAGCTGACCTGGTTGGCAAAGAGCAGATGACACACAGTCTGGTCCTGGGGATCCTTCATTATAGCTTTGATGATCTGCAGCATAGGAGTGACACCTGAGAGAAGAGGATCCAATAGATCACATGTCTACCAATCACTGACAGACATTCCATTAAAGATAAAGTCACCATAGAGGCTTTGGTCTTACCTGTCCCTCCGGCGATCATGCCCACTTGCTTGGCAGGTTTGATAACAGGCTCTGCCTTTTTGTCTGCCTTTACGGCAAAAGAGCCTGTTGAAAAAGCCAGTGTCACTTGTTGCACGGGAATGGTTTGCATGTCTTTTTTCTATTTACACAGGTGAGAGCAGCGACTACCAACAATTAGAAAATAAGACATATTCTGTAAATAATAAGTCTAGTGTTTTCCAGTCAGAGCATCCACATCATACATCTACATCATGCATCCACATTATACATCTACATCATACATCCACATTATACATCCACATCTGCACCCACATCATATATCCACATCACACATCCACATCACACATCACATCCACATCACACATCACATCCACATCACACATCTGCATCCACATCATACATCCACATCACACATCACATCCACATCATACATCCACATCATACATCCACATCACACATCACATCCACATCATACATCCACATCATACATCTGCATCCACATCATACATCCACATCACACATCACATCCACATCATACATCCACATCATACATCTGCATCCACATCATACATCCACATCATACATCCACATCACACATCACATCCACATCACACATCATACATCTGCATCCACATCATACATCTACATCATACATCCACATCATACATCTACATCCACATCATACATCCACATCATACATCCACATCATACATCTGCATCCACATCATACATCCACATCATATATCCACATCACACATCACATCCACATCACATCCACATCATACATCCACATCTGCATCCACATCATACATCCACATCATACATCCACATCATACATCTGCATCCACATCATATATCCACATCACACATCACATCCACATCACATCCACATCATACATCCACATCTGCATCCACATCATACATCCACATCATACATCCACATCATATATCCACATCACACATCCACATCATACATCTGCATCCACATCATACATCCACATCACACATCCACATCATACATCTGCATCCACATCATATATCCACATCACACATCACATCCACATCACATCCACATCATACATCCACATCTGCATCCACATCATACATCCACATCATACATCCACATCATACATCCACATCATATATCCACATCACACATCCACATCATACATCTGCATCCACATCATACATCCACATCATACATCTGCATCCACATCATACATCCACATCATATATCCACATCACACATCCACATCATACATCTGCATCCACATCATACATCCACATCATACATCTACATCCACATCATACATCCACATCATACATCCACATCATACATCCACATCTGCATCCACATCATTCATCCACATCTGCATCCACATCATACATCCACATCTGCATCCACATCATACATCCACATCTGCATCCACATCATACATCTACATCATACATCCACATTATACATCCACATTATACATCCACATCATACATCCACATCATATATCCACATCACATCCACATCATACATCCACATCTGCATCCACATCATACATCCACATCATACATCCACATCATATATCCACATCACACATCCACATCATACATCTGCATCCACATCATACATCCACATCATACATCTACATCCACATCATACATCTGCATCCACATCATACATCCACATCATATATCCACATCACACATCCACATCATACATCTGCATCCACATCATACATCCACATCATACATCTACATCCACATCATACATCCACATCATACATCCACATCATACATCCACATCTGCATCCACATCATTCATCCACATCTGCATCCACATCATACATCCACATCTGCATCCACATCATACATCCACATCTGCATCCACATCATACATCCACATCTGCATCCACATCATACATCCACATCGTACATCCACATCATACATCCACATCATACATCCACATCTAGCACCACAGCCTGCCAAGCCCAATGGCTTATCCATTACAAGTCTGACTGACCATTTAGTTAATAGAAGCATAGCAAGTGACCTCTAATGTCAGCTATTATATACAGAGGGCTCTGACAGTCAGAACTTTCCCAACACCGCTCAGATTGCAGGTCCAAAACCATCATGTCATCACACCTTTTCCTTGGTAGACCAGCAGACCATTGGGTCCTCTGAAGTCGATGGTATCGCCAACACGCAGACTCTCCAAGTACTGACTCATCTTCCCACCTTGAGGAAACTTCGGATTAACATTCTTGTAGTAAATCTGGGAATGAAAGAATGAATATTGAAGAGATAAATTGCACGAGGGGAATATAGGTTAAATTAGATAGGTTAAATTATTATTAGGTTAAATTATTACGCGACGGCAAACTATCGTCAGATGACTTGTTTACCTTGACTACCAGGTCTACGAAGCCAACGTCGTCATCACTAGAAACAGGTGTGTATGGTCTGACAACCAGGTCTCCATCTATCCTGGCAGACAGGAATATGTGTTGCCCTGGGAAGAAAAACCCCACGCTTAATATGTCACATTGTATACGAAAAGTTAGGTTACAATCTGGAATGAATGCACTTACCAACTGGAAGGCCGAGGACATGAAGTGGCTCCCGCAGGGCAAAACGAAATTTCCTTGTGTCATGACTAATGATCTGTGAAAACAACCATAACACTTAACTGCCAATTAAATAATCCCAGTGATTTGGGGTGGCCAGGAGCTAGAAACATACTTGCAGGTCAGGCTGTTATGAATATCGTTTGATGCCTAGCATAATTTATTGTAACTAATTATTATACATAATCATTATTATACATAATATATCATTTATATATGAATAATAATATATTATATATTAATGATTTTTCCACAACAGATTAATAATAATCAGATCACCAAACAAGAGAATTCTTACCTCTTTATCGATCAGCTTTAATGCATATTTCAGGTTAGCATCCTCTAAGGTAATTGCGGGTTTCTTTTTTGAGAAAAGGCTTAGGATCAGGTTGATGATGTTGTTGATACTGCTTCTAATGAGCTGTGGATGCAGAAAAAAACTTGGAATTTCAATGTGAAGATAACAGAAGAAATTATACTGCTTCTAATGATCTGTGGAGAGATGCGGAAAAAGGTTGGAATTTCAACATGAAGCTTCTGACTGTAAACACTGCAGCCAGATATGTATAGGGGTGGGGAGGTTACAGATTAAAGCATGTCAACACAAACAGACTTAGTCCCTTTTCTTGGACTGATATGCAGTGCAACAATCAATTAGACCCGACATTGGTGCCCCGGAAAAGGCTGGCGCTAAGACCGGTTCTGCTCTACAATCTCCCACTGGGTCGAATGTTCAGACACCACGCTGTCAGTGTAACGCAGATGTACATTTAAAACCAATCCTCAACACCTGCTCTTTCCACCTTTTTCAAACATCAGTATGAGGGAACACATTTGGTTTAATCTGTGTAGCACTGATATCTATTACTATCCATTATGTACGATACTCCCATCAGGGAAGCATTACGCCACGGGGTACATTTGAGGTGCTTCCATAGGGCGTGGCTTGGGAACACTCTGGAAACCTGATTGGTCCAAACTCAATATTGACACAATGATAGGGTTCGATGGATTCGGCTCGTCAAAATATGAGGACTTTGCCTTGAATAGTGAACAGTGGTTGCAAATAATAAATCCTGACAAACAGTAGATAACCTACTGGTAAACCTAGTTGACATTTAATACAGAAAAAAGCTGTTCAAAATGCTCAGCAGAGCCACGTTAACTGGCCAGTGGCCAGTTTGTAGTTACTTTCCTGCGACCACTTGGGCTTTTTAATAAATGATTGAGAAAGCAGCAGTCATGTGGGCACACATGCTGTATAAGCTACACAGAAGTAATACAGGTGGGTATCTACCAACACTAGACACTACAGGAGTAGAAAAGTAGAAAAACACTGCCAGGTCCAATGACTCCGGGTTCAACAAGCCTCGTGCTGAGGACACAGTACGAATATGGCGTAAGCAGCATGTGACTATAGACCCATCTTGCCTTTTGTCCACACTACAGGCTTGTGGCACTGGTGTGATGGGAATGTTTTCTTGGAACACAGTAGGTCCCTAGACACAACATTTAAATGTCACAGCACCATAGCTGACTAGTGTCTTAATGGCTACAGTTTGCTGCCTGCCACATGGATATGTCCAGCTTTATAATCTGCCATGCCACAAATAACTTAGTGTCTCATATTGGTTCCAAGAATGTAACAACAAGTTCAGTTTACACAGTCCCCAGACCTCAACGCAACAAAGCAGATATAATGGGCTGTTCACAGCATGAATGAACTGCTGATTCATCTGCAGCAACATCAATGATGACATCATCCTTTTACAAACTCATCTGATTCATTTTGACATCTTGTAGAAAACCCATATCCTAAATAAATTCAGACTCAGGAAGCAACAGGGAGATGGATCTGGTACTAGATAGGTGTACCCAATAACCTGGCTGCTAACGGACCTGGTACTAGATGGGAGTAGCCAATAACCTGGCTGCTGAGGGTAGTACACTTAAATTTACATGGGGGGATACGTTCATTGAACACACTCACAATACACTCAGATCTGACCCAGCCAGACAAAATTGCAAATTAGTATTTGCATGTGCGCCAGCCGCTAAGTCACTTGCTAATTTTAACAAAAAAAGTGATGGATTATAATAGAGTCATAAACAATTACAGAATGTGCATGCTTGCCTAAAATATGTTTTTGAGTTTACTATTTTTGAGTGAATGTGACAAAATGTTGGTAATAAGAGAAATGTAATGGATGTATAAAACTAACATACCGGTATATTACAAATATTTGCCATCTGGGTGTGTGCCTTCAGATCTGACTCATGACCTAAATAGTTTGCAAAGACTGCCCTCAGGAATTAAAGGAGACAAACATACCATTCTGATCTAGTCAGAGAATCCATGACTCATTGAATAAAAGTATTTACATTTCTCCAGCTGCAGCCCGTATCTGTTTATCTTTAAAAGTACGTTTAAATACCAAATAGCACCATAACATTTATCTCATAGCATTTCATACAAAATGGTGCAGATTCTGGAATTCTTCCAGTTATACACTAAAATAGTATTGACTTGTCCAAAGGGTTTAGGGTGGGGGAACTGTTAAGTGTCTATAGCCAGTATAAGGAGTCAATGTGTTAATACTAACTCAGACAGACAAACAGGCCGGCAATAATGTGTCGATGGAGAATATTACAGGGACTTTAATTAAACCTTAACTGCAGATTTCGTCTAGTTGTCCATGCCAGTAATACCTTAGAAATCGTACAAATGGCACCTTTAATGAAAAGCTATAGCAAATTACTCAGTTGTTGATGTGCAGTGCATAAGTATGCTGCAACTGAATTTTGAGTTACAATATCTCCCCAGTGTGATTTAACTTTGAAGAAAATCAATGAATAAGGCAGTATTCAACTAAATGTGAATCAATTTGTACCGTTGCAAGGGACTTTTATTTTGAAGGCAAACTCCATTATATATGTGAGCAATCATACCGTGTAGCTTCGAGATCTATACATTACAGTTCTACTAAAAGCATAAATCAAGCGGTTATTAAATCAAGTTTCATTTTTCAAAATATAAGCCATTAGTGAAATGCTTTAGAAAACAACATTACATTTGCTTTGGTAACAATATACTCTATTATTTTAATATATTATTGGTCAACGAACTGTCGATATCGTAAACTATAGACTTGTAGCACATAGATCTAATAAAAACAAACTGAGAATTAAGTTGAATATACAATTTAATGAGTAAATATGCACGACAATCTATTATTTCTACAGTAACCGTTGGTTAACGCCCAAAACTAATCGCTCAAAGTCAATGCTTGGTTATAAAGCTACCTGTCAAATGCCCAATCGTATGCAAACATGTTTGTAGTGTACCAGCTGTAATTATAGTGGAGGACAAGTTGGTGTACAAGCAATTGCTGTAGCTACCTTAGTAGCTATTTAACATTGGTCGTGTGTGGCTAACACACTAGCAGCTAATAGCAACATCGCTAGCTCTGTACCTACGCAATATAACTTCTGCAGTCAACTCGCAAGATAGCGCGAACGTTGAGTATATGCACACACTAAATATTTCTGTTAATTATTCTTACCCCAATGATGTAAGACAGCATCTTACTTTTGGCACCTTAGCAGGCTACAGTGGAAATTCTGACTCGGTTCTGTCTAACTAGTGTGCAACGTTAAGGACTGAGTAATCAACAACGATTCAGTGCTCTGTTTTGGTAAGCAGCACTACAATGCATTTCAAATTAAGAGTGCATCCAAGTCCATGATTGCATTTAAAATGCAGAAGTTTTTTTAAACATAACTCTCAGAACTAGTGCGTAATTAAATCAATATTTGTGGGATTCATGTTGATTTATTTAACTTAATTAAAAAAAGTTTTTCCAACTGATCAAGTGGCTTACAGTCATGTCCAGTAGATGGAAGCAAAGCCTTGTCTATGTCAGTGCCTGTCTTTTGGCCTTTCTTTTAGATTCATTTTTTTAGTTATAGTAAGATACATAGTTCTACCACCACCAACTTAACAAAAGTCATTTAAAATGTATACTTTTTACCATGCACATTTGTGCTATATTAAACTTCTGTATATCTAAATAATTATAATATAACTACTACAGGAGAGTTTTCTGTCACTCACTTGGTAAGTGCATGATGCTTGTAATGCAAGTGTTGGATTTCGTTAGAGAACCAGTATGAAAATGTATACACTTACTATCACTGCAAGTTGCTATGAAGTTTTTAGTGGGTTGAGACGTGGTGGTGTTTTTAGACATTTAATTCCCCCAAACCTTGTTGGTAAATATTTAGCTTCTGAGGCATTGGTTGTAATTTTTTGTCTATTATACATGTGGAAGCTCTACACACTCTAAGCATCTTCAGACTGATCTGGCAGTTCAGACTAGCTTGTGGCCTAAACGGAAAATTCTGATAACTAAATTGGATACTTTATACAACGTACCTGTTTTCACAGGTAACAATAAAAAGGTTTTAAAAAACATAGTGTTGCTCTATCACAATGTACACTACCATTCAAAAGTTTGGGGTCACTACATTTTTGTATAATATAATCAATTTTGATCCATTAAAATCAAATTAAATTGATCAGAACTACAACGTAGACAGTGTTAATGTTGAAACTGACTATTGTAACTGGAAACAGCTGATTTTCAACAGAATATATAGGCCCATTATCAGCAACCTTATTGATAATTCGAAAACTTGTTTGTAATTATGTTAGCATTGCTGAAAACTGTAGTGCTGATTCAAGAAGCAATTACATTGGCCTTATTTTGACTCCCTCAGCATCTGGAGCATCAGTGATTGTGGCTTAGATTACAAGCTCAAAATGTCAATTCGAGTTTTGATAAACTAAGGGTATTTCATTTGGGAAAATGCGATAAACTGAAGATCGTGTGCATTGCTGTGTACAACTCCCTCACAGAACAGCTAAAACTGTCTCCAACCAGAATTGGAAGTGTGGGAGGCCCCGGTGCACAATTGAGCAAGAGGACAATCTCTAGTCTAGTTTGAAAAACAGATACCTCACAACTGGGAGCTTCATTAAATTGTACATGCAAAACACTAATCTCAATGTTAACAGTGACACCAGGATGCTGGCCTTCTAAGAAGTTCTTTGTTTCTGACATTTTGAGCCTGTAATCAAACCCACAAACAATGATGCTCCAAATACTGAACCAGACTAAAGAAGGCCTGTTTAATTGCTTCTTGAATTAATGCATATTCACAAACATGTTTTCTAAAGATCAATTAGCCATTTCAAATGATCAACTTTGATTAGGAAACACAAAATGCCATTGGAACACAGGAGTTAGGGTTGCTGAAAATGGGCAAATTTGTATTCGTTTTTTTAGTGTTAGAATTAGAGGACATTGAAAATAGGATTTTGAAAAGTAAACCAAAAGAACTCAATAAATGGTCCTTGGAAGTAATGCTGGAAAATCACGTGTGTGATAGCAGTGCCTATCCTGGTGTTTGATTCACGAAGGATAAAAACGCATGTTTACTAATTCAAATATTTGATGTCAATGTCATCTGCTCAGTCAGAACAAATGTACATACAAAAGAAGCACGTCAAAAAGTTCTGTATCAACAGGAAATAAAACATTTTTATTGATCATGTGTATATGATGTTATATAACAACAGTCAGAAAACTCCACAGTGTGAATCACTACACAAAGTGAAACAAAACTGTAAAACACCTCGTCAAAAATGAAGGTATGCACAGCAATATAACTGTCAGCTCGCTGTCGTGCGAACCATATGGCAGGAAAAACACCCCGAAACAGTTCTACAAGATTACAGAGAAAATGTCAACGCACAAAATACTCAAGCAGGCAGTTGATATACACAAAGGCAACTAGGATCTTTCTACAGCATCAGATTCTAATACTTTACACAGCTTTGTCTTGAAAGGTTAGTGTGGATTTTTGTATGTTTCAGGTCACACAGCAAGTTGTATGGGCTTTTCTTGAATAAGAAGGGGCTTTACTCCCATGCTTTGGTAAGGGGACCAATAAGACAACACTTAGTATTGCAGTGCAGGTAATGGCTTTTCTTGTGGTATTTTGCACACGTCACTGATCCTGCAACCTACAACGCTGCCCCTTGTGGTCTGTCTATAGGTGCCTCACTCAAAATGTATTTTGTGTGAATCCCCCAATTTCCCAATGAAATTTATCATATTTGTAAATACTGAGCCTAGTGTACATTTTAACCTTGTTTTATAGCAAACATTTCTATAATTCTTTGGGGGATGAATTAAGGAATGCTTAATAAATATCTTAAATGAAACATCCATAGTTCAAGGGAAAATGCAATGGATTAGGACAGATACAACTGTGATTAAATGTACATTAAATGTTTCTAAAACATGTATTATTTATCTTGGGAAGGTCTACCCAATATGGTGTTCAAATAAATAAATAACAGCACACACACAAAGAGTTTCAAAACCAAAATGCCAAATACTAATCTCACGGTAAAAGTAATTGAGAAACACACATTCCATACTGTACAGAGATTCATTTAAAATATAAAAGCATTTTCAACAGGGCCGTAAACACAAATCATCAATAAAATAATAATAATTTAATATAGTATAGTACGAATGTAGTTAAGCATGAGACCAGCTAATTTGTTTAATAATAATCAAGGTCATTTCAATTTAACAATTTCCATAATTCTAGAAATATTTAAAAAAATATTTACATTCTACTTATTTTGGAGTGTGGGGCATTAAATTTCTTTAGAGAGTGTACGCACGTGTAACAATATTTCATCATAATGCTGTGTGCAAGAAAAAAATAATAAAAAGGACTAAAGGGACATAAACTCCAACCACCAAAGAATTTACATGTGCTGTGTCCTAACCATCTCTTTGGAGAGGAATACATCTGACTCGATTAGATTCATTTTCAAATATGTCAAACTTTTTTCCTTGGGTAAACACCACCCACACAACGCCATGGGATGAACATACAGGTATTGCACAGTGCTCAACGAAATGCCGTGTGAATCCAACCGCTCTCTTTCCCTCCGCGAAAATAAACTCTTCTGCATCTCCTGTGTAAAGCTCCGTCAATCAGCCAACCAGCCACTCCACAGTTATTAGGACTGACGATGCCACGTGCACACTCTCAGCATGTAGAAGGGAAATGTCAGAACAACATCACTACAGAACAAACTGGTCGCTATCTACTGATAAAGTCTACACCTCTAAGCACGCACGGTAGTCACAGTGATACACAAAGCACGCCTTAGAGACGCGTATGGAATGACAAATAGCTTTTTCATAACAGCGCTATTGACTACACGGTCACATTGAAAACATTTACAAACTCCTTCTGGAGCCAGCGTCGAGAACACACAAGAGGTTGTTCCAAAATGACAAACTTCAATGATTTCATGGAATCAAACTTCTGGCTTACACCTCTGGTTGGACCCGTAGTAAAGGACAAATTGACTAATATTATCACTTACGCAGACCATTAACCTTTAGAGTTATTTTTTTGAAATTCCATTTTTCTCTTGGTATCGTACTGAGACCCAACAATAGAAAACTAACAATGATGGACTTATAGAAGAGTTTTCGTTGATGCTTTCATGTACAGTTCTCTTAATTAAATACCAAGGGCCAGTTGATAACATGAAGCATCTTGGAATAAAGCCAGTCAACATAGTCCAAAAAGATGTATCTAAGTTAACAAGCTATTGTCGGTTCAAAGACATACAGTGCAAAACAGTAGCCATATAGAAAATAAGATTGGCAGTATAACATGGCTACATCTATTATCACCGTGAGAAGGCAACACAAAGCAAAGACTGCTATTCAGGGCACCATATGCAGCCAAAGACATTGTTCCCAAAAAAACAAAGCTACAACCACTACCTAGGTGGGAGTGTACATCGAGAGAGGATAATTATATAATTAGAGAGGATAATTATAGGATAATTATACATTTGTCATCTCCCTGAAAAAATGGCAGTGTTTCGAAACTCACTCAAATTCCCGTCAATATAGAAATTATATACTGACCCATTGAATACCTCATCATAGCTTTAACCGAGATTCAACTCAATGAAGGCAACGGGATCTTATCAAAAGAGAAAGTCCCCCGGAGTTGGTACATCTCCCATCCCAGCCTTTAGCAAATATCGTTTAAAAAAATCATGCAGTTTACTAAAAAATAGTCCGATGCTGAATTTACCTAAAAAACTGTCATCTAAAAGCTCAGAGTCAAAGCTCTTCGCTCCGCCTTTGAAGACCTTGAGACGTCATTATCCTGAACGTAATTAGTTTCCAACAACAAGGTTATTAAAAGTAAGCAGTTAACAAAATAATGTTCAACAAGCTTAAGGACACGGCGGCTCCTGCTTGGTGCTTATCTCATATGGGGTCCGTTTTCAACGGGGAATAGTCGTTTGGGTTTAAGAGAACACGTCTGTGAAGAAACTAAAATCATTATAACAATTTAACAATTAATTTAAGAAAATACTATTCGTGGGCCTATTTTACTTTAAGTAACTGACAGTGTCACGATACCAGGAAAAGAAGAAAAAGAAGGCTGACCGGTTTGCATTGATTTGAGAGATCCTTCGAAACATTTGAGTTTCAAGCAAAACCCCATTGGTCCTTTGATTGATTGAGAAATTAGTATAAAAGGTGGATAAGAAAGCACGTGCCTAAATACATTTCAGAAGCATATTCACTGTTATCCCATGGAACCATAGTAGTAATTGCCTAGTTTCTATTATATATACGAATATTCCCAAAATAATGGCTGGAATGGTTCATTAGTAAACATAAAGCCAGACATTGTCCTTTTTGATGTGGTTATACCTGCAGTTTGGGATTCTTCTTCTGGAATGCAATACGGTCTAATCTTTAAATCCTGTAATATATAATATTGGCTCTCCTATATCTGCATTTACATCATTTAAAATAGAACATCTTATTAAAAACATCTAGATATACACAGATTAGGAAACGAGTAGACAACATACAAACACAAACTAGAAATAATTTTTGTCTGCATACTGATATATACAACTGTGGTTCAATAAGTTCCTTTCAGTCATGCGCTATTCTATACAGATCATATTGCTTAAAAGGGGGCATTTGGAGCGTGGAGATGGACGACACCTCAGAGAGGGACTCTGAACCTCACATATAGAAAACAGAAACTCAGAACTTTAGGGGTTTGTTGTGTTCAAAGAACCATTACAATTAGAAAAGAGGCCAATAAAATGAATAATTTTGATTGGGTCGGTGGGACGGGACGGGACGGGGGGTTGGCTTATGTTGAGTGTGGACGGGCCCATTTATCACTGAGGTATTTACACATACTGGCTAAAACACACTACAGGACAGGTTCTGAAAGGGCCCTGCCTATTTCTTGGTGGAAAGCTGAGCGTCCACCTCCTCCTCTGCCTTCAGCACGTGCCACTGGGCAATGGGTCTCCTGGGGTTGGCCAGCATATCCGACCAGTGGCGTAGCTCCGTTCCTGAGCTGTTAAGGCCCACAAAGACCTTGCCAATGGCATCGTTTTTCCCAATCTTATCATAGTCCAGAACGGTAACAACAACTTGAACTTTCTGTGAGGAGAAAAAAGAAAAAGATAGTTAGGAATGATACGTTTCTGGGGAAAACACACTGTACGGGTAACTAAATAAATGTACCCATGTAGCACATAGCATTCTGAGAAACCATTGTTGTTCTAAGGTTCTTTTGCAGTAAACCTTCGCACATTGTTCTAGGAATGGTAAAGTATGTATATACAAAAAAATCAAATCATGGATCAATTCCCTGAATGTTTGGTAATGTTTTAGGAACACTCCAATTTGCTTGAAAGTGGGAGCATTTCTCAAGACTTCTGAGAATGTTAAGAAACAATGTTCTTCAATGCTTGAAGACAACATTTTTCCTCATGGTTCTAGTTAAAGTCTCTGAGAACATGAAAACATAAAAACACAAGAAAACACTAGAATCAATCAGAGAATGTTCTCTGAGTTTAAAAAACATGTACGTTAGTTTAAAGCATCGACAACGCCCTCCATTCCTCTCTATCATGTTCAGTGTGTTCAAGTGCAATGGTCGTCTCCACTAATTGGCTAAATACAGTACCATCTTAATGATCACAGGTGTCCTTTAAAATGTGGTCTTTTTGAATAAATAAGTTAGTTGTATTTAAACTATTGACGAACAGTCAACAGTTTTAATATTATCCTGTCATAATGAAAACACAGCTAAAATGATCATTAATAAATCTGCTGCAAAGTGTTCATGACAGTATTCACCCTTAACAGGAAATGTGTTGTCAGAAAGCCAACTCTACTTAACACAACAATGAAAGACTTAAGACTTAAAGATTTAATAATTTACAGAACAACCTCTGCTTATTCCCAAAACACCTGTTTCAATAGAAGTCATGTGGATGTAATTAGCATTCGGTCAAATTCTGCAGACAATAAGCAATGATCTACAGCATTTCGATGCAGGGGGAAAATGCAACATTTTAAATTAGAGATCCAGTTTTGAATGCAGTAATATTCATTAGCTGTCTAGTCATTTGATGACTGAACAGAATTGTTTCAGAGCCAAACCCAGATTGTAGGCTTACTCAGATGTCAACCAGTCAGCCTTAGCATGTGTTCTTTGAAAGTATCTCAGCAACGAGGGGTAACCCGGGTGCGTCACGAACTGGCAGAGAATATAAACTGGGAAACACCAAGAGCTCTGATTAAGATGTTCTACCCATGTAAGTGCTAAGTCATTGTTCCCCCAAAGCATGTCTTTAAAAATACATAGATAGTAAATACATTTCAAATGTCGCTACGATTTTTGTTCTATCAAATTGTAAACTCATTGCAGCAACTCTCAGTGGGCTTGGGAGATTCAAAGATGGGCATATGTGTCCTTGGAAACAAGTACCTCCAAGCTGTGCTGCATTTCTGTTACTCTGCACATTCACCCATGTTAGCAAAGCCCAGCTTGCTTATCTAGTAACCACAATTAGTTGTTGTTTAGTTTGTTCAGGTCTATTTTCCACACCCAGTAATTGGCCTCACCAGGACATCATGAGTGCTGGGATCCTATAAATTGTGCCCTGTTTTGAATACATTACAATGAATAGCTTTATGTTTATAGATTTTGTTTTATTGCACTGGTTATCAGAGAAAAAGCAGATCATAGGTTCCAACGGCTTCCTATAGGAACTGAAAATCCCCTAGTATACACTTTCTCCTGTCTCGCCGAAAAGTGCGTAGAGGATGTGGGCATCCTCACAGTCTAGGTGAGGTTATGCTCCCAATTGAAACGGAGACACGTGGAACCAAACTCGTGATTTCTGAGCTGTGAAGTGCGAAATAAATTTGAGGCAATTACATTCTCATGCCTGGAGTGTTGACGTCTGCTCAAAGATAATTCTCCCTTGGCACAATTTGTATGAACTTTATCTTCTTTAATTTTCCGGGCATAGTAGTTTTAAACTAATGTCTCATGATGTTCTTTGTCCTCAACCATATAAGTGCCCGTTCTATGTTCTGCACTCTATATCAGCTTAATTGAATCGGATAAAAGCTGTCAGAATTACACTAAAGAACCTGTGAGGACAGTGCACCAAAAATATGTTTTTTTTGGGAGCTACACAAGTTATAAATGAATGGGTACAAACCACAGTCATTTTTAAAAAATAATATTAACTCTTGCAGATCTAGGTATTGTTTGCTGGAAAATTTTAGGCTACACCAATTGTAGGGAACGTTGTGGAAGGTGCTCTGTCAGTCTTACAAAAGCTGATATTATTTCAATCATGTACAATATGCTTGCGTGTCAAACTGAAATCGCACTGCTCATCTGACAAAATGTTACCGTTTATTGTCTAGCTGTTCTTAAGATGCTTTTCATGACAAAAAAGAACACATGAAACAGAAAACTTTGACAACGAATTTTCCCACAATCTTTGCATCACTGTGTAAATTATTATATTATGCCAGAAATATGTGAAGTTGGCTAGGCCAAGCCATTTAAACAACTGCATCAACTTTGGTTATCTATTCTTATTCTACTAATCTATTTTGATTAGATACTGAAATAATGAACCATTCAATTTGGGCAATGTGTTCGTATAATTTTTGTTGCATAGATTTGGGGTTATTGTGTTTTGTAATTAACATCTCATTGCATCCATATTTCTGTGCCTCTTTTTCTAAGCAACACTCACAAATTCAAGTTATTCTTGAAGAAAATGTAAGTATTTAAAATAAATTATTCAAATAGTTCCTCAAACATGATCCCATTCCCTAACCAAACATATCCAACAGGTTCTTTACTAGGTTGTTTGAGGAACCGTAGACATTTTTATTTGAAGATTAACCGGAACTGCGAAATGTACTGGAAGTAAGCTTGTTTTTGGATGCACTAGTGAAATATACCACACTCAATATAACAGTCAAATAGTGTAAAGTGCATTGGGTCGTAGAGGTCGATTTGGGATTGCTTTTAACAGAACCTTTCCTTAAAGTTTAAATATGGGTCCATTTATTTTCGTTTATCTGGTAATGTTTAGAGTGATTTTTATATAATTTTTTTCTGTTAACTAATACCCAAATAACATTGTTGAGTATATACTATATGTGTATTTATGGCCAATGCTAATGGAAGAAAAAAATATATTTTTTAAAACGACACAAACTTCTATCCCAAACAGAACATTTGAAAAATGCTCAGGAGTATCTGGCCAAGAAACAGTTTAGAGAAGGATCCTGTCCAATTGGCCATTAGCTCACATAAAAGCTATTCATAACTGGTACAGCATACGCCGATGCTATTCTGTTGCTCAGTACATCCACACCATTCCCTCACATAAAAGCTATTCATAACTGGTACAGCATACGCCGATGCTATTCTGTTGCTCAGTACATCCACACCATTCCCTCACATAAAAGCTATTCATAACTGGTACAGCATACGCCGATGCTATTCTGTTGCTCAGTACATCCACACCATTCCCTCACATAAAAGCTATTCATAACTGGTACAGCATACGCCGATGCTATTCTGTTGCTCAGTACATCCACACCATTCCCTCACAAAAAAATATGCTTTTTAACACATTTCATAGCAATTTTCGGGAAGGAATCCTATTTCAATCATATTGTATATACGATTCTAGGTGAAATACTCCATATGAACCTTAGAAAACTAGGTTGAAAAATGAAACATCTGGTAAAGAAAGTTATTTAAAAAAAGTACTGGACATTTCTTTCACAGGGACACCACATTCTAATATGTGTGTTATTCGAGGTGTGTTGGGCCCATTCAATGTCCATACCTGATATTAATGAGTGCTTGTTTAGAAATGCTTTGAGTGAATAACAAAAAACCTGGCATGATGGCTCCATGCCGTGGAGTTAGAATGGAGCCAACTAAATCCACGTGGAAGAGAGAAGCAAAGATTCAAGCATAATTGACGGAACATCAAAAAATAATTCTAAATACCGCTGGATACTGCTGGTTATTAAAAGCCAAATGACCCACCACGCAAGGTAGAGTAATTAGCGAAGTGTCAAACGTTGTATTATTCCTCGCCAATCCCCAGTGCATTTGTCTCAAAAAAATATATATACTGATTAAAAACAAGCGCACATTTAATTATAACACACATATAGACGGCTTATTATCCGGTAGAAGCTGACGAGCACACGCTCACACTTTTATTTTAAGCAACCCACACCACTCCCAGTACACACCACCTGTGAACTCAATCATTTGTCTTCGCTTCAGCTGGAGCATCTCAGGTTGTTGTGTTCTTTGATAAAAGACCTGACAGTTTATGACTTTGATCCATTAGATGTGATATCAGAGCTGGAAGAACATCGCAAGATGTTTATTTGGGATAACTGTACAACGCGTTTACCTGGATTTGTTCAAATGGCACTTCAAAGCTGAAGGACTCGTTGTAGTAAGGGTTCAGAGTGTTCTTTTTGATTGTCGTCTTCTTCTTCTTCAGTCTCTTCCCGTTCTGCATCAGGTGGATCTTCACGTAAGGATCTGAGGAAAGAAGAACGGGCCAGATTAGAAACTATAGTTCAGGCTCTGGCCAAGGTCTGTAACCTCGAGATTTCGTTGTATTTGCGCTCAGCGCTCATTGCCATTCGTTTTATTTGGCTGAATGTAACACAAAGGACATTCAGTGCACCTTAAAACCCACTCAAATTTCACCACACACATTTCAAAGGTGTTTTCGCATTGTCTCTACGGGAGTATTGTGTGTAGATTCATTTCACAAGTAAATAAATGTAATTAATGAATACTAAAACGATACGACACAACAAAAGGTGGACAATGCCGAGGCACGATCGGTTCTCGATGGACACTCACTAACGCTCCCTCAGGTAGAGCGGACCGGTCTTTCAGTTATCCAGCGCACCTGATGAGCTCCCTCTTTCTGAATGCTAATGACAAGCTGGACATTCTCCGGGATGTGGAGGACACATGGGTTTAAGAGAGCTAACGACATTCACAAATGCATTTCCATTGAAGCCAAATCGATCTCAACCTGCAAAAAAAGCTTTGGACGGAGATCTTCCCAGAGAGGCAGTATATAGTGATTCGGGGTTCAACGGACATGAATAAACAGAGAAGTATATTGCATGGCAGTTGTCCGAAACAAACGATAAAATTACAGGAAAGGATGGACCGTTCCGACTAAGTCCAGCGTAGAGGGAGGAATGAAGCAGAATCAGTCCTCATAATGTACTGCTGGCGCCATCTGTGGCTCCCAGTGTCTTTATTGCCAGCTTTGTTTTAATGCTCATGGAGTTATGCTGAGAATGTACTTTGAGATATGGGCTTGCTAGCAAGGCAGCCATTGGTGAAGCAGAACTTCCTATAATCCATGTTATAGGGGAGACTAACAGGAGATTGATCAGTGGCAGGCACATCCTACAGTGTGTGTGTGTGTGTGTGTGTGTGTGTGTGTCTGTGCAGTGTACATTTAGACAACGAGGAAGGAAGACAAAAAGAAACGCAATGGAGAGAGAGGGACAAAGAAAGAATGGTTAGAAAGAGCGACAATGAGAACTGTACAAATGGAGCGGACGGAAAAATTAGAGAATGCTGCTGATTGTTGATGGAGAATGTCCAGAAGGGTTCAGGCTGATTAAGGCAATCGTAACTCACCTAACCGCTTGTTACAACCAATGTATGCAGATGAGCATCGCTGAACGCACACAGCAGGTCAAACCTTGTAGCAGATGGACTATAGCAGCAACAGTTGTCTCAACAGTTCAGGCTGCTGGTGGTCTAATGGTGTGGGGGATATTCACTTGGCACACTTTGGGCCCCTTAGTATTTATTGAGCGTTGTTTAAACGACACAGCCTACCTGAGTATATTACCCATCATGTCCGTCCCTTTATGACCACAGCGTTCCCATCATCTAATGGCTACTTCCGAACAACAAACTATGTCACAAAGCCCTTAAACTAGTTTCTTGAACGTAAAATTGAGTTACGCAATGGAGAGAGAGGGAGAGACAGGGACAAAGAAAGAATGGTTAGAAAGAGCGACAATGAGAACTGTACAAATGGAGCGGATGGAAAAATTAGAGAACTAAAGGTTGGAAAGAGAGAACGTGGAGGAAGTGAAAGAAGTGGAACCTCAAGAGCACGTGTCCATTGTGACTTATTATTCCCCGGAGGTTCCGTGGGGAAAAGCTACGGGATGATAAAGGAGACAGTGGCTGAGTAGTGTGAATGAATAGGCCCATCGGTATCTAAATGAGAATCTCCTCCAGTGACAGACTGTGAGCATCAAACGGTCGTATTACCACTTTTTATCGGCCACTTCCATCAACAGCTTTATGCAGGGTTTTATTTTCTCCTTTCAATTTTTTTTGTCGAGTGAGGTGAATTCTTCTCGGCCAAGTTCTCTCTCTCTCTTGTGGGTACTGCTAATGTTCCTGTTTGAACTCCCTAAGAAACCGAGGCTGCGTCTCTTACTTCACCGAGCAACAACAACCCGGTGGGGTTATCACGGTATCCTATCCCCTCGCTGCTATAAGAAAACACCGCTGCCGTCCCTTCAGCCCCGTCCCATCCGAATCCTCTTATCTGGCCGACAGATGAGGGGCTGATATTATTGAGTTTCGGAAGGCGACGCACCCCAACTCATATCCGGCTCATTTCGACAGCTCGTCCCAGACAGCTTTAATCTCTGGCCGTTTTGTGGATGAGTGGCCGCGGTCGCTGAGGCGACGCGCCTGTCGCGAAAAGAGAGAGATTGCTGTCAACGTTCACCGGGTCTGTGTATACTTCAGGAAACGGAGGCGGATCCTCCCCGAAAGCCCCTCCCGCCCCTACAAACAAAGTAGCAGGTGTGTGGAGCAGTAACTAAGAGAGGTGACATGACTGACGTCAGATGCAGGTGTGTGTGTGTGTGTTGTAGACAATGCAGACACCTGTCCCATGTGATGTATCTGGGCAGCGGCCATAACGGACGTTTTTCCACCTCCAGCTGGCTTTGTGTCCACCCTTTTAACATGACAGCCTGTACATCAAAGCAAATGGACAACATGTTCTTTGCCTACTGTTACAACACCATGTCAGTGGCTCTCAAAAGAGACTTTAAGGTCCAGCTAGGCTTTTCGTAGTCAACTCGTACGTGCTCGGGATTGGTGACCTGTGTGTCAAACAGGCACTCTGATCACAGTTATAGGGAAACACTCTAAAAAAACAGCACTCTAAATTCCCTAATTAATACTGTGTTTAACTTTTTGGACTATGTCTGTATCACTAATAATAAGCAAAATAATAACCAAAAAGTCAAGGTATATCGATCATTTTGCCCAATTTCTTCATTATGAATTGTATAGACTCAAACCCAGACTCTGGGGGTCAGCTGCAATTAAACAGCTCCGGAGAGGCCTATTTGTACATTTTGAATGCGACCCCCCCTCTCCACTCCCCTGGGTGACATTTTGAATGCGACCCCCTCCCCTGGGTGTCATTTTAAATGCGACCCCCTCTCCCCCTCCCCTGGGTGTCATTTTGAATGCGACCCCCCTCCCCTGGGTGTCATTTTAAATGCGACCCCCCCTCTCCACTCCCCTGGGTGTCATTTTGAATGCGACCCCCCTCCCCTCCCCTGGGTGTCATTTTAAATGCGACCCCCACTCTCCACTCCCATGGGTGTAATTTTGAATGCGACCCCCTCCCCTGGGTGTCATTTTAAATGCGACCCCCCCTCTCCACTCCCCTGGGTGTCATTTTGAATGCGACCCCCCCCCTGCCCTGGGTGTCATTTTAAATGCGACCCCCTCTCCACTCCCTGGGTGTCATTTTGAATGCGACCCCCCCTCCCCTGGGTGTCATTTTAAATGCGACCCCCTCTCCACTCCCATGAGTGTAATTTTGAATGCGACCCCCCCTCCCCTGGGTGTCATTTTGAATGCGACCCCCCTGGGTGTCATTGAAGGCAGAATGAGGAAAAATTAATTTGACACCTGTGGCCTAATCAAAAGAAAATAGCTATTAATGCCACTCATAATTAAATTAAAGTCTTTTGAGCATCGACAGAAAAAAACTGAATTTAATCAAACTTTTGAGCACAAATTACATAAGTGCTTAGCAAATCAAACAATAAAGAAAGCCTCTAGTTTGAGTTGCGATAAAACTGAATGTATATAATGTAATCTATATTCTTTCTTCTCATTAGATGTTCTACATGTTCTACAACTGAAGTATCTTTTAAGCTGGAAAGCCATATGAATTAGTTTGTATAATACATTTCAGCAAGTAAATTCATTCAAACATAAACTTTGGCTGCTTACTCAAGTGTGGAGTGTGTTGGCTTGCGGGGAAATGTTGAATGAACATCAAAACAAGCAGGTTAAATATAGCCCAGCTGTCATCCCAGTTTACTCTCCATCTGTCTGAACGGGTCATGGAGGAGGTGCAGTCATGGAGGAGGTGCAGTCATGGAGGAGGAGCAGTCATGGAGGAGGTGCAGTCATGGAGGAGGAGCAGTCATGGAGGAGGTGCAGTCATGGAGGAGGTGCAGTCATAGAGGAGGTGCAGTCATAGAGGAGGTGCAGTCATAGAGGAGGTGCAGTCATAGTGGAGGTGCAGTCATAGAGGAGGTGCAGTCATAGAGGAGGTGCAGTCATAGAGGAGGTGCAGTCATAGAGGAGGTGCAGTCATAGAGAAGGTGCAGTCATAGAGGAGGTGCAGTCATAGAGGAGGTGCAGTCATAGAGGAGGTGCAGTCATAGTGGAGGTGCAGTCATAGTGGAGATGCAGTCATAGATGAGGTGCAGTCATAGATGAGGTGCAGTCATAGAGGAGGTGCAGTCATAGAGGAGGTGCAGTCATAGAGGAGGTGCAGTCATAGAGGAGGTGCAGTCATAGAGGAGGTGCAGTCATAGAGGAGGTGCAATCATAGTGGAGGTGCAATCATAGTGGAGGTGCAGTCATAGTGGAGGTGCAGTCATAGAGGAGATGCAGTCATAGATGAGGTGCAGTCATAGATGAGGTGCAGTCATAGTGGAGGTGCAGTCATAGTGGAGGTGCAGTCATAGAGGAGGTGCAGTCATAGTGGAGGTGCAGTCATAGATAAGGTGCAGTCATAGATGAGGTGCAGTCATAGATGAGGTGCAGTCATAGATGAGGTGCAGTCATAGATGAGGTGCAGTCATAGAGGAGGTGCAGTCATAGAGGAGGTGCAGTCATAGTGGAGGTGCAGTCATATAGGAGGTGCAGTCATAGAGGAGGTGCAGTCATAGAGGAGGTGCAGTCATAGAGGAGGTGCAGTCATAGAGGAGGTGCAATCATAGTGGAGGTGCAATCATAGTGGAGGTGCAATCATAGTGGTGGTGCAGTCATAGTGGAGGTGCAGTCATAGAGGAGATGCAGTCATAGATGAGGTGCAGTCATAGATGAGGTGCAGTCATAGTGGAGGTGCAGTCATAGAGGAGATGCAGTCATAGTGGAGGTGCAGTCATAGTGGAGGTGCAGTCATAGATGAGGTGCAGTCATAGATGAGGTGCAGTCATAGATGAGGTGCAGTCATAGATGAGGTGCAGTCATAGATGAGGTGCAGTCATAGAGGAGGTGCAGTCATAGAGGAGGTGCAGTCATAGTGGAGGTGCAGTCATATAGGAGGTGCAGTCATAGTGGAGGTGCAGTCATAGATAAGGTGCAGTCATAGATGAGGTGCAGTCATAGATGAGGTGCAGTCATAGATGAGGTGCAATCACAGTGGAGGTGCAGTCATAGTGGAGGTGCAGTCATAGAGGAGGTGCAGTCATAGAGGAGGTGCAGTCATAGAGGAGGTGCAGTCATAGAGGAGGTGCAGTCATAGAGGAGGTGCAGTCATAGAGGAGGTGCAGTCATAGAGGAGGTGCAGTCATAGTGGAGGTGCAGTCATATAGGAGGTGCAGTCATATAGGAGGTGCAGTCATAGTGGAGGTGCAGTCATAGAGGAGGTGCACACAGGCCCACATCATCCCAGTCTGTCCAACCTTATTCAACATGTTTGTCACAGCCCCTGGTCTAGTTAAGCTGTCTGGGCGTTTGTGCTTGTTTGTCAGCGTTCCATTGAGGTGGCATTCAGAGAAGCTTATGCCATGCAGCTGTCCCAGCTCATTAGTGACCAGTGACCACTCCCTCGCCTTACTGTTCCCACTTGTTTCCACTCCTTATCAACCAATCACATCGTTCCCACAACTGTTTCTGCTTGCTCTGTTTTTGGTCGGTGTCATGCAATACATAGCTGACCTGTTGTGATATACACTCACCGGCCACTTTATTAGGTACACTTTGCTAGTACTTATTGGACCCCCTTTTGTGTTTCTATGTGGCATAGATTCAACAAGGTGCTGGGTACATTCCTCCGAGATATTGATCCATATTGACATTATAGCAATTGCTGCAGATTTGTCAACTGTTCCGCCACATCCCGAATGTGCTCAATTGGATTAAGATCTTGTGACTGCGAAGGCCATTTGAGTACAGTGAACTCAATGTTACGTTCAAAAAACTAGTTTAAGGGCTTTGTGACATTGTTCGGAAGTAGCCATTAGATGATGGGAACGCTGTGGTCATAAAGGGACGGACATGATGGGTAATATACTCAGGTAGGCTGTGTCGTTTAAACAACGCTCAATAAATACTAAGGGGCCCAAAGTGTGCCAAGTGAATATCCCCCACACCATTAGACCACCAGCAGCCTGAACTGTTGAGACAACTGTTGCTGCTATAGTCCATCTGCTACAAGGTTTGACCTGCTGTGTGCGTTCAGAGATGCTCATCTGCATACATTGGTTGTAACAAGCGGTTATGTGAGTTACGATTGCCTTAATCAGCTTGAACCCTTCTGGACATTCTCCATCAACAATCAACAGCATTGCCTGTCAATGGTTTCACAGACCATTTTTCCATTTGACCGTTTTCAGGATTAGAAATAAATCTCGTGTGAACAGTTATCCAGTTGTTTGTCCAGTAACACTCACGACCCCATCATCTCACTTACCTCACAGGGAGTACACTTACAACAGCAGGTTGGGACCACTTCTCCTGAGAAGGGCGCGTAACAATGTAACATTACACACATCTCATCAACAGCAGACTCGTACAGAGCATGGATAAAGACACATTCATGCACTGAACCACTCACTCACACACACACACACATACACAAACTTGCAAATTGTTCCATCTCCCTCTCTCTCACACATTTCGAAACGTCCAGATCTCCTTAATCATTACCAAATTGGTTTTCCATTCATTCATCATTATAATTGAGTCTGGCCGCTTTGCTTTGCACACCTAGGCTGTGTAAATGACTATGGTGGTGCTACAGACCTGGAAGTCCTTTAAGTAGCCAGGCAGTATGCATGAGAAACAAAAGAAATAAGTGTTTCCTGTTCAGAGGTATGATTGTGTACTGTATGGAGCAGTGTGGAGCTGGCTGTGTGGAGCTGGCTGTGTGGAGCTGGCTGTGTGGAGCTGGCTGTGTGGAGCTGGCTGTGTGGAGCTGGCTGTGTAGAGCTGGCTGTGTGGAGCTGTGTGGAGCTGTGTTGATCTGTGTTGATCTGTGTGGAGCTGGCTGTGTGGAGCTGGCTGTGTGGAGCTGGCTGTGTGGAGCTGGCTGTGTGGAGCTGGCTGTGTGGAGCTGTGTTGATCTGTGTGGAGCTGGCTGTGTGGAGCTGGCTGTGTGGAGCTGGCTGTGTGGAGCTGGCTGTGTGGAGCTGGCTGTGTGGAGCTGGCTGTGTGGAGCTGGCTGTGTTGATCTGTGTGGAGCTGTGTTGATCTGTGTGGAGCTGGCTGTGTGGAGCTGGCTGTGTGGAGCTGGCTGTGTGGAGCTGGCTGTGTGGAGCTGTCTGAGCTGGCTGTGTGGAGCTGGCTGTGTGGAGCTGGCTGTGTGGAGCTGGCTGTGTGGAGCTGGCTGTGTGGAGCTGGCTGTGTGGAGCTGGCTGTGTGTGTGGAGCTGGCTGTGTGGAGCTGGCTGTGTGGAGCTGGCTGTGTGGAGCTGGCTGTGTGGAGCTGGCTGTGTGGAGCTGGCTGTGTGGAGCTGGCTGTGTGGAGCTGGCTGTGTGGAGCTGGCTGTGTGGAGCTGTGTTGATCTGTGTGGAGCTGGCTGTGTGGAGCTGGCTGTGTGGAGCTGGCTGTGTAGAGCTGGCTGTGTGGAGCTGGCTGTGTGGAGCTGGCTGTGTAGAGCTGGCTGTGTAGAGCTGGCTGTGTGGAGCTGGCTGTGTGGAGCTGTGTTGATCTGTGTGGAGCTGTGTTGATCTGTGTGGAGCTGGCTGTGTGGAGCTGGCTGTGTGGAGCTGGCTGTGTGGAGCAGGCTGTGTGGAGCTGGCTGTGTGGAGCTGGCTGTGTGGAGCTGGCTGTGTGGAGCTGGCTGTGTGGAGCTGGCTGTGTGGAGCTGGCTGTGTGGAGCTGTGTTGATCTTTGTGGAGCTGGCTGTGTGGAGCTGGCTGTGTGGAGCTGGCTGTGTGGAGCAGGCTGTGTGGAGCAGGCTGTGTGGAGCAGGCTGTGTGGAGCAGGCTGTGTTGAGCTGGCTGTGTGGAGCTGTGTTGATCTTTGTGGAGCTGCGGCGGTGCACTAGGTCAGGGCAGGTTCATTAATACTAGTGGCCTGTGTGAGGTGATAACCTCACCACTAAGGAAGTATGTTAACCTACAGTAAACAGCCTCAATACCTCCCTGTGTCAGAAAGAGAGATGGAGAGAGAGAAAGATGGAGAGAAAGGAGCGGAGAAAGGGAGACAGAAAGAGAGAGAGACAGAGAAAGGGAGACAGAAAGAGGGAGAGAGACGAAGAGAGAAAATAGATTGAGACTGAGACAGAGAGAGATAAAGAGAGAGACGGACACAGAGAGAAAGATAGACTGATAGAGAGGGCAGAGAGGTCAGAATGGGAGGAGGAGGAGAGGAGCCAACTGTGTGCGGTTGCTTCTTGTAGACATGCATTATCTTAACCAGCATGACCTCACCCTCTAGTGGCCTCCACAGTGTTCCTGGCTGCAGCTCCACAATAGTATTCCATAGCACTTCATGATTCACCAGCGCAGATTCTATTGGCTCATGATAGTATCTCCAGGCTTTACACACTCCACCGCATCCAGGTCGGCAGCGGTGACACAGAGTTTTCTCCTGCGCCTCGGCACATTTGAAACATCTTTTATGTGAGGCGCTACATTGCCAAATGTACTTAATCCACAGACGTGCGGTAGACGGTTATCAGGACTGTGCACACATCTAGCGAAGAGCCCTGTGGCTGTGAGAAATGACACCCATTACAGACAAATGTGTACAGGAACAGCTCTCTCCTGCGGTGAGTCACACGAGTGGGAGTTGTTCCATTGGCACTTTGAGTCACAGTTGACACTGTTAATCAACCTTGAGTCTATAGATCCATCTTCGATGTTGTTAGCAGAGATCACTACAAAGACCCAAGTTATCTTGCGGGCAAAAAGTGTCAATGATATTCTGTTGGGTGATGTTGTCATCAAGAAGAGGTCGTTGACAAAACAAAACCTTTGGCTGAACTTTTATTGGATGATTAGAACAGATGCTTGAAACACGTTTCTCTGCACGGCATGGCGTATAGAATTCGGGTGTTATAATTATGGGGGCTACCTGAGGTATTATGACTAATTATTCATATTTTAATTTAAAAAATGCTGTTTCGTTTTGGTGAGTGGTACTTTAGCTGGAAATACAGTATTTTAGTCACAGTCCTGTTGATATATTTACGTTTCTTCCTCCAGTTCTGTCTCTGTCAGGACGCGATATAGTTCCACTAATTATTATTATACACAACTATTCTTTATCCTATCTGCAATTCTTTGAAGTCTATTATTTTGTCAGAATGGCACTTCTTCACTTTTTCTATATTGCGCATTGAGATATTGTGTTAGAAAAATAAAATTGGACTTTCATTGTTGGCAAAATTCACAGAGGAAGGAATGAGAATTATAGGGGCTTTTGTTCGTCTTTCATGTTCCCTTTTCAAGCACCAAACAGTTTTTCACGGCTAGATAGCTGTTCTCCTTCAAACAGCAACTGAACAAAGCACAGGGAAGGGAAAACTGAACAAAAATGGAATCTATTATTGTTAATAGAACATGTAATTAATTTTAACAAGAGCCTGTGCTTAGGGTTCTCTTTTAAAATAATATACATTTTAAACAAACATCAATCACATACAAGCATGCCATAAAAAAACTACCTGTTCTGGACACCTGCACCTCAGAGTGTTTTGTTTGAACCTGCCATCAAGACTGTCTGGAACATCAATGGGGGGACATGAAAGAAAAATAATAGCTCTTGTAATTCTTATTCCCTTTCAGGGTAAAAGTCCAGGAGACAGTGTAATGTACTTTACCGTTGGTAAAGACTGCTTAGACAATCACATGCCAAATGGACTCTTCCCTTCTATTTTTTTTTTAAGTAATTGGTTTCTAACCCGGTCGCAACCTAAATGAAACCACATGCTTGAGATACATCTACGCGGAAACGTACAATCTCAGACCATCACAGAGACAGCATAATACTCACATCACAATACTGAACGAAAATCAGAATTCAGAGACCCAATCCAACCGCAACTTGAGATGAAAAGCATCACTATGACCACACGCCATTAGATGATGTATTTCAAACTGAAATCTCCAGAATGTTCCCCACTGTGGCCCATTTACCCACGGACCAATTAGCCCAGACATACTACATGTCAAGCCCACCTTCCAAACCTCTCTCCTGACTCAGATATTGGGGTGGGGGGGGTTGGCGCTACTTGCCGTAGCCTCAGAACTAGTTTCTCCATTACCCTGTCAGCTTGACAGCACGCGCACGCGAAGAGTAAAAAAAAAAAAGATGTCAGCGAGGCATGAGTTCAGGCTAATGGCTGCCCACACCACTCTAACAGATGAGGGAAGGTTCTGTGCTGCAAGAGCTACGGCGGCGCTACTGTTAGCTTGGTCAGATATGAGTGGCCTGCTAGGCTGTGAGGCGTGAGGAGGTTGGAAATATGAACCAGGAGCACGGAGAGGTCTGAGGTGATGGGAATGCAGGGGAGGAAGAACGTTTCTGTGGGGCTCCTATTTCTAACTCCGGCCGGGGCCAATTGTCAGGATTCACGCGGAAAACACAGCTCGCTGCTTGCGTGTAGAGATCTTCGCCCACATAGCTCCTCATTTCCCGGCGGAATGACACAAAGGGTTTAGAAAATGAGATTTGCTTTTCTCTGAGTGACGCTGCATTGAAACCCTCCCTCTGCCCGCTGGAAATAAGCCATTGTGTGTACAAGTGTAATGGCTGTGTGGATCCAATGGGGGAGTCATGGGATAGTGTATGCTGCCCACCGTTGTGTTTTATACCCCCCAGGGAGAGTTCTGCTCTGCCTACTGATGATGGATAACAAACTGTTCTACACTGACCAATAGAGGGATAGGAAGCCGTTCTACACTGACCAATAGAGGGATAGGAAGCTGTTCTACACTGGCCAATGGATGGATAGGAAGCTGTTCTACACTGGCCAATAGCTGGATAGGAAGCTGTTCTACACTGACCAATGGATGGATAAGAAGCTGTTCTACACTGTCCAATAGATAGATAAGAAGCTGTTCTACACTGGCCAATATATGTATAGGAAGCTGTGTTACACTGACCAATAGATGGATAGGAAGCTGTTCTACACTGGCCAATAGATGTATAGGAAGCTGTTCTACACTGACCAATAGATGGATAGGTAGCTGTTCTACACTGACCAATAGAGGGATAGGAAGCTGTTCTACACTGGCCAATGGATGGATAGGAAGCTGTTCTACACTGGCCAATAGCTGGATAGGAAGCTGTTCTACACTGGCCAATAGATGGATAAGAAGTTGTTCTACACTGACCAATGGATGGATAGGAAGCTGTTCTACACTGTCCAATAGATAGATAAGAAGCTGTTCTACACTGGCCAATATATGTATAGGAAGCTGTTCTACACTGACCAATAGATGGATAGGAAGCTGTTCTACACTGGCCAATAGATGTATAGGAAGCTGTTCTACACTGACCAATAGATGGATAGGTAGCTGTTCTACACTGACCAATGGATGGATAGGAAGCTGTTCTACACTGACCAATAGATGGATAGGAAGCTGTTCTACACCGGCCAATAGATGGATAGGAAGCTGTTCTACACTGACCAATAGATGGACAGGAAGCTGTGTTACACTGACCAATAGATGGATAGGAAGCTGTTTTACACTGACCAATAGATAGATAGGAAGCTGTTCTACACTGGCCAATAGATGGATAGGAAGCTGTTCTACACTGACCAATAGATGGACAGGAAGCTGTTTTACACTGACCAATAGATAGACAGGAAGCTGTTTTACACTGACCAATAGATAGATAGGTAGCTGTTCTACACTGGCCAATGGATGAATAGGAAGCTGTTCCACACTGGCCAATAGATGGATAGGTAGCTGTTCCACTCTGGCCAATAGATGGATAGGAAGCTGTTCTACACTGGCCAATAGATGGATAGGTAGCTGTTCTACACTGGCCAATAGATGGATAGGTAGCTGTTCCACACTGGCCAATAGCTATGTAACAGTGCATAGTTCTGTGCTTACATGCATGCATTCATGTAAACAACATCAACTGACACTGTTCTGTCATGGAGCCTAGACAACACTGAGGAGTGCCCTCTAGTGTCAGCAAGACATTGTCTACAAATCTATATTGGTACATAAGCCACACAATGGCCATGCTGGCTGTTCCAAGCATGTTTCTGTAGTCCCTATGGGAACTCCCATCACCACGGAAAACAGTACTCATTAGTGGCCAGTGCAATCATTATCGGTCATGTGTTTCTCCCACGCAACAGCAGGTCTTCACAGCCGAAGCCATGTAACCACTACCCACACAACTGATCCCAGGAGTACCTGGGTTTCAATATGGGTCCTGCTGGCATCACCCACAGGCACAACATTGGCATTTCTATGGAGGGAAAAAAGCCACTTCTATTGCAGCACAGAGCACACATCAACCCTCGGTGATGGTCACAGACTGTCGATAAGGTTCCCGCGTTGAGTTAAAGATTTAGCGTAAAGCTAAGAGGATTTCTCATGCAGTGGTCGGACGTTACATGCGAGGCCCATAGGTGTCTGCGAAGAGCTTGGATGGAAGTATTTTACCAGCTGGCAGCTGCTTAGACACAGTACTCGTCATCATAAGCGGAAACGTCGACAATGTAAAGTGTTGCACTGGCACATAATGAATAACTGGTTTTGTATGGGGGTTTGCTGAGAACACATTTGTGCCTTATATTCCAAATGGGTCTTGTTAGGCCCAGCAAATATGCCTGCTGGTGCCCGGGGATTAAACTGGCCATTGGATCAGAAGCCTTTAGAACATGTTGGTCACATCACTTTCCTGGCCTGGTCATACGGACGACATTTCTATGAAAAATCAACTGTGACGATAAATGTTTTTTTAAAGGCCCCACTAGGTGAAATGTCTTTAATATTGAAAAGATTGTGTTTCACAACATTACCAGAAATTGCATTCAAATTTGTTGCCTTTCTATTGGTCAACAGAAGGCGCACAAACCTCCGTCGACAAATGAGAACGCTTCTCTAGAGAGAGGTATCATGAAATGGACAACGCTCAGAATCAAGTTCCACATCCTAAAGACAAGATGGTTTGGGAAACTGTGCTCCATATGGGCTTTATATGGAAAGACGTGTCACGTTGGCTGAGAATTGGAAATTGAAACTGTGTGTGTGTGTGTGTGTGTGTGTGTGTGTGTGTGTGTGTGTGTGTGTGCGTGCATACTTGAGCTGTGTACACTCATTTATCCTGAACTTTACTGATAAATACTAGCTCATTAGTGAGACTTACATTTACTGCTCTCGTGTCTCTCATACGGTCATTCCAGTGACCACGGCCATTAAGGATCTGTGAGATGTCTCGGCAATCAGATGAAAACGTACGTTATTGAAACATCCGAATCCGTCAGCTATACCCGCTTTCATTGGTGTATTCACCACAATCACCAAACCATATAGATTAATTTGGGACATTTAAAATACAGATCCACCAAGGATTTTAACAACTGAGAATCCCAAATGGAAAAAGTTCCTTCTCATTAAAAGTACTTACTACTGGATTTGCGTCATCTGCTAAAATCTAACTGGCTGTTCCCTTCATTTGGATTTGTTGCCTGTTGCACAATGACATTGAAATTGCACTCTGGATGTTCTTACATTTGCCTTAACTTTTTCAAAGCTCCCTTTGGTAAAAAAATAAAACTGAAATAAACAATACATCAGAAACGATGAAGTGATGAACCGGCACTTGTTTCATTCCAACGTGATGAAGAACTTCACATTCATGCAGAAAACTCGTTAGTAGGTCAGCATATTTACTTCAGTAGGTCAGTACAGGCACTGGCTGTCCGGGCTGCTGAAAGCAGCTTTTTCTCAAGCCATTTGTGTACACTTTCTTACAGATTACATTACTTGTGTTGTTGCTGTGGCTGTTAATTGAAATTACTTTTTTATTGTCTGGCAGGTTTGTAGAGGACTATTCGTGTTGTGCTCAAGAATATATTTTTGGTGTTGTGATGCATTTCCTTTGGCATTATTTGAGTCGATTGCTAACAGATTGGTGGCCACTTTTAGGTGACCAAGTTATTTGAGAAATTTTAAGGAAAACAGGAAATACTCAAGTGATCGCTGCTAAAATGCTCAAGTGGCAAATGACCTCTCCGTACCTTTTCCTGGTTTATCCCACAGGTTTGCTCTGCTCACCTGACAACCCGCCAACGTCCATCTTCTTCAAGTTCTTGGCCTCCAGGACGACCACAGTCAACTTGCCAGCAGTAGGCACATATCGCAGGGAAAAGCAGATATCGCCCAACTTCTCTTGCTGATCGAGGAGGAAGGGAGAGAGAGAGGAGAGGAGTTGTGATGAAATGACTCAGGTTGAAGTGTTTGGCTAAAGTGACAGACATGGTTTTAGTGGTTGTGTTGAGTGTGTTTACAGCCGCCATGAGAAAGGGGCTCCATCAACCATAAGGATCCGATTCGAATCCGATTGCTGGTTGCTGGCTGGCGGGTGTAAGATATCCTTGTTCTTTCATGTTTTACGCAACAAGATGAGGGAACCAAATGACATTATGAACAGATTCAAATCCATACTATGGGCATTACTTGTCTGAAAAGGTACAGTCTGGAGCTCAATAAGTTGCTGGGCTCTAACCCACATTAGACCTGATTCGGAAGCACCATTATAAATAGTCACCATCCATCACAGCCGAAAGAGGTCTGAATATTGACTTTGGTTTTACATACCGGAGGTCTTTCATCAAATTTCAATCAAGACCTATTCGCGAATCCTAAATACTGCACGAAGAATGCAATAGAGCTGCCAGATGTGGGTTCTTAGCCTGGATTGCCATTACTTAGTCGATGTATACAGCTCTGCCTGGCCTCTCTTCTCAGCCCAGAGCCGTTGGGGCTGAATAGAATGTGGCTCTAATGACTGGAGCTCCAGCTTCATCAACAGAAACACACAACCCGGGGAGGGTCGGTCTGCGAGAGTTAGAGACGCAGCTAGCTCTTGCTTATGCCGTCACACGCTAATATATTCCATGAATATCTGAGAGAGGCCAGCCCTCCTATTTCAGCTGCTAAACCCGATTCTGCTGAGCAGAGTCCCTGTCCGACCCACTGGGATGAGGTGGCTGTTCTCCTTTTGTAAACACAGTTACACAACCCACGAGGATAAGCAACGGGCGAGCTGTTCGAGAACGTGTCGAGAACTGTTGTTCCCATAGCGATTAAAACGCGCGCGCGTGTCATTAAAAAGAACGTCGGCGCGGAAATCCACCTCTTGACATATATTTTTGTCGACAGGCAACGTTGTAATTTTCGTGTCTATAAAAATACTCAGACGGAACATAGAAAGAGATGAAACCCACGGCGTTCTGATAAGGTGTTAACATAGTTCTGTTCGTATATACGATTGGAGTCCTTCAGTGTTTGACCTGATTGCACGGGATTATGACTGGCTTTCCATTCCTCAGACTTGTTGCGTTATTGCTTTCCTGTGAAAACTACTTTGCGTAAACACGCAACATGAATGCATTATTTCATAAAATGTGGGTAATGTGCTCATATATCTACTGAGTGGACATGTGGGACCATTATTGGAACGTATGCCCTCGTTGGTTTTTGTCATTTCGATGTTTAGCCATAAATCGGAGTTGGCTTTACAGGCTAGTGATATTTACTTTTCCAATTGAATCTCTGTCCCCAACTGCTACCGGGACCTTTTAAGGTCTTATTTGTAGCAACTGGAAAGCGCGCCTGTCAGTTGAGTCTTGTCAAAAACATATCCCAACAGCATCTATGCCCTTACACAAACGCTGAATGTTCACATTTCAGCTTTTTCTCTTTTATTTCATTTAAAAAATAGTCATCAAGATGGCGTCTGCAATGATAAACGTTTCAAGGTTTTCAGCGAAAATCCACTCCAGACCATTATTGTAAAACCTTTGGAGTGTTAAGATCGTGCCTCAAGCCTAATTTGCCATTAGCAGGTCTTGCTTGTCTAGTTGTAACAGAAAGCTGAGCCCAAGTCCTGGTCTTCAACCTTCAGCAAATTGAGATGCTCTTCAACTCTCTGACACCGCAGGTATAATTAACCTTTACATAAACCAAGTGTACCGCTCAAATCACGGTTTCCCTAGAAACCCACTTTTAAATGCACCACACTGTGACTTTAACCTTAAAAAAACGAATATGCTACACTGTATGAGTGGTTAGTAATTGAATATAGCTGCCTCGTTGTGCTCTGGTGACTTGTTTGAGCGGCTAGGGGGCATAAAGTTTAATCAAGGTAGAAGGAGAGCGTTGCTTCCAGAGAGAAACGATTCCTTCTTTGACTTACTGGTTGAGTGAGAAGCACCCAAATGGCATTGGATGTGCTTCCTAAGACATACTGTAAATTCTCCTGACCAAAACTAGCTCAAAATGGGAGGTTCAAGAAAATACTTCAAATTAGCAAGTCCCGGATTGCATTTTTTGCCAGTTCACCAGACACTCAAATTCCCAAACACTCAAACGCTGAAAGGCCATTATCGGGAAGTATTATTCATAACTTCATAGTGTTAAAGCATTTAAAAACACAGGAAAACCTAGTTTTGGACGCCATTGGGCCTTTAACACATACAGTTGCGATCAAATTAATCATGTTCACCAGCCATGTCTCTGTCGAAACGTCTGGTTTCACAGCGCCTTAGAATGGAACATGAATTTCAATTAGAGCCTCAGAGTCAGATTTTCTGAGAATGCAAATTGATTAACAAGTCACAGAGTACATTTTACGCTCCAAACATTCCAAACTTGTTACTCTTCAAACTTGTGACTGTTCTATGTGCCAGAAATTCAAGTCTGGGGACGAAGTTATTGCACCAAATCATCAAGTTTGTGTAAATTGATCAACATTTTTTGTGTTAACATTCACATTTGTTTGATTAACGACACTTTTCTTTTGTTATTCACGTGAAAGTCAAAGAATTTTCCTAGAGTAAATTGCTGAAATTGTCAATTAATTTCAGCAGAAGCCAGTGATTCTTGTTGTACATTGCAAGTGTCTACAGAGTGAACAATGACCATTCGACATAGAAAATAGAAATAGAAACATCCTGCTTCTGTGTAAAGTGCAAAGTTAAAAATATATTCAACTGCATCTGTGTAATTATTGTGCAATAAAACCAGGAGGCATTGGCGTGGAAACTTTCAGCGTGTGTAATTATGTGATCACAACGCCTCCTACCTCTTCCTTCTCCGCGCTCACAAGATCACGCCACTCTTCTGTCACGTGACTGAAGTCAATCTTGTTCATTGGTAGTTTCACATCTCCAATTGCGTCATGCTTCGAGAAGCGGTCAAAGTCATACACAGTCATCATCAGCGTCTTCCCTCCCAGCTCGACATATGGCACCTGGGAAGACACACGGGGACAAAAAATGACCTATGGCCAAAATCGACACAGTCTCACAATTGTGGAAAACTGCACTACCCTAAGCTTAGTAGTGAACGTGGGCTTTCCAAAATGGAGGACAGATTGCAGTGTATCTGCCCTGCCACTGCCAGGCCCTGGTAATTACCTGAAGGGGAAAACACACGGGGAAACACAGCCTAGGATTTGAGCTCCTAATTGCCTCCCAATTGAGTTTCTAGGCAAAACTCATTACACATGTGGACTTGTAGCAACAAGGTGAGAATCTACAATTGATTGGCAAGAGACAAGATAAAACCTCCTGGGTTTGTCCTTGACACTATCACCACAATGACCAAACAATCTATTAAAAATATCGGTGCCAATATTTATCACATGTCAGATAAAGGCTGCCCTCATTTAGATACCGTCTTTCATCAATAAAAACATCCCTGTATATTCTGCTGGTATATTCAACCACACTGACAACTGAACATTCAGAACCACTCTCCATACACTCTGTACGCATCACTGTGGACAAACACCTGTGGTCTGGCAGCTCCTTACCACTGGTGGACTACTTCAACTCGTTCACCACAGCTGAGCTACAATCACACATTCGAAACGGAGAAGTGTACGCCTCAATTTACGCCGGAATAAAAACAGGACGGGGAAAGAAACCAGGCGAGATGGAGCGCCGCATCTGCCCGTGTTACTGCTAATCAGACGGAGGCCGTGGAGATGTGGAGACAGTCTGTCAGCAGCTTGTTACTGGGGCCAGCTGCTCTGTGTCTACACATGTTGGTGAGAAAAACCACCGCGGCATACAGAGGCAGGTGTACTGGTGCCACTACCGCCCCTGGACCACATGACCCAAAAGGCTGCTATTCTGATATCAACTCGTTTCTAACCTCTACGTGTCAGTAAAACATAAACACACGTGAAATATGCCTGATAGTATTCTCCGTGTTTAGAACCAGCCAATGCAATCTCAACTGCTATGTGCGTTTAGAAGGCTGTGCATTCTGCATTCTGCACTTGTCTTATTCCATTTTATGCCTATGGATCTGACGCAATAGCCTATCCAGAGATATAACAACGTTTACTCCGGCAGAGACTAAATACTACTTGTACCACAACTACAAAACTAGATACAGTATCAATTTTTTTCTTTTCCATGTTATACCTTGAATTGGAACTGCTCATTGAAGGTGGGGTTTAGGGTCTTCCGATGGACCTTGGTCTCGAACTTCTTCTTCTTGTCAGGCAGGAGGTAGACCTTGACGTAGGGATCTGAGGTACCGCCCATGTCCATTGCAGGAAGGTCCGCTGCCTGAATAATCCCGACTATGAGCTGTATGGAGGGAGGGGACAAAACAGAGACATAGTCAGCATCTCAATCCGGTCGACGGCAGCACCAAAGCCTTGCCTATTATCCCTCCACCATTTTCAAGGAGCACTTTATGTGGGTTACATTGGCATAACCCGATGTGTCAGCACAGGTGCAGGATTTACGAGGGTTAAGAAACACAGTTCAATGACACCAGCAGAATTTCAGCCATAAGCCACTGAGATGGATATCCTTATAAGGTTACGTTTAGGAGATTAGGAACCTGGGCTCACCGACGCTAACTTAGCGATAATAGTGGTATCGCAGTAAAACAGCTAACGTTTTCTAAACATATTTACAGAAAAATCCTTAATGAGCTACATAGCTAGCTTGATCAAAATCAATTCCAAGACATGGTGTGCTACTACGCCAGTCGCCCTAAACTGCCCTTTTTGGTCACGATTAGAATGACCATATTTGGCACCAATGTTGACTCTGCTATCATCAAATGTGTCCACTAGCCTGTCTATAAATCACTAATACTTCCCACACCGTCTCTGGCACCTATGACGGCAGCTTTCAGTTGGATGCGTTCACATTTTCGTGTGAACGAAGATTCTCTGTCTGGCAATGCCAAGCCAGCTATCTGTATCGTGAGTGTACTAAATGGAGATCCCCGAAATAGAGATTTCACGATTTCTGTCTGTAGCATCCCACTTCTTCAACCTAGGTGTGACATCTGGGGGAGTATCCTTCCCCAGCTCTGTCGGTTCTGGTTCTTTTTTTTCTACTTTTGTTACGATATTCTTCAAAGCTCCCTCGGCTGCATATATTATTCGTGTCGCTTTTATTTAGTTTTCATATTATATTAGCATACCAGAGCGACCTCACCAGTTAAGTTCGTGTGGTAGTCTCTCGGATGGCTTAGTTCTTTATCCTCGGTTGATGGTCTTATTCCCGACTCACGGGCGAGGTTGTACCAATAGGGAGGCTAATCTCTACTCTCTGCCAGGATGAGAGCTTCCAGGCATTTATTTGGAACGCACATCCGCATGTTAATTATCGTTCCAAAATTGTACACGTCCTTCCATAACAACAGGTGTCCACTGACGCTGAAATTGACACGCATGGGTGCATTTCCCCAGAAATGTCGGGAGATAATTGAAAGCTCTCATCACTGGACAGAGGAATTTCCGCCGTGTCCCTCAGCTTAGTGCTGAGCTTTAAGGGGATCGTGATGTTGAATGTCGAGCTGCAGTCGATGAACCTCATTCTGACGAGTATTCTGCTTGTCTACGTGGGAGATGACAGTCAATGGAGATTGTGTCATACGCGGTGGATCCGTCTGTGACAGATTTCAGATTGGAGTGTGTCCATTGTTTTGGGGATAAGCCTATTGACGTGAGCCACGACGACTGTTTTCTATCCATTTAACGGCTACAGACGTGTTTACCGGAGCAACAGTGGTCTCTGACAACACTTCAAATCAAATGGGGGTAGGGCCGGCGTTTACCTTGGGTACCGCTAGGCGTTTCAGACCAGCCATTCTAGGGAGATAAAACGGAAACAACGGGCTTCACAGTACACAATATCCTATCGAAAATTGCAAATGCAAACGGCTGATATTAAAAGGCGGTGCTCCTGAATTATGATAATCACTACAGTTGGAGCCGAGGTGGTAGAATGGCGGAAAGCAGTGGAGGTCAGGACTTGTCAGAGCACCAGAGTGAGAGACCTGCACCACAACGGTCTAATCATATATAACCGTGCCGGGTGGCCAGAGAGGCTGATTGACCTGCCAGTCACAGCCCCTACTTCTCCAAGGCCTCTTGGGTTTGCCTTAGTCAGTCAATCAACCTATCAAACAGCCATGAACGTGCAATCTGGCAGTGGGGCCTCGGCATTCAGCCATGGAGGTCTACACAGCAGCTGCCGGAGACAGCCAGCATGGATATCTACGACAAGAGAAATGAAGCTACTCGTCAGTCATCCAAACACGCCGATTGGTGTAACGATGCTGGATACTAATCAATGTTTCACATCCCGTTGGAGATGGTGACGGGACTCGATGGTAGTTGTCAAGGGGGTTGAGGCGGATTGTGTAAAAATATGATACAGGGACCAGAGCAAATATTCTGCACTCAGTCAAAATACACTATACAAGAACACAGCATGGAAGGTGTATAGATGGAACCAATGGGGGTGATGTTGTGTCAGTATTGTCCCATCTGAAAGCATAGTATTCTCATAACCTTGTTATAGAAAACACCACAAACTGTATACTCTTGTTATATAGGTTTGAACATAGCAGAGTTAAAGCAACTTTGAAAGAGAACCAAAGACCTAATTTATATATTCTAATAAAAATAAAAAAGTACCAGTATTAAAATTGAAAAACCTAATAATTATGGGTCACTCAATACCCAGTCTCATTATATGGCTCCCAAGTCATGGATGTTGGCGTAATTCATTTGTCAAAGACCTCGTTGGGGAGTATTTGGGAATAATTTCGTACATGACCACAGTTAATGAACTCAATTTGAACATTAAATACAACTATAATGTATTCAATGGCTGTATAACTTCTAGTATAGTTCTTGTCTGGTGATCTGGAGGGACTACAGTAGGGCGGCTCCCCACAGCACCATGTCTTTTATTTGGCTTCCATTTGGAATTGTTCTTTTCTATGGCAGCGAATGAGACTTTGCAACACAGTACACGTATTATAAAAATATCCACATATATTAATTGTTAATAATAATCCATTTTTGACAGGTGAGGACCAAAGCCATTGCCAATTAGTACAATTGAATCCTCTCATACGTATAATTATTAACCGTTTTAAGACAATCTACTCAACATTTGTCTTTACCTATTACTTTAATCAAACAGTGTGTGTGGGCACCAAACTGACAAGGGGAGCTGTGAACAATAGTATTTTGATCAGCCTGCAAAAACATTTATTATAACTTCCCAAAAATGTATGTGTTTAATTTAATTTAAATGTTTCAGGTAGTCTGTAGCGCAACCCACTTGAATAAAATTAGCTCTGGAATCACTCACAGAGCCAAGCACCTGGGGGAGACGATATGGTTTTGACAGATGTTTCTGCTGCAGCTGAAAATGTTATTGCTTCTTTGTCATTTTGACCTAACTCCCGGAAAGTGGGAATTTATAAAAAAATAACTGAATAGAATTATGTTAGTACCTGGCCTTGAGCAATGTCAGCATGAGCAGTTAAAATGAATTTAAAAAACTTTTTTTTCATAACAATTTAGCTTATGTCCATATTTGAACTAGTGATGCAGCTAGTTGACAATATATAGAGACATAGCAAATCCATATAGAGTTGACGTACATTCATTTGCAATGGGCTGTGGGTAAATATGTCCTACACATAAACAGTGACTGTACACATATTTGCATTTATACAGTTCCATTATAACAATCTATCTAGTTCCCAGAGGGAGGAGAAGCTCTGAGTCAGTTCTCCTTTGTGTCTGTGGAATAGATGGTTTCTGAAGGCCATAGGACAAACAACATTCGGCTGGGACTTTTTGGGTCGTGATTGAACTGTGCTAGTATTTTTCAGGCCGTTCCTCCATTGAATAATCTGAAAGTGGAAAGTGCCACATTTACGGACAGATTGGAAAATACTTCCTGGTTGATACGAGTTTAGACCCAGTCTGTGCACATTCCTGTGGTTTGATTAAATGGGAGACACGTTTACAACCTTTAAAGAGCATTCAATTCCCTTTTGACCTAAAAATATTGTCTAGATCAAATTGCAAACACATAGGACAATGAAAAATGTCATTTTCAAAAAAGCTACACATTTTACCCTCAGTGACTTACTTTGGGGCTAATGAAAAAAAACACACGACAGTCACAGAGCGGCCCTGGTAATTACTGTCTGGAAAGCTATAGCAGTGGTGGCTCACGTCCTGGAAAACTTAAATACATCTGGCGTTCATCCTCTCCTAATCAGGCAATTAATTTGGTTCAATTGACTAGCAGGTAGTAACAAAACACCCAGGGAACCAGGTCCAGACGGACTGATCCCAGTACCCTGTACCTAGTTGTTCCCCACTTTCACACAATTACAGCCCACTTCAAAGGAAAAAGTGAAAGCCCTAAGGGGATATGAAAGGAGATGTCATATTCTCCATATTGTCTTTCACTGTAGCCTCTGAGAATCTATTCTCTTTCACAGGTCAATGGCACAATGGTAAATGATTTGTCATGACTGTGCTGGTTCCCCTTTTTACCAATTGAAAGGGAAATTAGTATGATCGTTCTGTTGAATGTGGGAAATGGCATATTATTTCCTTTACTCGCCCTTTTATGGAATCTTTTGTGGGGAAACTGCTTGGCGTGACTTTCATGCGCTCGGTACCAAATCCTTTACTGCCCTGATGATCTCATTACCCCACCAAAACCCCAGCCTAACGGAGGCCTTCAGCAGGAGCAATCACTGGTGCTTAACCAAGAGAAACAGCCCAAGACATTTGACCATTCAGGATCTGTTCATTTTCTCCACTCAGCGTGGCCTTGCTCTACTGAGCTGAGAAGACCACATTACTTTTATACAAAACGAGGGCTTAGTCCTCCAACCCCTATCCCAGACAACCCATTATCCTCGGAACCAGGAAAGAGAACAACTAGTGGACCGACAAACTGGGCCCACCTCTATCAGACAGGGCTCGTCTTTTCACTGCGACTGTTCCTAGTATTTATGCATCAAATGCAATGTGAGATCATAAGGGCTACAAGCTCAAGGTCAGTGTCACAATAACCTCTTACAGGTAAAATAAATACCAATAAAAACATTCTAACATTTCAAATCACTTCTCAACATTCTATAGTAGTTTTTTTAGGTTTATGCCAACCACAATCCAGGAGACGCTAACCCCAGCCTATAATCTGCTGAGCCAATCACAATCCAGGAGACGCTAGCATCAGCCTATAACCTATTGAGCCAATCACAATCCGGTAGACCCTAGCACCAGCCTATAACCTACTGAGCCAATCACAATCCAGGAGACGCTAGCACCAGCCTATAACCTACTGAGCCAATCACAATCCAGGTGACACTAGCACCAGCCTATAACCTAGAGCCAATCACAATCCAGGAGACCCTAGCACCAGCCTATTACCTACTGAGCCAATCACAATCCAGGAGATGCTAGCACCAGCCGATAACCTACTGAGCCAATCACAATCCAGGTGACACTAGCACCAGCCTATTACCTACTGAGCCAATCACAATCCAGGAGACGCTAGCACCAGCCTATAATCTACTGAGCCAATCACAATCCAGGTTACACTAGCACCAGCCTATAACGTACTGAGCCAATCACAATCCAGGTTACGCTAGCACCACCCTATAATCTACTGAGCCAATCACAATCCAGGTTACGCTAGCACCAGCCTATAATCTACTGAGCCAATCACAATCCAGGAGACGCTAGCACCAGCCTATAACCTAGAGCCAATCACAATCCAGGTGACACTAGCACCAGCCTATAACCTAGAGCCAATCACAATCCAGGTGACACTAGCACCAGCCTATAACCTAGAGCCAATCACAATCCAGGAGACGCTAGCACCAGCCTATAACCTAGAGCCAATCACAATCCAGGTGACACTAGCACCAGCCTATAACCTAGAGCCAATCACAATCCAGGTGACACTAGCACCAGCCTATAACCTAGAGCCATCCCAATCCAGGTGACACTAGCACCAGCCTATAACCTAGAGCCAATCACAATCCAGGTGACACTAGCACCAGCCTATAACCTAGAGCCAATCACAATCCAGGTGACACTAGCACCAGCCTATAACCTAGAGCCAATCACAATCCAGGTGACACTAGCACCAGCCTATTACCTACTGAGCCAGTGGAAACATGTTACCATGAGGAGGAGACAGATTAATGTGTGTCAGTGGATCATTTCATGCTGTCTGTCTGCTCTGGTTAAGACAGTTGTAAGCTGTAGGCCCCAGTGAGGAACAGCAGAGCTTCTCCATGCTGCCTTCCACCATCGCTCTATATTATCTGAAAGTTGATCTGCTTTTCAAGTCACTCTCCCTTTCCAACTCGGATGGCCGGAAAACAGACAGACAAAAGAGTGCACTTTTACAAACAGTGCAAACATAAATATCCTGACAATCCCAAGACGGTACTTTTTGAAACCCGGCCACTATGATTCTGTGATGGGATGTATCCGATAAGCTCTGGCTACTGTTAGACATTGATAATAATTATTTGAAAAACAGCAATGAAAAGATAACGGCATATAGGCTACACATTCAAAAACGTGTGATAAATGTGTGCAGGCGCAGACTAAAGGGAAACAGGGGCTATACTTACGCAGGGGAGAGCTTGAGGACAACACGACACTACAACAGTGACAACGGGTATCGGAGGCGGACCCTTACCGTATTCTCAGGGAAATTGTAATCCAGGCTGAATTGTAATTTGCCCAGTTTCTGTTCCTCTTTGGGCTCTGGTTCTTTCTCCGTGTCAGTCAGGCCTGTCTCAGCATCATCCTCATCCTTCAAGGCCTGAAGGAGACACCCACCAACAGTCAGTGACCTCCGTGTGCCGCCTGCGCCAGCCCCCAAGGTGGCTGCCGCCCTGCCCCGCCCAAGACCTGCCAGCGGGTGTGCCAGTGGGTCCGACTCCTGAAAAAAGCTGCCTCGCCTTTGGGAGGGGGGTGAATAATGGAGGAAGCAAGCACTAAGACACCACAGCAGTTAACACCAGGACATGCTCGATGATGCACTAGCCTGGGGCCGGAGACCCCATGATGCACTAGCCTGGGGTCCCATGATGCACTAGCCTGGGGCCGGGGACCCCATGATGCACTAGCCTGGGGCCGGGGACCCCATGATGCACTAGCCTGGGGCCGGGGACCCCATGATGCACTAGCCTGGGGCCGGGGACCCCATGATGCACTAGCCTGGGGCCGGAGACCCCATGATGCACTTCAAACAATCTGTGGGTGTTTCGGTCTGAGTGGGTGTGGCTGAAGAAAGAACCAATGACAGAGCCAGGAGATGAGAACAAGGGGGCGGGCAGTTGATGAAGGGGTCAGAGATATGCTACGACAGAGAGATAGACATTGAAAAAGAGCATGAGGGGAGACATTGCGAGATTGAGACATAAACACATTTAGCAAGAGATTGACAAAGGAAAAGGGAAGGAGAGATAGTGTGACAGAATGATTGAGGAAGTGTTTGAGAGAGCGAGGGAGAAGAAAAGAGACAGAAAAGGCTTCTGCGCAGCACAAACAACAATTCCCTTGATATAATTTCAAGCAGATCAGTCTCTGGGCCAAAACAAATCAACAGGGGAATGTCAACAGATGGTAAAGAAGAAACAAAGAAGAAGGAAAAGTAGAAGAACATTTTGAAGCAAAAGTTAATGTTGAAGTTTTCCTTCACTAGCCTGGTTCTGAGGTGAAGCTGTGGGCGGTGGGTTTCGAGGCAGGGGCGGGGCGGGGTGGGGCTTGGTGTGTATGGGTTTGGGGGGGGCGCAGTCGGTTTGTTATTGTTAAGCATGCGATTGAAGAGGCAAAAACTAGCTTTCAAGTTCATTCATTGTCAAAGCTGCCTTCCAAAGGTCAGACACTGTCAGACATGGTCATTGTGGCATGCAGGGCATTCTCAGTGGATTGGTGCTCTGGTGGTGACGCCCCCCCATTGTCAGGAGCCCTCAGCTGCATGTGTAATCCCGCGCCAATGGAAGCTAGAAGCAACATGCCAGCGGTAGAGCTAGGTGTTGGTAACAGGGGTTGTCATGGACATGGAAGGCCTGCCCAGTTCATTTTCAGGTTGCTAGTGTGAAAGCATGAAGGCTGAACAACATTCATCGGTTTGGGTTTTGTACGGCCCGTCTTTGTCCTCCTGCCTGGAGCAGTTAAACACATTTAAATTTCGTTACCAATTAAAACAATAGCAAGACAAATTTGGTAGTTCGCATGACCAGAGAGAGGAGGACAGCAGGTGAAATTATTAAATACTGAATAGACAGCTGTGCGCAAGGTATTTCATTGTGTTGTGTGAATCAAGTAAGCCAAGTCAATCTGCCTTTTGGCTTCAGGTTAACGTATTTAGCTATTATAAGTCAAAACCTTTCTTTTAGCACACAGCCGTCAAATTATGATTAAGCAGTAGCCTAGCAGCTTAATCACTCCACCTAAGCTTATGGGCTTGTCTTGTTGTGAAACACAAAAGCAAGATCGAATAGGAGTCCGGTAATGTTGTTCAACCTTGTCAAAGCGCTACCATTGCTCATTTCATACATGTATATATACACACATATATGTGAATATGAAACACTACAGACATATATAGAGTAGATATGCATGTACTGTATGCATAATTACATAGATCTGTTTCAGTGGTTAACAAGAGGCTATCAATACGTCAGAGCAGCAGGCTAAAGGAAGATCCAACAACAATTTGGGACCTACCGCCAGTGACCATCCCGCACAGTCATCAGACACAACACATAAGGAGGACATAGAAGGAAGAAACACAAATTAAAACAACCACACACAGGAGATCACACAAGAGTCTGGGCACACCAGGAGAAATGACCTCATCGCCTCCGGAATATCTAACCAATAGTCTGGTGTACTGTTCTAACCAATAGTCTGGTGCACTGTTCTAACCAATAGTCTGGCGTACTGTTCTAACCAATAGTCTGGCGTACTGTTCTAACCAATAGTCTGGTGTACTGTTCTAACCAATAGTCTGGTATACTGTTCTAACCAATAGTCTGGTGTACTGTGCTAACCAATAGTCTGGTGTACTGTTCTAACCAATAGTCTGGTGTACTGTTCTAACCAATAATCTGGTGTACTGTTCTAACCAATATTCTGGAGTACTGTTCTAACCAATAGGCTGGTGTACTGCTCTAACCAATAGTCTGGAGTACTGTTCTAACCAATAGTCTGGTGTACTGTTCTAACCAATAGTCTGGTGTACTGTTCTAACCAATAGTCTGGTGTACTGTCCTAACCAAAATTGTCTGATGTAATGCTCTAACCAATAGTCTGGTGTACTGTTCTAACCAATAGTCTGGTGTACTGTTCTAACCAATTGTCTGGTGTACTGTTCTAACCAATAGTCTGGTGTACTGTCCTAACCAAAATTGTCTGATGTACTGCTCTAACCAATAGTCTGGTTTACTGTTCTAACCAATAGTCTGGTGTACTGTTCTAACCAATTGTCTGGTGTACTGTTCTAACCAATAGTCTGGGTACGGTTCTAACCAATAGTCTGGTGTACTGTTCTAACCAATAGTCTGGTGTACTGTTCTAACCAATATTCTGGTGTACTTTTCTAACCAATAGTCTGGTGTAATGTTCTAACCAATAATCTGGTGTACTGTTCTAACCAATACTCTGGTGTACTGTTCTAACCAATAGTCTGGAGTACTGTTCTAACCAATAGGCTGGCGTACTGTTCTAACCAATACTCTGGTGTACTGTTCTAACCATTAGGCTGGCGTACTGTTCTAACCAATAGTCTGGTGTACTGTTCTAACCAATAGTCTGGTGTACTGTTCTAACCAATAGTCTGGTGTACTCTTCTAACCAATAGTCTGGTGTACTGTTCTAACCAAAATTGTCTGATGTACTGCTCTAACCAATAGTCTGGTGTACTGTTCTAACCAATAGGCTGGTGTACTGAGTTATAGTGATGTTCTATCAGTAAGAGTGTTGATTTGGCAGCTGGCAGCCGCATTGCTTAATGTTTTGTTGTAGCAGCTCATGAATCAGTGCAGAAACAGTATTATATTTAAATAGAAATAATTCTAGATACAGTGGTTATTGTAATTCTATGGGCACATCATACAAAGCTATTGAAATGTCAGGGCTATTATGAAGCTTGCAAACCGTCACTAGGAACAATGACAATACAGAAGCCTCTACAAATCAAAGAATGTGAGCACCAACAGTGCACACTTGTGGTACAAATGTGCTTTTCATCAAATCTCTGTATCTTTGGCCTTTGTAGCTAGTAAATTCCCTAAGACAACATTATCGCAAAGGGCTTTGTCTTCCACCCCTAAATTCAATGTGTCTGATTGATGATGTGAGCACTGTTGACGTGGACAGAATTCAAATTAAACAGAATTTGTCCAAGGAGTGTGGGATTAAAACTCTTTTGTCAATGCAATTAGTAAGTGGGGTTAAAGCGTTGTGCGCTTCATATCCTCTCTGTGTGCATTAAAGGGGGAGGGCAAATTAATTCCCTCCCTTAGCTGGCAATTAGCTAACGTCATTTCTCTGGGTTGATACCACTTAATTGCACAGCATACCATACTCAGCAATCATTGTTCTTAGCAAACGGAAAATTCTGATTGGAACGGAAAAAGCGAAGAACACCTGGATTTGCAATGTTCTGGCTATCAAAGTGGAGAGTGAGGTGTCACTGTGTGTGTGTGTTCGATGATCGTAATGGGTGAGAGTTGAATCTAAACTGTGTACAGTATTTACAAGTAATTCAATAGTGACATTGCTTTGGACTATTGTAGCATATTATTCTTAAGAATTAAACTACACATGTTGGATTGTGTTTGCTGCAATAATCAATATACTGAATACCAGGCGCCAGTCAGTCACAGATAATCAAAGTACTGAATACCAGGCGCCAGTCAGTCACAGATCATCAATGTACTGAATACCAGGCGCCAGTCAGTCACAGATAATCAATGTACTGAATACCAGGCGCCAGTCAGTCACAGATAATCAATGTACTGAATACCAGGCGCCAGTCAGTCACAGATAATCAATGTACTGAATACCAGGCGCCAGTCAGTCACAGATCATCAATGTACTGAATACCAGGCGCCAGTCAGTCACAGATAATCAATGTACTGAATACCAGGCGCCAGTCAGTCACAGATAATCAATGTACTGAATACCAGGCACCAGTCAGTCACAGATAATCAATGTACTGAATACCAGGCGCCAGTCAGTCACAGATAATCAATGTACTGAATACCAGGCGCCAGTCAGTCACAGATAATCAATGTACTGAATACCAGGCGCCAGTCAGTCACAGATAATCAATGCACTGAATACCAGGCGCCGGTCAGTCACAGATATTTTGAAAGACTTGCAATGTGTACACAATTTGTGAATATCTATGGCCATTGAGAAGCCAAGGGTTTAACTTAATAAAGGTAAGTTACATAACGTATCACCATCGTGCAGTAGACAGCAGATAATTAACTGCCATTATTAGTCACTACTGGAACTAACAAAATACAATGACCAGACAACCAAGCTCTCGGCGGTTGTCTTTACCTCGGTTTTCGCGCCGTCATTCACGTCCATCATGTTGATGGCATTCTTGCCCTTGTCTTTGCCCTTCTTTTTGTTCTTCTTCTTAAATATCCACTTTTTGCAGACGCAGAAGCAGCAGGAGAGGACCAGGAACACGACGACAAAGGCAATGGAAACGATGGCCCAATTAGGCACTGGGGAAGGATACACAAGGGTACAGGTTAGGGGTCAAACGACTGGCCATATCTGAATAAAGAAAACCAGACCATTGCTTTCAATCTTTCTTTTTCTTAAATGTCAAAAAGCGCCTCTTTAAGAGCATGTCAATGTTATATGTTTCCAAAGAGGCCCAATATGAACAAAAATGCCTTGCTACCAAAGTCCCCCTATCAGATAAATGAATCAGATGGAGGGAGATTAAGAATAATTGTTTGTCAAAGCCAGAGACCACAGCAGCAGGCTATGGGCTAAATGAGGACATACAGACTGATGTTGTGCAGATGAAACATTTTGGGCGTCGGTGGCAGCTGCTAGGAACCTGGATCTGCAGTGCAGGCGTGAACTTGCGACCGCCTTCCAATCCAGAAGTTCTTAGCGGCAGGTGTTCTGCGCGAGAATCCTCAATCAAACTATCGAAATAACAGATGCTGCTGCCATTTTCCACTCAGGCGGTGATGTTATTTTGAGTATCAAACACCTGCGTACGTGCTAACGACTCATACGTTATACATGCAGTTGTGGCTGCAGCACACAAGTCCCTATTTTGATAAAAAAGTTGTGTTGGTCTTTAAAACAACCCCTGGCCGTTGTAGAGACTGTTAGCCAGTTTCGCTAACCTGAGGTATTTCAGCATGAAATCCCAGCATCCCAGCAGGGTGGATGTGACTACTCAAGGGAGCCTACATGCTTTATAGAAGCTGCCTGAAGTCACGACAGCACGCGTGTCACATCTTGCAATAAGGCTAAATGAACTTAAATGTACAGCTGTGTCATCCAATGCTGTCACAGTCAGACAAGGATCTGCTCTGCTCCACAGCACAACAATCACACAAATGTCCTGCTGACGAACACAGGGATGATTCCCGTCTAAACAACATGAGCCAGGCAGTTATTCTGCCGACACACTCGCGCTTGCACGCGCGCACGCCCACAAACACACACACACACACACACACACACACACACACACACACACACACACACACACACACACACACACACACACACACACACACACACACACACACACACACACACAGACACACACAGACACAGACACACACACACACACACACACACACACACACACACACACACACACACAGTACAGTACAGTAACAGTAAACATCAGCTATGCACAGGTACAAAAGTGGGTGGTTAAAATTATCAGAGTGAAAGTAGAGTGGCCAGATGTGCTGGAAATAATGAGATAAAAACTGCGACATTCTTCAGGGATAATTACAGGTTCTTCACATGAAACATCAAACACCTGGCAACCCACACATCTATTCAACAGAGGGCCACCAACAGCCCCGTAAACAAGCAGACCACACATCTATTCAACAGAGGGCCACCAACAGCCCAGTAAACAAACAGACCACACATCTATTCGACAGAGGGCCACCAACAGCCCCGTAAACAAACAGACCACACATCTATTCAACAGAGGGCCACCAACAGACCCGTCAGCAAACAGACCACACATCTATTCGACAGAGGGCCACCAACAGCCCCGTCAGCAAACAGACCACACATCCATACAACAGAGGGCCACCAACAGCCCCGTCAGCAAACAGACCACACATCCATACAACAGAGGGCCACCAACAGCCCTGTCAGCAAACAGACCACACATCCATACAACAGAGGGCCACCAACAGCCCTGTCAGCAAACAGACCACACATCCATACAACAGAGGGCCACCAACAGCCCTGTCAGCAAACAGACCACACATCTATTCAACAGAGGGCCACCAACAGCCCTGTCAGAAAACAGACCACACATCTACTCAACAGAGGGCCACCAACAGCCCCGTCAGCAAACAGACCACACATCCATACAACAGAGGGCCACCAACAGCCCCGTCAGCAAACAGACCACACATCCATACAACAGAGGGCCACCAACAGCCCCGTCAGCAAACAGACCACACATCCATACAACAGAGGGCCACCAACAGCCCCGTCAGCAAACAGACCACACATCTACTCAACCGTCTTCTGTGTAGCTGTTTACTATGCACAATAGATATAGTCTAGTGGATTCACATTACCACTGTTGGATTGCGGTTCAGGTAAAACATTGTTCCACAACTGCATTTTCTCCTGAGGGTCCTTAAGTTGCCTTTTGGCAAACACCAATGGGTCTGTCATGTGCCTTTCACTGATGAGTGGCATCTGTCCGGCCACTCTATAAAGGCCTGATTGGTGGAGTGCTGCCCTGGTTGTTATCCGAGAATGTTCCCTCATCCTAACACAGGCACTCTGGAACTCTGTCAGAGTGACTTGTGGCTTCTTGGCCACCTTCCTGATCCGGGCACTTCTCCACCACCAGATCGCTCAGTTTGGCCGCCTGTCAGCTCTAGGAAGTGGTGGCAAACTTCGTCCATTTATAAAAAAAAAAAACATTATGGAGGCCACAGTGTTCTCGGGGACTTCAATGCCATGGAAATGTTTTGGCAGCCTTCCCCCTGATCGCTGCCTCCGCACAATCCTGCCTTGAACCGCTTGAATCTCACAACTTGTTTTTTGTTTTTACATGCACTGTCAACGGTGAGACTTAGTAAATTCAGGGATGTGCCTTTTCCAAATCATATCCAATTAAGCAGCAGGAGGGGACCAGGACTACAGCCTCAGAGGCATGGCATATTAGTGCAGATAAAGAATGATATCAGTTCGGAGATCATATTTTGGTAAAGGTCAAGGTGTTGCCTGGGCGTGTGTTGAGTCCGACGCACAGTGCTGTTGGCGTGATGAATTCCCGTCGAGTGCGTAAATAGAAAGTGTATTAACGCATTATCTAAATGTTATGTAAATGTCATCGCGATAACTCTCGTAAATGTGAACAGGCCGTGATTAAAGAACAGCAATATAAAACTCCGATATGGGTTCTGGCGGCGGCCCAGAATATCGTTATTCACGGACTCCGGCGGACCATCTGAACATCAGACGCGTCGTGACAGAACCGAGGGGAGCCAATCTCATGACGGGATTCCCCCCGGCTGCAGTCTGTGACAAACAAAGGTTTATGATGTTATTGAGATTTAACTGTCATGTCTAGAGATCCTCCTGTTTGTGATTTGTGAGTAAATTAACGATTTGCATTTTCAGCTCAACCTATTGAATCCCTCAGAAATATTTTCAGTCAGATTTTTTCACTGCATAACGGCCACTTGAAACAGGCAATTACAAGGCCCAGTTTGTGACGCAAGTGGAGAGTCGATATCCCACTAGATCTAGCCAGGGATGTCATATTGTGTTTTAAATTAAATTAAAGTATTTATACCCAATTACAGAGTACCGTTTGTTTTTCACCATGTCATCCATCAGAATATAGCAGACAGACAAGGCTTTAAAGATCGAAATCTCCACCATGTCTGGATCTGATAAACAAGAATAGATCCAATGTAATAACCGAATGTCCATGAGTACAGTAACGATCACATATTAAATAACACACTCCACACGTTACAGAGAAACATTATCACCTTTTGTCACCATTCAGTGTGATTCTTCAGACTATATATGTGGGCCACAAACAAACAAAAATATCACAGAATTCGCTATATTACAATCTTTTTTTTCCCCTGAGGCTTTGGTTGTCCAGTGCTTCAGTGCATTTCCCTCACCGCGTTTGAACGGGAGAAAATGGGAGAGAAAAGAAAATCAATGTGCTGTTCACAAAATCGATAAGCACTCTGCTTTAAGGAAACACAGTGAGTGAGGCTCTAAAATAACTTTGGGATCTACAGCATCGGTCCTGGTCATTGGACAGTGTCGTGCTAACGGAAGTGACAATCTCCATCTGATGCATCCCATTTCTCGTGTGCTGTGGTATCCAAAAAACGTGTCGGGATTAGTTAAGGCCAAAAACAAGAAACATTTAGAAAAATATGCAATATTATTCAGAAACATGTTTGCCGTGATGCAAGCCAAGACACCGCTCACTGGTATTGCGATAATCGATATAATCTGTACCAAAACTTTTCACCACATCTCTTCCCTCGATCGGCACCCTGAGTTTGGGCTGAGTGCAATCCTTTACTTTGCTCCACACCTCGGCCAAAGCAGTGGTCTGAGACTGATACCTTTGGGATACCGCCACGCGTTCCACTGTTTGACCGGCTTCTTCCTACACACACACACACGGACGAGCAGACTATCTTTTAATTGAAGTGTCGGATATGTGGCAGGTTTCTATTTCTGCGCTGAAACCTGCGATGATAAGTCATCGTCCCACAGACGGAACCGCTAAGCTGTGTCACTTCTTTCAAACGGGAGCCCCGATAAAACAATTTCAGCGACACAGCGGGAGCCGGAATGAATGGACGGACATAAGTCAAAGTTGCCATTATTCTGATGAGGCAGACGGTATACTGCGATCGGATCCCGGTGGTTACCATAAAACAGACTATTAGTCGACACGGCAGTTCCGTCTTCTGTGTATATTTACAGTGTGTTGACATCAGCAGCGTGTGTATTATAATGCGTAGCCTGCTGCCATGATATCCATTGCAATAACCCCCGGTTGATTGACGCTATCGAGCATGGCGTAGCAGTAGGTAAACATATCCGGCGTAGCCGTAGGTAAACATATCCGGCGAAGCCGTAGGTAAACATATCCGGCGTAGCAGTAGGTAAACATATCCGGCGTAGCCGTAGATAAACATATCCGGCGTAGCAGTAGGTAAACATATCCGGCGTAGCCGTAGATAAACATATCCGGCGTAGCCATAGATAAACCTCTCCGGCGTAGCCGTAGATAAACCTATCCGGCGTAGCCATAGATAAACCTCTCCGGCGTAGCCGTAGATAAACATATCCGGCGTAGCCAAAGGTAAACCTATCCGGCGTATCCGTAGATAAACCTATCCGGCGTAGCCATAGATAAACCTCTCCGGCATAGCCGTAGATAAACATATCCGGCGTAGCCAAAGGTAAACCTATCCGGCGTAGCCGTAGGTAAACATATCCGGCGTAGCCGTAGATAAACATGTCCGGCGTATCCGAAGATAAACCTATCCGGCGTAGCCATAGATAAACCTATCCACATATCCGGCGTAGCCATAGGTAAACATATCCGGCGTAGCCTTAGATAAACATATCCGGCGTAGCCGTAGATAAACCTATCCGGCGTAGCCGTAGATAAACCTATCCGGCGTAGCCGTAGATAAACCTATCCGGCGTAGCCGTAGATAAACATATCCGGCGTAGCCAAAGGTAAACCTATCCGGCGTATCCGTAGATAAACCTATCCGGCGTAGCCATAGATAAACCTCTCCGGCGTAGCCGTAGATAAACATATCCGGCGTAGCCAAAGGTAAACCTATCCGGCGAAGCCGTAGGTAAACATATCCGGCGTAGCCGTAGGTAAACATATCCGGCGAAGCCGTAGGTAAACATATCCGGCGTAGCCGTAGATAAACATGTCCGGCATAGCCGTAGGTAAACATATCCGGCGTAGCCGTAGATAAACATGTCCGGCGTATCCGTAGATAAACATATCCGGCGTAGCCAAAGGTAAACCTATCCGGCGTATCCGTAGATAAACCTATCCGGCGTAGCCATAGATAAACCTCTCCGGCGTAGCCGTAGATAAACATATCCGGCGTAGCCAAAGGTAAACCTATCCGGCGTAGCCGTAGGTAAACCTATCCGGCGTAGCCGTAGGTAAACATATCCGGCGTAGCCGTAGATAAACATGTCCGGCGTATCCGAAGATAAACCTATCCGGCGTAGCCATAGATAAACCTATCCACATATCCGGCGTAGCCATAGGTAAACATATCCGGCGTAGCCTTAGATAAACATATCCGGCGTAGCCGTAGATAAACCTATCCGGCGTAGCCGTAGATAAACCTATCCGGCGTAGCCGTAGATAAACCTATCCGGCGTAGCCGTAGATAAACCTATCCGGCGTAGCCGTAGATAAACATATCCACATATCCGGCCTAGCCTTAGATAAACATATCTGGCGTAGCCTTAGATAAACCTATCCGGCATAGCCATAGATAAACATATCCACATATCCGACGTAGCCGTAGATAAACCTATTCGGCTAGCGGCAGCTATCCCACGCTCCACACAATAAGACAGCTCGTCGGCATCTGTCAGGGAATATCAATAAGCACCTGATAAGTCATCGTCTCTCCTCTGGATGGCTTCATGGACACAACAGGTCCGTTTTGGCTCGCTTGCTCCAAACCAGGAGGTCCCGGATGGTTTCTGATACTCATGTTCAATTGATCCGATTACCAGCTGGACTGGGGACCACTGTAATATGACAGCTGAGTTATCAGATGGGCTGTGTAACTCTCATCTATAGACACTCAGCGCCATGCGGGCAGTATATGAATCTTGAACCATTGTTTGAGAAGAAAAATAAGATATTAAAAAAGTTGTTATTTATCACGCCATATACAGTAAAGTGACCTCTTTCCTCGTGTAGCTGTTATTAATGAAACTAGGCGACCATTTCAAGATTCTCCATTATGTGTTGGAGAGGCTTCGCTCCTCTTACAGAAAAAAAAACGTATTGATCTTGTTCAGGCAGATTTCTTTACAATCTAAATGCTGCTGGCCACAGGTCATAGGGATTCTGGGAAAGTTGGAGCGGTTCGATTCGACGGGACAAGAGCATACAAATCGGTCACTAGGGGGTGTGCCACAGAGCATAGTGGGAGTTTCCTGCATGTTATCACATCAGCCACTGTCCTCGAAGGAGACGCTTCCTTCAATCTTTTTTTCACAAGATCCAATAGACTGGTCACTGTGTCCAGGCACATGGTGGGTGGTGTCTGGCAATGTGTTACGGTGGTTGACGAGAATCTCACAAATTAAACTAATGTATTGTGACAGCGGCCTGTTACTCAATTAACCTTGACATTACATCTGATGGCAACAAGAGCACCGCCACTCGTCCTTGGCCTTTCCCACTGTGTTCCAGGCGAACATTAACAACATCTAGAACAGTGCGTAGCTTAACACTCGTGAACATTTGTAAGCCCAACTGCATCTAACAATGGTGAAACAGGCAGCACGCACAATTCAATGGTAGGGTTATAAGTCGACAGCAAACCAATTTAGTTGTCAGTTAACAAGAAATACTTTTTTTATCAAAGAATTTTTCCGTGAAGCCGACAGACAGCGTTTAATGTCTCAGAGTCGTAGCTAGTACAATATCGCTGTTCTTTTTCATGTTTTCAGATAGGATATTGTTCAATAATGTCAGATCTGTGTGTGTTTGTTAGGACTCATAAAAACCTTCAACGTGTGTGTGTGTGTGTGTGTGTGTGTGTGTGTGTGTGTGTGTGTGTGTGTGTGAGAGAGAGAGTGTGTGTATGTGTGTGTGTGTGTGTGTGTGTGTGTGAGAGTGTGTGTTCTGTAGCACTCTGAAAGAACTACTGCACCTGAGAACAAATTCTTACAGGGTGATACAGGGTAAGTGCTGGTATATCGGGGGTGGTATTTAATTCAAATATCTGATTCTAGTTCGAAAATAAAATACGTAGAACCATTTAGCTAATGCTGCAACTCTACTATTATTCCACAAGCGAGTGTGTTCAAGTCTCGGCCGATTTCAGGAATGTATTGTTCACCCACAAGATGGAATATGATTTGCTCCTAGTTATTCCTCTGATGTTGACCATAAGTGTGCTAGGGTCACAGGACCGAGGCGTCCATATGGTGACTAGGTTTCTCTGAACAAACATCTGAAGGCAGGGTTTCCTTCTGGAGAAGATCCATTTAATGTAATGGTTTGCCGTGGCTCTCTCCTTCATTTTGGCTAACCTTCTTCTTCTGGTCCAAACTCAGCCAACTGTTATGGCCTCCCAATTCTGGTGGCCGGCTATTCTGAATGTGGTTCGAACAATTACACTGAAAACGGCTTGATTGTAAAAGAACATAGAGTTCATTGGTGGATATAGACACAGTCTTTAGATAACAGCGGAATTCCCTAGTTAGCAAACATTGTCACTGTGCGAAACAGTTAGAAAGCTCTTGCAAATAAATGACAGAATGTCTGTCTCATCAACGTTCCTCAGGGCATTCACCTTAGACCCTAAATATTAACTTCACGTCAATCTATTCACAGCATACGCTCTTCGCAGATAAAGGATTTCTAAAGGCTTGTATATTGGCTAAAGTTTTCCAGTCAGATCATCCGTAAGGACAAAGAGAGATAAAACCTCCGTCCCTGGGATACATGCTCTCCTATTGACCCTCCTGCAGTCTCCAACGAGATCAAAGCGTTTATAATGCTGAGAGCATAATAATTAGCACCGAACACAAAACCCACGGGTGTTTATAGGGAGTGATAGGACATTTATTACAGCAATGTATTACCGCCGCTCCTTACGATGCTACATTGCCCTGGGGAAGGAGGCGTTCATGCCGGCATTAGCCAACAGCGGCGCGCTATATCATTGACTGTCCCATCAGGTGCCAGAATGCTATAAAACACGGTCAAAGTATCGGTACAGGGATGCCAATTTGCTAAATAGTGACGCTTTATTCCAGAACATTTGAGCGCTGACTGTCAGTTTCACGTGAGGGTATTTTCATTCATATCTGATTAACCATTCGGCAATTACAGCACATTTCGAACATTGCCTGTTCATTTTTGCACAACGTTATTCGGCATAGAACAACGCTATTAGTATTGGGAGAGTGAAGAAGCCACTTGTAAGATTTACACCACAGAGACACAGAAATAAGCTTATTATAATGCATTACAAAGTTAATTGAGGAAAGATTCCAGTTGTATGAAATGCCGAGTACAGCACGGATAATGTTACTGTTAGCATCTTAGTGCCCATCCATTTACCATTTTACCAACGATTGTCCCTGAATTCGCTCTACTAGTACAACCAGTCTCAAAGTAATTGGCAAATTCTCTGAAAACAACTCAAATGCATAAAGGCATTGCTTAAAATGAACCTGAATAACAAGCTATTATATTTCCCCCTGACGAGTAAGCTCTCCATCCAGCTACCTTGCTAATAAGCTACGGTACCCATAAAATCTCTACCAGGCACCACTAGCCTAGGAAATGCATACGATAGTGTTCACTGCACTCAGTTATAGCTATAACACAAAGAGAGTAAGGTTTCAAAACAGACATTTCTAACCAACCTTTCATAAGCTAGCTAGTTCTGCTATTGTTAACTGAATACATTATCTCTGCTATATCTCGTGTAGATGCTATATGGTAGTGGCTCTATGTTACTGTTTACCACTAGTCATATATCCATTATATATCTATCAGGATTTGATCTGATAACTGCTAAGTCCCCACATTTTTTCAGCACCAGCGCTGGAATAATGTTCAAACCTTTTGTACTTAAATAAGGCTAAATAAGGAAAATAACGTGTCCAGTTTTTGAAAGCTTTGACTCATGCTCAGTTATCGGAAGAATGAATGCCGGCATTTTAGAACAAGCTGTGAAACAGCATGTGACCAAACAAAGCTTCAGACGTCATTAATCAATATTCTATTGTCACTTTGAGACGAGCCGTGGCACAGCTGTGTCAAAACGGCAGTGCTTTGAAAACTGAAAAGTGCGTCAGCGCTCTAGTTTTAGTTGTGCCCGGATTTAGATCCCGAGATTTTGCTTGCCAGTCAAAAACATACATTTCTTAGGCCATAAAAAACTCTTTCCATGACATTAGTTAAAGCTCTACTAGCTTTGTAAAGATCTCATTTGGCAAACTGTAACCTTGCCATTCTGGCCAAATACTTGTGGTCCCTTTAACTATGAGGGATTCGGTACAAACCATGCTTGTACACAACGATTCTTACAGTCTTACAATGATTGTGAGTTTATCTATTGTTATTAACTGCACTGACAATAAGCGCTCTGGACACTAAATTACCAAAATGTTAAAATATAATAATAATTCCTTTTTTTGTAATCAATTATTTTATTATTTTATTACAATCATTATAGCACATTGGAGAGGAGAGATCTCAGGCTATTTACAAAAAAAATGGAATGGGGAAGACACACACCCAAAAAAAAAAAACCAACTATTCCTATGTTGAGGGTAAAATACTCTGACGCAAATACTCTGAAGCAAATACTCTGAAGCAAATACTCTGAAGCAAATACTCTGAAGCAAATACTCTGAAGCAAATACTCTGAAGCAAATACTCTGAAGCAAATACTCTGAAGCAAATACTCTGAAGCAAATACTCTAAAGCAAATACTCTAAAGCAAATACTCTAAAGCAAATACTCTAAAGCAAATACTCTAAAGCAAATACTCTAAAGCAAATACTCTAAAGCAAATACTCTAAAGCAAATACTCTAAAGCAAATACTCTAAAGCAAATACTCTAAAGCAAATACTCTGAAATAAGCACAAGTATATACTCCAAAATAGTTTACATATGTATTTCAAATACATGCGACGGAAACACTGCGGAGGCAGCTGACGACAGTCTTCAGGTCTGACCATGACTCACTGGGTTGTAAATACTAAAAAACTGTTTTAGAAATTCCCATTAATACTTTGGATTGGGGAGAATATACCGAGAAGAAACCGAAGCTCATTCTAAAGTTTCAATTAATCTCAGCCGACAGACGGGACCGAACCTGAGCTTCTGGTTTGGACATAAATCTACAGACGTGTCTGAGCGACGCCGGTTCTGCCACACAGGATGACCAACTGTGACAGTGGCATTACGCTCAAACCTCCACAAGAAACAGAAATACCAACAACTATTAATTTACCGTGACAATCGATAGATACATTGTTCTACACACGGTCTCATTTCATTCACACGTCTTTATTCATGCCATGCGCCGGTCCCGGGGGCACATCGATATGGCCTGGCACAAACACTTTTGCGGGCATTCATCAGACTGGCAGTGCATGGCACCCAGTCGCTCGTTATCTACTTCTGACTGAGTGTTGGAGCAAAAACAGTCATTTAATCCCTACTATAATAGAGTGGCTTTCTCGGGGGCTGCTTGCAGAGAGTGCAGTCTGAGGCGAACCAAACAACCCCTTATTTAGTGGTTGTCCACATCACACAATGTGATAATTAGAGAGCGAGGGAGGGGGTACATGGGCTACAACAAAGACTAATGGGCTGGTTGCTAGAGGATCTGTGCCAAATAGACACAGTGAAAAAGAGCTAGAGGCGAGGCGTTCTAGAAGAGAACCCAACTTCATTGTGCAGACGGTGGCATCCGGGTGGCTGTGGCCGGTTTGGGGTCTGTCTGGTCTAGTAGATACGTGTGTCAGGCTGAACGCATTCATGCTCATTCAGTGAGGGGGAGTTCTATTAAGGTCCATATCCCAAAGCAAGGGAAACACCATAGCCCCCCCCACAGTGTGTTCGTCATGGCCTATACTATACTACACTAAGCTAAAAGGACTTTAATCATTTGTAAATAAGTAAACACGAGCGGTGAGTATTTCCGGTCTGAAGGGTTTTAGTGTGTTTTTTTCCCCTGAACACCGGCTACTCAATAAAGCTTCCGCGTGGCATATTTAGTTTCCGAAGCAATATGCTGTTAGCTTTAAATGGGCATTGATACATCTCTCATCGCCATCTGCTTCCCTAAACTATGAATCTAAAGAGCCATAATATGACAAGTGGCGTCATTCCCGTCTATTGCGAAAGCAACCGAGCCTCGCTTTTTCACGGGAGCCATTTCCTGACGCATGAATGACTTCCACGTGAGCTGGTGGATATGTCTATATTTAGGATGCGGAGGCTGAACGCGAACACATTCACTGGATGCGAGACTGGGGATCGAGATAAACAAAGGATACCGATGTCCCAAATAAAAGAAAAGGCACGATCGCTCAAAGGACATTCTGTGAAAGTCCGTAGAAATTTCTTCTTTTTTTTAAATCAATGTAGTTCTTTTTTATCATCTAACGCCAAATGGATGTCTAAAAGTAATTTCCGACAGACGTTAATTATGAGTGAACCGTCGGCGCACGTGTCCCCAATCAGCAACAATGACCGCACGTGCACCGTGGCGAACGGACAAATTCGACAGACGTGGCTGAAGAACAAATGCCGCTATGCGTTTGGCGACGACCACAGGATGAGGCCACTCAGCCAGTCACCGCTTTTTCACCGAGCAGATTAGTGTCTCCTATGAAGGACAAAGACAGAGGAGGATCCAGAACATGCGAGCTCGCAAACGATGGCGTTCCCATTTGCCCCCACCCGTGGACGGGTATTTTAGTACGAGTCCTTTCACACGCACACCGTTTTCTGGTTGGTGTGGTATTATTGAATAATAGTGTTAGAGTGTGGGGAGTAACAGGAGGTGACGTCTAGAAGGGGATGGAGGCTACGCAGGCGCGGGGGTCTCACAAGAGGAATGGCGGTGCTACCGAGTTGCTGAATAAAAGACAGTCACTAATTATCTTGTTGTACGAGCCTCTTTTATAAACAACGTGACATGGTGTCAGAACGGGACGACTTGTAAGCGGAAGAGGAAAACAAAGCGTATCGTTTGGCAGAGGAATGGGAGACGAGCAGGCAGATATGGCGCAACCTACACCGACTGCTACGTTCACAATACAACCTCCAGAGCCATTTGATTTTACCAAGCCTCAAGAATGGGAGCGTTGGATTAGGAGATTTGACCGCTTTCGGCTTGCAAGCAATCTAAACTCAACTTCGGAAGAAAACCAGGTAAACACGTTAGTGTATTGCATGGGTGATGAAGCCGAAGATGTGCTAAAAGGGCTTACGCTAACGGAAGATCAGAGGAAGGAGTACACAGATGTTAAGGCGGGCTTTGATGCATTTTTTGTGCCTAAAAAGAATGTAATATACGAAAGAGCCAAGTTCAATCAGCGTGTGCAACTGCCGGGAGAAACGGTGGATTCTTTTATCACTGCTCTTTACGGATCAGCTGAACATTGCAATTATGGACAGTTACGTAAGGAGCTGATACGTGACAGGTTAGTGGTCGGGCTGAGTAACGTCTCATTGTCAGAAAAGCTACAGCTAGACGGAGACTTAACACTGGAAACTGCGATAACAAAAACAAGGCAGTTTGAAGAAGTTAGACGACAGCAGTGTGACTTACGAGGAGAGAATGGCGGTGCTAGCAAATGCTCCAATGTTGATGCTGTGTATGTTAATAATCACAGAAAGCACAAATTTCCCTCAAAGCCTCAGCCACAAGCACAAACACCAGGCAAATATAAACCTAATGCATGGCCACAGCAAGGGTTAAAGGCCTGTTATAGATGTGGGAAAATGCCATCACACGGAAAATCAGACTGCCCTGCGGCAGATGCTGTGTGTCACAACTGTGGGAAAATGGGACATTATGGCAAGGTGTGCAGAAACGCTGCAAAATCTCTAAATGCTGTCACCGCTGAAGATGAAGAGAGTTTATTTTTGGGAGCCGTGGACGCTGGAAAAGAACCGTGGACAGTGCAGCTAAAAGTAAGAGAAAAAGAAGTGCGCTTTAAAATAGACACTGGTGCTGATGTCACCGCCCTGCCAGCGGATGTGTACTATGACATTACAGGAGGGCCTGATGTGACACGCCTGGCAAGGTCGACACGCCCATTGTTTGGGCCAGGGGGCAATGTGCTCTCTGTCCTAGGTGTGGCCAGAGAAACACTGCGCAGGGGCAAAAAGACAGCCACAGAGGACATTTATGTTGTAAAAGACCTACACACTGCACTGCTGGGAAGGCCTGCTATTGAACAGCTTCAGCTTGTGTGCAGGGCTGACAGCATCACTATGGAATCTGTGAAACAACAGTATCAGAAGCTGTGTAGCGGCCTGGGTCTTGTTCGGAAGCCCTACTCAATCAAATTAAAGCCAGAGGCTGTGCCCTTCTCTCTCCACACACCACGCAGAGTCCCTCTGCCGCTTATGGGAAAAGTGAAGGAGGAGATTGACCGTATGGAGAGGATGGGTGTAATTACAAAGATTGAAGAGCCAACTGAATGGTGCGCCGGAATGGTGGTGGTGCCAAAAAAAGCAGGTACTGTTCGCATTTGTGTGGATTTCACAAAGATGAATGAATCAGTTTGCAGAGAAAAGTTTATCCTGCCTTCTGTTGAGCACACTCTAGGCATGCTAGCTGGTGCAACAGTATTCAGCAAATTAGATGCCAATATGGGCTTTTGGCAAGTACCATTGACAAAAGAGTCTGCCAAGTACACCACCTTCATCACGCCCTTTGGGCGCTATTATTTCAACCGGCTACCCTTTGGCATAGCTTCAGCCCCCGAGCACTTTCAAAGGATGATGATGACAGAAGTGACAGGTGGCCTAGAGGGGGTTCTCTGTCACATGGATGACATCCTGGTCTGGGGACAGACGCAGGACGAGCATGATATGCGGCTACACGAGGTGTTAGAGAAGGCACAAAAGGCCGGCATTACGCTCAACATGGACAAATGTGAGCTCACATGCCATACAGTCAAATTCCTGGGTCATGTGATTTCAGCCGATGGAGTGAAGCCAGATCCGGAGAAGACGAGAGCCGTGCAAGAGATGGACGCACCCAAAAATGTCAGCGAACTCAGAAGTTTTCTGGGCATGGTCAATCAGCTGGGCCGCTTCTTGCCTAACCTGGCCGAAAAAGACAAAGTGCTAAGAGACTTGCTGTCCAAAAAGAACCACTGGTACTGGGGGACAGAGCAGCAGGCCGCCTTTGACCAGTTAAAAGCAGACCTGTCATCCACACCAGTGCTTGCACTATACAACCCCAACAGTGCACTAAAAATCTCGGCTGATGCCTCTTCCTTTGGCCTGGGTGCAGTCCTATTGCAGAAGAGCGATGCCAGGTGGTCACCCGTGGCATATGCGTCCAGGTCAATGACACCAACAGAGCAGCGCTATGCTCAGGTAGAGAAGGAGGCATTAGCTGCAACGTGGGCTTGTGAAAGGTTCGGCTGTTTCATCCTGGGAAGACCATTCGAGCTGGAAACTGACCATAAGCCGTTGGTGAGTCTGCTGGGCGGGAAGGCCCTGGATGACCTCCCACCAAGAATACAAAGATTCAAAATGCGACTCATGAGGTACAATTATTCAGTCAGTCATGTCCCTGGCAAAAGCCTGTGGACAGCCGACACTCTGTCGCGTGCTCCCCTAAGAACCGCAAGAACACACACAGATACAAGCCTACTAGAGGACACTAACATCTATGTAGACTCTGTCATCAGCAACATTCCTGTCAGTGGAGATTATCTGAGCAGCCTACGCGAACACCTAAAGGCAGACAGCACATGCTCGGCACTGATGGAGTACTGCACAGACGGCTGGCCTGACAAAAGCCAATTGCAGGGAGCGCTGAGACATTACAGGCCTGATAGAGCAGTGCTGACTGTGCATGATGGACTGCTGCTGCGGGGCACAAGGCTTGTCATCCCATTCTCCTTACAAGGGGATGTGCTGCAGAGACTACATGAGGGACACCTGGGGGTGACAAAATGCAGAGGCCGGGCCAAACAGACGGTATGGTGGCCAGGGCTCAGCAGCCAGCTGAACGACATGGTACTGAAATGTAGAACCTGCATTCAGGAGAGAAGGAACGTCAACGAGCCGCTGATGCCAACGGAGATGCCGGACAGGCCTTGGCAGACTTTGGGAGCTGACCTGTTCGCGTTGAAAGGCAAGACCTATCTACTAGTAGTGGATTATTTTTCAAGGTATGTGGAAATTGCCCTGCTGTCACCCACAAGGTCCACAGATGTGGTGGTGCACCTGAAATCCATATTTTCTCGTCATGGGATTTGTGAATTCCTTAAAAGTGACAATGGGCCTCAGTTCTCTGGTAGCCACTTTAAAGCCTTTGCAGCAGAGTATGGCTTTGTGCACATCACGAGCAGTCCCAAGTTTCCCCAAAGCAATGGGGAGGCGGAACGCGCTGTACAAACTGTGAAAAACCTGCTAACAAAGGCATCAGACCCATATCTTGCGTTGCTGGCCTACAGAGCAACCCCCCTACAGAACGGCTATAGCCCAGCCGAGCTGTTGATGGGGCGGCGCCTCCGCACTACAGTTCCGGCCCTTCCAACCCTGCTGGATCCAGTTCTGCCTGACTACAACGTGCTGGAGGCCAAGGAAAATGAAAAGAGGGCGAACGACGCAGAAATCTACAACAAGAGACACGGGGCGAGAAATCTTGAGCCACTCGTACCTGGGGAGGATGTGTGGATCACCGATGCACGAGTCCAGGGCACTGTGCTAACTGCACACAACACCCCTCGCTCTTACATCGTCCAGGGGCCTCAGGGGACGCTGAGGAGGAACCGGCATCACCTGGTGCCACTGCAGACCAACAGTGGGGTAATCGACGCAGATGAGCCACGGGTGGGAGGAAACCCACCAGAGACAACAGCACCAGAGCCAGCTCCACCAGTGGCAACATCACCCAGCAGAGAGGTTCACACCACAGAGACTGTGTGGACCAGGTGTGGGAGAGAGGTTAGAAAGCCGCAGAGACTAGATTGGTAAAATAAAAATAAAAAAATAAGAGCGAAAAGGGAGAGATAATGTGTTCAGCTTTATTGTTTACATGCGTTACTGTTTACATTTCTGTTTACAACCTGAGAGTTTAAGTTGTGAAGAACACAGCCTGTTAAAGTAATAGTTCAGAGTAATGGAATGTTAAGTTATGTATTTCTGGTTTGTGTGCTTGAAACAGGGACAGAGCAGGGACAGGTCTTCCAGCAAAAGGGCAGAATAAACCCCTCAAGACCTGCGGAGACAAAGGCAGTCTACCCTTTGTTCTCAAAGAAAGGGAGATGTGGTATTATTGAATAATAGTGTTAGAGTGTGGGGAGTAACAGGAGGTGACGTCTAGAAGGGGATGGAGGCTACGCAGGCGCGGGGGTCTCACAAGAGGAATGGCGGTGCTACCGAGTTGCTGAATAAAAGACAGTCACTAATTATCTTGTTGTACGAGCCTCTTTTATAAACAACGTGACAGTTGGGTGGAGCATGTGGCCGTGAGCTGTGATGGGAACAGTTTATAAACCAGAGCCAAATGTTCTTTCTCGTGTAAGCAAACCAGATTTCATCCTGGAATCGGGAGCTCATGAGGAAAACGCGTTGTCGTGCGGGAGAGGAAAAATGAACACAGCGAACACGTTATGTGATATGAGAACAAGAAATTGCACCCATGCGGCCTTTCTCAGTATTCTGATCTACTTTTAGTTTCTATGAAAGTGAATACATCACAGCAGCGTATCCAATTGGGATACGGCATTAAGTAACAAAGGCAACTATACAAATTATTAACCATATCACATCACTATCAATCTGATTTCTAGGCTATCCAGCTTGCTTCTGTTAGGCCAGCAAGGGAAGAAAAATAAAATGACTGCATTGCTTTTACCTGAAACCAAAAAAAATTAATGTAGGCCTAACCAAAGAATTCCGCCCCTCCAATTGTCCAACACAATGGGTGTTGATCGGAGAAGTCAATCAAATGAATAATTGACACACGATTAAGCCCTCTGCGCATCGGTCATACGGTACGACTCACGTGGGATTTTGTTAAGCTCGTTCATGAACTTGTCCTTGAGTTTGGAAAAGTCCTCGCTGGTCCCCGTGCCAGAGATGTCGGTGGCGTTGACACCTCCCGTGGAGGCGATGGTGGGCTCCGGAGCGGCCACCCGGGCTTCCCTCTGATTCGTAGTCATGGCGGTGCTGAGCAGCCAGGCAAAAGCTAGAACAGACACAAAACAGAGAAATGAACAGTTAACAAAACACGCACGTACGTGCCGCTCGCTGCCGCCAAACGCAGCCAGGAGATTTTTTTACGGAGAGACAAATTGAAAGACAGAGAGACACGAGTAAGGGATCGTCAGGTGGGGATTGGTGATTGTGACAGACGCGAGTTATGGACAGTTTTCTCGGGGCTCCGCTGTGGATGAGTGAACAGAGCTCCCTGTGTGTGTGAGCAGCTGGTACCACAACCTGAGTAAACGTCACACGGATCCAAACGTGATCCTGCTGGGATCTAGTAGCAGCCTGAGGCGAATGGGGTTGGATTTGACACCAGACAGTGGCTGTATGTGTGTCCCCAAATGACAGCCCCGCTCGCTTCACAGTGTTTTAACGGTTGTCATTTTCATACCGGAGAGAGATGTTTTCTAACACAATACAACCTTATTTGACCGGATCGACAGATCATCTGCATATGGAAATTGTACATTCACATAGCTGGACAAACATTTCACTTTTACCCTTTTCTCCTTTTAACTTAGATTCCATGATATATTTTCTTTATAAAATGTTCAATACTGTACAGTGATCGCAGCATATTTGTCCAATAGCTTCTACGAGTGGTCCCACTTAGTATTGAATTATGAAAAAAATATGTCTTATGGATTAGGTAAAACTAATTAATTCTAGTCTTTAGACTCCTTGGCATCTGCTTGAATTGCAGGCAAATATAAAGCATGGCTATTGGCTAACCTTTATAGCGTGCAAAAAAACATATTATTCACAATGTACTTCAGACAACCACAGGGGAGACAGGTGTGTTTACTTTAGATTTTTACAGTAACTGTGTGTGTGTGTTTGTGTGTGTGTGTGTGTGTGTGTGTGTGTGTGTGTGGTGACAGCATGGCAAGTTTATAGTTAATTACAGGACTGCTGAGTATATGTAAATATAGTGACACACTCTACTTGACTGAATAAGGCACACAGCAACCATGTCGTACAAAAGGTATTTGTTAGACACCATGTGTCATGATGCTATAGTCTCGGAGGCCTCTGGACGGATGAATGCTCTGAGTGTGTTTAGGTGAGAAGGAAACACATCTTCAACTCCAATGCTCAGTATATTTTCAGGATTCGTGGCTTAGTGTATTCTGTTGGTCGCACACTCGCAAAGCACTGACACGCCTGTTAGCATGAGGTGGCGTCGTTCACACACACTTTGGGTTTGCCAGCTGTTGTACGGGAACACGCTGTGAACGCACCGGAGCTTTGTGTTCTCCAGCTGTGCTCTTAACACATTGTTATATTGTCCCCGGCAGATCTGACAGAGACGTGCTTTAGGAGGTGCGGCGATAATGACAATATAGCGTGATGCACGGTACCATTCAGTACAGCGACACATTCAAAGGTACACGAGTGCGGATGTTTCCTGACAAAAGAACTTCCTGGTCCACCTCGCACCGGTCCTGCTAATTGCTGTGAACGAACAGGGCAATCAGTGTTTCTGTGAGGCCTCGTGAATCCGCCCTCTGGTTCACGGCCCCGCCTACACATCCGTGCGCTCCGTTCCTCCCCCCCTGGTCTCTCGCTGTGAGACGCGGCAGCGACGGCTAGTGTGGGGGCTGAACGGTGGAGAGGCACGGCGGGCAGAGGGGGGATCTTTCGGAGCAGAATGCCGCCACTCAGGATGGAGCAGGTGGTGTGGGAGGTGTCTTTACCTCAATGGCACATGGGACTTATTCTGCATGAACGCAATGGGAAGTGTTGTGTGTGAAACATCAGGCTCTGTGTTTTCATGTGAGCCTGTGTCGTGTCCATCCTAAAGATGCTTATACACACACACACACACACACACAGAGAGAGACACACACACAAACACACACACAAGCTGATGTATCCCGCTCCCATCACACACGAGTCAGACAGAAAGAAGGAACTCTACTAAAGACCTGTAATTACAAGAAAAAATAGCCTAGCTTGAATAAATTAGCATAGTGGTAACAAGAGACAATCTAACTGACGTTACCGGAAAGTAAAACTTGCCGGAGCCATCATTAACGACAACATCAGACAACTGGGAGTCAGAGACATTGGTGACAAGTCAAATGACCCTTACAACCATAAGCTCTAGATGCTAAGCTGGAGTGACAGAGGTAAAACAAGCCTTTCATGACCTCAAGGAGAAGCAGCAGCTGATGCTTCTGATGTTCTTCCGTTCTCAAGGTTAAAGCACCAATGACCATGCTGTCATAACTAAGGCTTGATAGAACCTTGGTTAAATAAATGCTGCGCTTTTAAAAGGCAGAATACCCACAATTGTTTGGCTAAATCCGTCCATTTCACGTAATATGTTACGTAATATGTAACACCTGGGCAGAATTATTCTATTTGCTCAGGTATGCTCAATTGCTCCACCATCAAGGGTCATACAATTTGTGCACACAAATGACCTACCAGCTTGATACACTTTAACTTTTACATTCAGTATATAGACTCTCCTTTGTATTTTATATGCTGCTCAACTGACCTACTTATACTCCAACCTGTATTAACTCTATACCGACAAGTGTTGTCTTGTAGATCCCACTGCTTTTTGCATGATTGTATTCTGTGTATTAAATGCGTGTTGTCTTGCGCGTTTTTGCTTTATCTTGGCCAGGTCGCTGCTGCAAATGAGAATTTGTTCTTAATCGCAACCTAAATAAAAGTTTAATTAAAAAACTAATTATGACAGTAGAATTAAATGCATTTTGATAGAAAAGCCGAAACACAGAGAGGATCCGACAATTGTTTTGATTAGAGGTGGAACCCTTTCTGATTCCAGATTAAAAGCCCAGATATAACGCGAACACGCTCACTGTGATGGGGTACTAAGGGAAATTCTCAAATGCCCTTAAAACACAAGGCGGCCATTTTGTTCTACTGAGACACATTCATGCACAAGCACAACATTTCTACTCTACTACCAAGGCAACACAGTAAATTAATGTATTCTGTCAGATATAAGGGAGATACTTGGCAAGCTAAATATCAAAACCTCTCAAAAAATCTCCAGAAAGTGTCCCTTTTCCACCCCTCCAGAAACATCTCTCACCCATCTCCCAGGGTGTGCCATCCAGGTGTAAAAGCACTACCCAATTATATTATGGCCAGATGGCTCAGCAGGACCTACACAACCTGAGAGCAACCAGGGCGACGCCTCATATCAAACCAGTCCCCAGGCCCGACTCACTGTAACTGGGTCACCTTTCTAACATTCCCAAATCCAAAAAGCTCACAATTGAGAAAGGTAGTAACAGAGTACAATAGATTGAGTCATATTGATCGATATAGACGTGTCTTAATGCATCTTCCTTAGGTTGAAGGAATTTTCCTGCATGGCAGATGAACTTTTAGTGTAGATCAAAATTGCCGTCGTGTAAACATTGCTGTAGCAAACTGCAATAAAGAACGCCGACATAAAGGTATACCATGTGTATAAAGATGCGGCCAAACAATTCATTTTAGAAGAGAGTCTTAAAGCAACCGTGAAAGTTCAGATTTAGAAAGCATGCTGTTTTCATCCCTAGTTTTTATCCTGTGGATTTCCAATCTTTTCCTGATTCCCAGCGGGCAGAGTGTTTCGGCCCATGCAGTTTGAGGAAATTACAAGGCTGCCAAATCAAGCCACTTTAAAGCCTTCAGAGATGTGCAAGAAAGCTGAAGCCAGAGAGGCCAGGGCAAAGACATTGCTGTCAATTTCATCAGAGAGAAATCAAAAAGTATACTTTAATGTAAGAATATGAAAAAAGTTCACACATACACCAATAAACACACACACACGCACACAAACTGCAGTCAGACATTGATATGCTAACAGAATTTAACAAAATGTTTGTCAACGGATAATTGGCCAATTAGCAACTACTGCATATCTAATAGCAATTGTTGAACTCATTTTATGCTTGTAGTCACATATATGTAACGTGGGACATTGAGTCCAGTGATCTTATTCCATTTATTTTACTCTCTCTTTCCATTGGTCCATTTCATGATATTATTCAGGTGTGCGGACTTGGCTGGAAACTCTCTCACTGAAGGGATTTATTTGTGTACAAGCACGTCACATGCATTTCCATTAGAATGTATCGAGGAGTTGGCCATGAGGCAGTAGTTCCTAGCTTGGACAATGGGACTTGTTCTAATGCATTTCTGGGATACAGTGATTTTGCTTCTGGCTTGGTGGGTTAACTTAATAAAATCGATAAAGGAAGAGACAGACACTCCAGCTGAAGTACTACTGTAATTCCGTTTATTTTAAAAACCTGCTCCAGACCTAAGCCCTAAATAGTGTGTCTTACAAGCTCTCACACAGTATTGGTGGTGCATTTTAGGGGAAGCCATTTTAGATCACAAAATGTCAGCTGTGCTGCTGTGGCTGACACGAATGGAACTCCAATGTGTTGAAAGAGAAGGAAAACAGGAAGTACATTGGCGTTTAAATAATTAGATTGTCATTATTTTGATCATTGACCCGATATAGTTGACAGAAATGGTTAAAATTAAATGCTTCCTTTGCTGCATTTAGACAATCCGTCTGCCATAATCCCACTGTTCACTCAACCAGGAAGTAATCCAGAGTCTACAAGCTTAGAGGAGAGGTAAGTTAACCGTTTACAACCACAATAAGCCTGCAGGAGCCCAACAAATCACAAGAACTTGGACACAGCTTTGAGCTCCTCAACCAAACATGCCTTCCATCAACCCAAACATTCCCGAGACAATTTGCATATTGCCCTCTGTTGGAAGACAGCAAGAATGAGACAAACAATTAATGCTTGTAATGGTTAACTCCCTGAACCCCCTGGGGTCCATAGTTAGAATCAATGGGAGAAAGTGCATTGAATCAATTTGACTGGTGGCAATTGCATGAATCCCGTTCTTCTCCAGGTCCTGCTTCTTCACGGCCATTAACTACGGTCTAACTCTATCTGGGTAGCTTTCTATAATTTCACTGCCAACAACATGTGTTTAGTTTTTTCACTATAATCTCCTCTTTATTACAGTTGAAAGCACTGAATAAATGTGCCATGTAAATGAATCCTAGCAGAGGCAAAATGCTTGTCAGGAACAGACAAACTAATATATAATCTGAACTATGATACCTTTCAAATCCAAATGGAACACGAACAATTTAATTACAACAAATGAAAAGGAGAACAAGGTAACCAATTAAAGCTTGCGTTTGCGTGCGTTAATAGAGATCGGTAGCAGACCATCACACAATTAGCTCAACTATATGAAATCAGGGATATATTCATCAGGAAAAAAAAACAATTAATATATGCAAGAAATGCCCGCGACTCGCAACTGATTACGTTGATACGTGAAAGTGTTGCATGTACAATTAAAGCTCAAAATGGTACTAGTATCTTCAAGATAGCGGGGGAATACAGAACAAGATCCTTTGTATTCTAGAATAGAGGCGAAACGTACGTTTTCCCAGTTTTCAATTAAATGTATTTCCCACCACAGGGCCATCCTTATGTCCTCGTATCTTATTCCAACACGGAGGTAAAACACATCCTATGAAAACCAGCTCCATCAAAGGTTGGAATGTGATGCCACTGTATATAGGTGTTGGTAAGCTCATTCCACCTGGAATATACAGCAAGACTGGAGTCTCTAAAATCAGAGCCGATCACTGATCTAAGGATGTTACAGAAAATGTAGCATTTTATCCGGTGAGAAAAACAAGTTTTGTTTAAATAATTAAAGTTTTTAATGGCACACACAAAGTGGGACTAAAATGTAAATTCTGCATTTAACCAGAGCTCTCCACCACGTTTGGCGGCACAACAGCAATTAGAATAAATTTTCTTGCTCAAGGACTGGACGAGAGAACATTTTTACCAATTCAAATGACTAACAGACATAACTGAGTTGGTGGCACATTTGAACCATAAAAAACATTACACAAGGACCTTTAAAAAGATGAAAACACACCTGTTAGATATCCAGCGTGGTGTCCTTAATTAGTTCATTCAGTGATTCAGACACTGTCATCCTCTAGAGAGGATGCTTTTCTAATACACGTAAGAAAGTATAAACTATAGAACACCGCTCATTTCGATTTAACTAGACAAAAATTGAAATAATACGTTTTTGTCTTCGTCAGGCTTTTTCCCAGCTTTTTTGTGTTGTCAGAAAATATATAATCTAGGATCAGGTGAATAATCGTATATGGGCTGAACAGAGTCCAGTCCACCTTCTGAGATGGTCAGCCAGATCGGAACACAATCATACGACAGTGACTGTTGTGTGACCTGTCTATTTAATGAAATGTTCTCATTATAACTGCAGAAGCTTTATGTAAGTAACTTTCACTCGTAATGAACTGGGCGATTAGAGTGTTGCACAAGTTGATAACTAGTACAATTGAATTTTTTTGCAAATCAAATATAGTGGGTTCTGGACAAGCTGCACACATACACACGCGACCGACCGACCGACCGACCGACCGCACGCACGCACTTTTTTGCAAATCAAATATAGTGGGTTCTGGACAAGCTGCACACATACACACGCGACCGACCGACCGACCGACCGACCGAACGCACGCACGCACGCACGCACGCACAATGGTACTAGTATCTTCAAGATAGCGGGGGAATACAGAACAAGATCCTTTGTATTCTAGAATAGAGGCGAAACGTACGTTTTCCCAGTTTTCAATTAAATGTATTTCCCACCACAGGGCCATCCTTATGTCCTCGTATCTTATTCCAACACGGAGGTAAAACACATCCTATGAAAACCAGCTCCATCAAAGGTTGGAATGTGATGCCACTGTATATAGGTGTTGGTAAGCTCATTCCACCTGGAATATACAGCAAGACTGGAGTCTCTAAAATCAGAGCCGATCACTGATCTAAGGATGTTACAGAAAATGTAGCATTTTATCCGGTGAGAAAAACAAGTTTTGTTTAAATAATTAAAGTTTTTAATGGCACACACAAAGTGGGACTAAAATGTAAATTCTGCATTTAACCAGAGCTCTCCACCACGTTTGGCGGCACAACAGCAATTAGAATAAATTTTCTTGCTCAAGGACTGGACGAGAGAACATTTTTACCAATTCAAATGACTAACAGACATAACTGAGTTGGTGGCACATTTGAACCATAAAAAACATTACACAAGGACCTTTAAAAAGATGAAAACACACCTGTTAGATATCCAGCGTGGTGTCCTTAATTAGTTCATTCAGTGATTCAGACACTGTCATCCTCTAGAGAGGATGCTTTTCTAATACACGTAAGAAAGTATAAACTATAGAACACCGCTCATTTCGATTTAACTAGACAAAAATTGAAATAATACGTTTTTGTCTTCGTCAGGCTTTTTCCCAGCTTTTTTGTGTTGTCAGAAAATATATAATCTAGGATCAGGTGAATAATCGTATATGGGCTGAACAGAGTCCAGTCCACCTTCTGAGATGGTCAGCCAGATCGGAACACAATCATACGACAGTGACTGTTGTGTGACCTGTCTATTTAATGAAATGTTCTCATTATAACTGCAGAAGCTTTATGTAAGTAACTTTCACTCGTAATGAACTGGGCGATTAGAGTGTTGCACAAGTTGATAACTAGTACAATTGAATTTTTTTGCAAATCAAATATAGTGGGTTCTGGACAAGCCGCCCGCCCGCCCGCCCGCCCGCCCGACCGACCGCCCGCCCGCACGCACGCACGCACGCACGCACGCACGCACGCACGCACGCACGCACGCACGCACGCACGCACGCACGCACGCACGCGACGCACGACGCGACGCACGCACGCACGCACGCACGCACGCACGCACGCACGCACGCACGCACGCGACGCACGCACGCACGCACGCGACACGCACGCACGACACGCACGCACGCACGCACGCACGCACGCACGCACGCACGCACGCACGCACGCACGCACGCACGCACGCACGCACGCACGCACGCACGCACGCACGCACGCACGCACGCACGACGCACGACGCACGCACGCACGCACGCACGCACGCACGCACGCACGCACGCACGCACGCACGCACGCACGCACGCACGACGCACGCACGCACGCACGCACGCACGCACGCACGCACGCACGCACGCACGCACGCACGCACGCACGCACGCACGCACGCACGCACGCACGCACGCACGCACGCACGCACGCACGCACGCACGCACACACACACACACACACACACACACACACACACACACACACACACACACACACACACACACACACACACACACACACACACACACACACACACACACACACACACACACACACACACACACACACACACACACACACACACACACACACACACACACACACACACACACACACACACACACACACACACACACACACACACACACACACACACACACACACACACACACACACACACACGACCGACCACACACACACACGCACTGCCCACACACACAATCGACCACACACACACACAATCGACCCCACACACACACACACAATCGACCACACACACACACAAACAATCGACCAAACACACACACAACCGACCACACACACACACACACACACACGACCGACCACACACAAACAAACACAAACACAGTTGGACTCAGAGTGTCTTTAATAGTGTATGTAATAGGCGGTGCAAATGATTGAGCCTGCAGTAAGGGGAGATAAAAGTGTGTGTGTGTAGCAAGACCCAAACCCCGCTCTCTCCTCGTTCACCAAGAGTCTTCACCATCACCTGCAGGCAATCTCAAGGGCTAATGGAAGTGGAAAAAGTTATTAACCCCGCTTTGCGGCCAGGAGGGGACAGGTATATTAAGCAATTGCACAAAGATCCCCCATTTTCAATTACCGGTCGTAAAAGGTGCAGGAGCAAAATATCTCTGAGGAAAAAATAGGGCCTCAAAAATATCAGCACCCTCGTTGGGCAATCTGCCGGAGGAGGGCTTTATCTGGCCTAAAATCCACAAATCCTCTGTCTGTTACCTTACAATCCAGTTCTTCACAGTTGCGTTCTGGTCCACGTTGTGTCCTGGCGTTATTCATCGTACTAGTCTAAGAGTGGGTTTGGAGTCCTATTGAAGTTGTCATGAGTAGAGCCGGGCCTCTGGAGAGAAACATGGCTGTCGTTACATGTTTAGGTAGATCCACTAGCCTGTGTTTCTCTCCTAGAGGGTAGCAGTCTTTTGGGTCCATCGATACCCAACTGGAATATAACCTCTTTGAATAGGTCAGGTTGTATGTTGGTTGTATGAGTGGCTGAGCGTGTCCTAGTGCAGTGGACCATTATCAGTTACCGTACCGCTGACAGAATATTACCCTGCTTGGAGTAGCCCTGATGTACCTCCTCATGTTCATTTCACTAGTTACCCTGTGGTGTCATAAGTGTTTTAAGTAACCCCTGTGGAGAGCCCAAATACCCCCAGGGGTTCTAGTACCCCTGGTTGGGAACCGCCGCCCTTAGAAGTTCTGGGCTTGTTGGAACCACAGCTGATGGTTGTTAGGCAAGTCCAATTATATCTGGCCAATTTGCACCTATCCTTTACCCTTCATTTACTGGCAGGTGACTGATTTACACCTTTCCAGTTTCCTGCTAGTAGCCTACCAACCATTAATTGTGAGTTTTCAAACAGAGTTTTCACGGTAGAAACGTCCACCAAACAGCAACATGGGATGGTGTATTATGGCATTATACTCCTAAACACACAACAATACCAGAGTGTCTGGTGGATCAGTCATCCTGTGATTACCTCATTTGGGCCCATTACTCATCCATTACTCATCCATTACTCATCCATTACTCACCCATTACTCACCCATTACTCACCCATTACTCACCCATTACTCACCCATTACTCACCCATTACTCACCCATTACTCACCCATTACTCACCCATTACTCACCCATTACTCACCCATTACTCACCCATTACTCACCCATTACTCACCCATTACTCACCCATTACTCACCCATTACTCACCCATTACTCCCCCTTTACTCCCCCTTTACTCCCCTTTACTCACCCATTACTCACCCATTACTCATCCATTACTCACCCATTACTCACCCATTACTCATCCATTACTCATCCATTACTCATCCATTACTCATCCATTACTCATCCATTACTCTCACTCTTAGCTTTCAGAATCGTGACAGTCCACTGTTTTGAGGCTTTCCGTTCCCGCTACCTCACTTTTATATATAACAGAAGGAGATTGTGATGTCGGCACTGGGCGTTCTGGGTGGCTGAATAACTCTCATCTCTATCAGCTTTGATAGAAACAATTACAGGACAGACAAACGCACTCCCTTTCTTCCCCGTCACCGATACCGCTCTACTGCCCTCCACTGCCCCCTGCTGCCCGGGCTGACTGGGCTGTGGTATTGGGGCGGTTATGGACCCAGGCTAATATAGACACACTTTAGAAAGAGCGGTGTTGAAATCTGGGTTAATGGGGGAGGAATGGAGAAGGGGAAGGGCCAGGGGGTGGAGAGGGGCTGAGGGCTAGAGACTGATGGGTGAGTCATGCGGTCAAGAAGGGACTAATTGCTCAGCCCGACTCAGAAATGTGTCTGGTGACTGATGAGACGTGTGGCACGGAGGGGAGAGGAGCAGGAGAAACGGACACAAATTCTCTCTCATGGACAGACTCTGTACACAGAGATGGTACTGTACATCTGTCACCAAACGCTGGTTCGCATGCGATACCAAGCGGCATTAGCTCTGGTGCTTTGGGCAAATTCTCAATACCAGACGAAAGGCGGTGAGATTTTTGGCTCAATGACTTGTAAGAGAGAGAGAGACACAAGAACTGAGTCAATCATCGATCGTTTACGTTGAACTTAGGTCAGGGTTAATCAGAGATTAAAATGAGTGAAAACATCAAGGACGTAGACTGACCTCTGGTGAGACTTCCGGACAGAGGTCAGATAGGGGAAGAGGTAAGAACTTACTTGGGTGACTTTTTAGGCATCACACACGTAGAAAAGTGCCGTTGCTGATTAATTGTTTCCATGCCAGTGAGAGATGGTAAGTTTCAGTTGTTGAAAAAAAGAGGTGTATTTTTTTCAACCATAGCGTTTTTCCTGTCAAGTGATGTTCTATTAAATTCCATAATTTCTCCTTAAGGGGACAGAGGGATTTGAGTCAGTGGATAATGACAGTTCACACAGAACGAGAAACAACACAGTAATTGACAGGGAAGTAGTGGAACGAAGGATTACCCACAGGGATCTGCGAACGAATTACTCTTCTGAAGGAGAACATCGACTATATCGACGCCCTCGGAATGGACGTTGTCCTAATGACGTCGCCCGGTGCACACGCAAACACGCCATAATGTGAAATCCATACGCAAAACCGAGCGTTCCCGGCTGCGCCCGAACGGAAGCCGATGCGACAATGAGCTCGGTCCCTTTCCAGCTGATATCTCCGGAAGCTTCGTTGCGACTCGGCCTTCCTGGTCGCCAGTGGGATGTTTGTCAGTTTCCGTGACATCCGGAAGATGTAGGCCGAGCTGTTAACTCTGTTCACAGACACTCTTCCTCTGTCCACGCTCGGCTTCAGACCTAATTGCTGTGTGTGTTTTAGCCGGGAAACAGCAGATCGGATGTCCGGGGTCCTGTGTTGTACATTAAGAGGGACGAACTGACACTTATTCGACGTCTCCCCCAGACCCCGTGGACACGCCCCTTTCCCTCTACGCTTCCATGGAAACGGGTGAACGTCATTCGGCACTCCCTGACACTGTGCATTATTCTGGACAGTAACAGAACATGACCACATTAACGTTCCACCATTTTGTGGCAGGCTTTTTCACAAGGGATGGGTGTCATCTTAGAGTAAAGAAAAAGGTAATGTAAAAAAGGGCAAAGATGAAAGTTACATTGGTGTTAGGGCCCTGTGGTTCATCTCTAGACCTCTAACATCTAAGAACTGGCGGAAGTAGCCGTTTGAAGAGGAAACCTGACAGTGACGTTCCCATATAATACTTTTGATGTATTATTCTATGTTCTCCACCTCGCCATCTGTCCCTGTCTTTCTCTCCCTTTACTTCAGTTTCATTCTAACCCATTTACCTCTATCCAATTATTCAAAATAGATCATCCTTTATTTCCGGGCACAAGAAAGACTTAATTCCATAGTTCAGAGGTGCTGACCAATAAGAAAGTCTGCGTTCCAAAAGTGCCGTCTCATAACTCGATGTGAGGAACACTGTGTCACTCAAACCTCACTGTGTAGATAACATAGTGGGTCACACAGTTATAACGTGCTGTTTCGTAACTTGATGTGAGGAACACTGTGTCACTCAAACCTCACTGTGTAGATAACACAGTGGGTCACACAGTTATAACGTGCTGTCTCATAACTCGATGTGAGGAACACTGTGTCACTCAAACCTCACTGTGTAGATAACACAGTGGGTCACACAGTTATAACGTGCTGTCTCATAACTCGATGTGAGGAACACTGTGTCACTCAAACCTCACTGTGTAGATAACATAGTGGGTCACACAGTTATAACGTGCTGTCTCATAACTCGATGTGAGGAACACTGTGTCACTCAAATCTCACTGTGTAGATAACACAGTGGGTCACACAGTTATAACGTGCTGTCTCATAACTCGATGTGAGGAACACTGTGTCACTCAAATCTCACTGTGTAGATAACACAGTGGGTCACACAGTTATAACGTGCTGTTTCGTAACTCGATGTGAGGAACACTGTGTCACTCAAACCTCACTGTGTAGATAACACAGTGGGTCACACAGTTATAACGTGCTGTCTCATAACTCGATGTGAGGAACACTGTGTCACTCAAATCTCACTGTGTAGATAACACAGTGGGTCACACAGTTATAACGTGCTGTCTCATAACTCGATGTGAGGAACACTGTGTCACTCAAATCTCACTGTGTAGATAACACAGTGGGTCACACAGTTATAACGTGCTGTCTCATAACTCGATGTGAGGAACACTGTGTCACTCAAATCTCACTGTGTAGATAACACAGTGGGTCACACAGTTATAATGTGCTGTCTCATAACTCGATGTGAGGAACACTGTGTCACTCAAATCTCACTGTGTAGATAACACAGTGGGTCACACAGTTATAATGTGCTGTTTCGTAACTCGATGTGAGGAACACTGTGTCACTCAAATCTCACTGTGTAGATAACACAGTGGGTCACACAGTTATAACGTGCTGTCTCATTACTTGATGTGAGGAACACTGTGTCACTCAAACCTCACTGTGTAGATAACACAGTGGGTCACACAGTTATAACGTGCTGTCTCATAACTCGATGTGAGGAACACTGTGTCAACCAAAACCTCACTGTGTAGATAACATTGTGGGTCACATGTAATAACGGTCGAAGGAGAATGAAGAACGTTCAGCAGCTTTATCAAGCTCCATCAGGCCTCCTTGACGCTCACATTAATAGAAGTTTAGATTTTTCTCATACGGCAACGTTTTTTTCTAGTTTTTCATTTGCAAGCGAGCCGTTGTTATCGCCGCAGCCCTGAGGTCGGCCAAATGTTAAGGTGAGGAGAGCGAGGGAACAGGCTAGAGACAGATGAAGCGAATGAAATACCGAAAAAGAAAGAGTGAGCGAGTGAGAGAGAGAGAGTGAGGAAAAGAGACAGAGGCGGGTAGATAGAGGGGTACAATTTGACAAATGGCATGGCATCTGTCACCTGTGTTTTCTGCAGTACCATTTTGTTCATAGGCCTTAACAAATGTATCTGCACACAGCACCAAAAAAAGCAGTACACACAGTAGTTTCCATGCATGCTTAACACAACCGGAATGGACACATCAGTGAGTATTCACGTCGGCGTTACCTCTACCTCTACTAGCACTTATCAACACAGACGAGGCTCAACATGGAATATAAAAACATCTGTATCTGTATAGATTGGGTTGGGTTGATGGGTGGTATTATGGTAACATAGGACTGGGCAATAACAGAAGGAGAATATCTTGAGTGATGTCTGTTACCGCCTCACAGCTGCTTGTCTGGACAAGTTGTACAATCTCTCTCTCTCCATTCCAGTCTCTCACTCTCCATTCCAGTCTCTCCATTACAGTCTCTCTCTCTCACTAACAGTCTCTCCCACTCCATTACAGTCTCTCCCTCTCCATTACAGTCTCTCTCTCTCACTAACAGTCTCTCCCTCTCCATTCCAGTCTCTCTCTCACTAACAGTCTCTCCCTCTCCATTACAGTCTCTCCCTCTCCATTACAGCCTCTCCCTCTCCATTACAGCCTCTCCCTCTCCATTACAGCCTCTCCCTCTCCATTACAGTCTCTCCCTCTCCATTACAGTCTCTCCCTCTCCATTCCAGTCTCTCCCTCTCCATTACAGTCTCTCCCTCTCCATTCCAGTCTCTCCCTCTCCATTCCAGTCTCTCTCTCACTAACAGTCTCTCCCTCTCCGTAACAGTCTCTCCCTCTCCATTACAGTCTCTCCCTCTCCATTACAGTCTCTCCCTCTCCATTACAGTCTCTCCCTCTCCATTACAGTCTCTCCCTCTCCATTACAGTCTCTCCCTCTCCATTACAGTCTCTCCCTCTCCATTACAGTCTCTCCCTCTCCATTACAGTCTCTCCTCTCCATTACAGTCTCTCCCTCTCCATTACAGTCTCTCCCTCTCCATTACAGTCTCTCCCTCTCCATTACAGTCTCTCCCTCTCCATTACAGTCTCTCCCTCTCCATTACAGTCTCTCCCTCTCCATTACAGTCTCTCCCTCTCCATTACAGTCTCTCCCTCTCCATTACAGTCTCTCCCTCTCCATTACAGTCTCTCCCTCTCCATTACAGTCTCTCCCTCTCCATTACAGTCTCTCCCTCTCCATTACAGTCTCTCCCTCTCCATTACAGTCTCTCCCTCTCCATTACAGTCTCTCCCTCTCCATTACAGTCTCTCCCTCTCCATTACAGTCTCTCCCTCTCCATTACAGTCTCTCCCTCTCCATTACAGTCTCTCTCTCTCCATTACAGTCTCTCCCTCTCCATTACAGTCTCTCCCTCTCCATTACAGTCTCTCCCTCTCCATTACAGTCTCTCTCTCTCCATTACAGTCTCTCTCTCTCCATTACAGTCTCTCTCTCTCCATTACAGTCTCTCTCTCTCCATTACAGTCTCTCCCTCTCCATTACAGTCTCTCTCTCCATTCCAGTCTCTCTCTCTCCATTCCAGTCTCTCTCTCTCACAAACAGTCTCTTACCTTCACTGTCGCTCCTCTTTATTTCAATTAGAATGTGTCCTTTCCCCGCTCTAAATCCCTCTCTTAGCGCCTAACCCCTCTAACCCCCTCGCCCCCCTCTACCACCTCGCCCGCATACACCGCTCTAATAGTCATTCCTCAACCACAAACTCAACATTCTCGCCCTCTACAACTGCCTTTCTCTGTCTTTACTTATCAACTAAGTCCCTAGCAGGTGTGTTCTGCCGGACCAAAAAAAACAATGACAAAAAACCCAGAAGAAACAACAGTTGGGAGTAATCACAGTGTTGTGTTCTGGGAGGACGCCAGTTCTAAATGTGTGACCCCCCCCCCCTCACCTTTTCCGCCCACTCTGCCCCACAGCAGCCTTTTGACCAGCCTGCCACTGCTTTTATTAATTGGTGCCGGATGATAATCATGATTACATTAATGTCAGATCCTAGGAGACGGAGGAAAGTTCCAAACCTTGACATCTGCCTCCATGTCACCTGAGGCAACAACACGCTCGCATCCCTGCATCAACACGGTTAATTACAGGCTCAGGCTGTGACCGCAGCTGAAAAGCATTGATTCTGGCAGGCCATATTGGTCTAATAGATATGATAAATTGCAGCATGACTTGGAAGAAAAAACAGGCAGAGGACATCGTCAGCAGTTCACCGATGTCTATATTCAGGATCAAAGGTGAGGGGGTGTCTAAGTAGGTGTGGAAGGTCTACACGTCTACAGGTCTACAGGTCTACACGTCTACAGGTCTACACGTCTACAGGGCTACAGGGCTACAGGTCTACAGGGTTACATGTCTACAGGTCTACAGCGCTACAGGTCAACAGGTCTACATGGCTACAGGGTTACAGGTCTACAGGGTTACAAGTCTACAGGGCTACAGGTTTACAGGTCTACAGGGCTGCAGGTCTACATGTCTACAGGTCTATAGGGTTACAGGTCTACAGGGTTACAAGTCTACAGGTCTACAGGGCTACAGGTCTACAGGGCTGAAGGTCTACAGGGTTGCAGGGCTACAGATCTACAGGGCTACAGATCTACAGGGTTACAGCCAGGTCTACATGTCTACAGGGCTACAGGGTTACAGGTCTACAGGGTTACAGGTCTACAGGTCTACAGGTCTAAAGGGCTTCAGGTCTACAGGGCTTCAGGTATACAGGGCTACAGGTCTAAAGGGCTTCAGGTCTAAAGGGCTACAGGAATTTAGTTCTAATCGTTATGGCTGAGAGAATTTTCAGAATTCTTCCAGCTAACGCTTTGCATTATCCATCTCCTGGTGTCCATGGTCCTGAAGTCCAGTCAGTGAGAAATAGGCCAGACTGTCTATGAAACACTAAACTAGAACCTATTGGAACCCCCACCATAGACATTCAAGTGTGTTTTCCTTCAGAGGGCTGCTTAATTCCTCCAATAAACCACTTTGTCATGGCGATGATGAGTCACCGGTAGTCGTGGTGATTTACCACACTCCATCACCATGCTAAGCAGCTGTACGACGACTTTAAGTACAAGCACGATGATTTAGGCGCGTGGCAAATCTAACGTATGCCCACATGGGTGCAGGATTTATTTTTGGTACATAAGGACTTAATGGATGGATGGCGGCCTGAGGAACATATATATTTTGTATGGATGTCTGAGGTTCGGGGTTGGGCTTCACATCAAAAGATCTTTCAATCAGGCTCTCCAACATTGAAATCCACACCTGGCAAACCGATGCACAGCAGAGCAGTGTGCCAGATGGGGAAACTCAAACCTGAAATGGAATGAATGTCCATTCGCAACCCACCAGGGTGCGAATGTGTGTTAAGTGTTTTCAACGTGTCGCTTTCCTGAATAGAGCCGCACACTAATGCTAAACAAATGATTCATAAGAAAGGGAAGATTAACCGCCTCTTTTTTTTTCTCTCCCTCCCTCTCGCTCTTCCTCCCCCCCCCGCGCTCTCTTCCCCTCACTCTCTCTCCCCCTTCCTCTCTCCCCCAACCGCGCTCTCTCCCCAACCGCGCTCTCTCCCCAACCGCGCTCTCTCCCCCGCGCTCTCTCCCCCCTCGCTCTCTCCCCCACCGCGCTCCCCGCGCTCTCTCCCCCACCGCGCTCCCCCCGTGCTCTCTCCCCCACCGCGCTCTCTCCCCCACCACGCTCTCTCCCCCCACCGCGCTCTCTCCCCCTCGCTATCCCTCCCTCTCCCTCCCTCCCTCGCGCTCTCCCTCCCTCGCGCTCTCCCTCCCTCGCGCTCTCTCTCCCTCGCGCTCTCTCTCCCTCGCGCTCTCTCTCCCTCGCGCTCTCTCTCCCTCGCGCTCTCTCTCCCTCCCTCGCGCTCTCTCCCTCGCGCTCTCTCCCTCGCGCTCTCTCCCTCGCGCTCTCTCCCTCGCGCTCTCCCCTCGCGCTCTCTCCCTCGCGCTCTCTCTCCCTCGCGCTCTCTCTCCCTCCCCCGCGCTCTCTCTCCCTCCCTCGCGCTCTCTCTCCCTCCCTCGCGCTCTCTCTCCCTCGCGCTCTCTCTCCCTCCCTCGCGCTCTCTCTCCCTCCCTCGCGCTCTCTCTCCCTCCCTCGCGCTCTCTCTCCCTCCCTCGCGCTCTCTCTCCCTCCCTCGCGCTCTCTCTCCCTCCCTCGCGCTCTCTCTCCCTCTCTCGCTCCCTCGCGCTCGCTCTCCATCTCTCACATGTTAGTAGCTTTCCCTTCTGATTTTTCTAAATGTCTTCCACTAAGCCCGACAGTTGGACATTTAAATTAGCCTTTTAATTAATTAAGAGTGTCTGAGTGCCATTTGGTAATCTGAATGATTGGATGACAATGTGAGGCAGGGTGGACTGCTACGATAATCCCCCTCTTTGGTAAACAGTGGGAAGAAGGGGGGCCATGTATCCCCGGCGGGACGTTTCACATTAAACAGAATCCCGGTTAGACGTTCTGCAGCTCCGGCGGTGGCCGAGTAATTCAAATTGGCCCAAATCACATTACACGGACAAACAGACTGGACGTCTGCCGGCCTCAATCACGACAGTACTGGTCCCGCCCGGGACACGTCACATGAGGTTAGAGCCCGACGCAAAAGAGCCAGGTCCACGTCACTGTGTGTGCCCGCAGGCGGCCCCACGCTTTCAGACAACACCGAATGACGCGGGATCCCTGCGATACCCATCGGTGAACACTGAATACCACCAGGAAGCCAGACGTTAGTCAGTGTGTTGTCCTCAGAGAGAATAACACAGCCTACGCTCCGCTCATCACACTGTACACCGCTCTGAAGGGATAAAGTGAGTTTAATGAGCCGCCGTCCTGTGCTTATTACATCAGATCAGAGCCTGTGATTAAGCCCACCCGGCAACGCCAGAGAGGATCCATTACTGTACGCACAGAGGGGACGTACGCACAGAGAGGACGTACGCACAGAGAGGACGTACGCACAGAGAGGATGTACGCACAGAGAGGATGTACGCACAGGCCTGACTGCCTCGGCTCAGCATGGCGACCACGGACGGGAACGTGCTGCCGAGAGAGGTCACAGTGCCAATGTAACGGGGACAAAGAGTTAGACGGGCGTACCAAAATCCCATTACCGTCCGTAACGCGGTTGTGTCACGATTTCCCCATCCCGTGTCACCCCACGGCCGCGGAGCCCAGGCCCCTTTAATGACGCCCCGCCAGAAAGGTCTCTTCAGACTCGCACCGGCGTGAACGGGGGAAAAGACGTCTGGGTACACGAATAAAGGGATTGGTTTGCTCCAGGCGGAGCAGGAATTGGTCTATCACGACTCCCCGATCGAGGTTTGTGAGTAAGGAAGGCAGAGTGAGCGATGCAGACGTAATGGGGATGGAAAGACAGGAGAACACTAGAGCTGCTGGATCGTAGGGTTTTCTGCACATTCCTTGCATTCTGATTCCCGGTAGGGTTTTTTGCAGGGCGGGTTAGCCGCCACGGTCAACAGCAAATTGACACTTTACAGTCTGGTGGTGCCGGTGGCTATTGGTCACTCATCACACACAGTACCCAGTGCAGAAATAACAGCCACTTCTATCTGCCACATCAGTTCCACATCCAATCTGATCATCAGATTCCTAAATCTACCAATATACATTCACCAATCAATGATAAAGCAAGTAATTGCCTTTTATTCGTCATCGTTCAGGCTGGTTGCCAGCGGAAAAATACTAACAAAAGCAAATCTCGCAACCTCTCGCAAATTTAATGCGGAAACACTAATTGATTCATCTTGGTTGACATGTAACATTTTGTGTATGGACATATTAATATTTCACACGAAAAAGACCCAAACAAAATATTATCTACAAGTTTTATGGACCATCAGGTTTCAATGCCAACTTAAAGCCATAGAAAGTGGCATGCTAGCTAACAAAATAGCTGAGCCAGTCATATGTGTATGACCTATAGATAAGAATACTTAACGACAGACGACCTGAAATCTCCAATATATATATATATTTGATGCGCTTACACTAGTGGGTATCTGTTGCAAAAGGTGACAGCTGACATTTTAGGTGCAAATATATTGACATGTGCTCTTTATCACAATAAACTGCACAGAGTGAATAAGCCTATAGTTTCGACTTCTGGTAGGCTTTGTTTATTTTTCACTATACAATTTAGTTTAAGCCTAATACGTGTAAATGTTACATCGTACAATATGCGGTAAGTTTGTGCTTTACGTGATGTTATTATTCATTTTAGAATGTGAAGTGAAAAAATGTGTTTTACATTTTCCGACCATTCTTAAACTTTTATCTCGTTTTTTTATACTGCATCCATGTCATATCATCTTCGTAAATATTAATGTCCATACATTTTCCTTTACTGTCAGGTGTATACTATACATTATTTCAAACAATTATCCGGTACAATGTCACTCAAAATTCAATTCCAACACCCTCTTGTTAGATCCTCTATTTTTGGCCTTAAGTGGTGCAAAAACACGACCTTTTACATAAAAGCTATTGTCCACCTCCGCATTTTATCTTTGTAAGGCTACAGTAGTCAAAAACTCAAAAGGCATCATAATCAACAGTACCACCGGAATAGCAATATGAACTGAAATGTCCCCATTGGTTTCGCAGAGTCGGGAAAAGAGGTGGCGAGAGAAGAATATGATTAAGTCAAATTGGAAATGTGCTACTGCTACTAAAAGGACAATCAGCAGAGACTTGCTCAGTGATGATAGAGCAGGGTCATTTCCCATAGAGCCGCAATCACTTCTGCCTTGTTGAACCAGAGCTGATATATAAGCACTGTAGCTGTCCACCAATCTATGCAGTATTCACCCAGAGATATTTAACGGCTCCAGTGTGACGACTACGGTGAAAACGAACAACCTTCGTTCCCTTCCACTAAAACAATGTTTGTCCTGACACTAGCACAAAAACAGATCAGAGACAAAACGACACACGTGTGGATCGCCTTCTTGTTTTTATAGTGTTTTTATAGCCACTAGGAAGGGGGAAAGAAGCACCACGTAGACATTAGACATTAAGGGCATATAATATAGGGGCTAACGCTACCTCACATAAGGGCTAACGCTACCTCTATAGACATTACATATGGGCTAACGCTACCTCTATAGACATTACCGGTACATATAATATAGGGGCTAACGCTACCTCACATAAGGGCTAACGCTACCTCTATAGACATTACATATGGGCTAACGCTACCTCTATAGACATTACCGGTACATAAGGGCTAACGCTGCCTCTATAGACATTACCGGTACATAAGGGCTAACGCTGCCTCTATAGACATTACCGGTACATAAGGGCTAACGCTGCCTCTATAGACATTACCGGTACACAAGGGCTAACGCTGCCTCTATAGACATTACCGGTACATAAGGGCTAACGCTGCCTCTATAGACATTACCGGTACACAAGGGCTAACGCTGCCTCTATAGACATTACATAAGGGCTAACGCTGCCTCTATAGACATTACTTAAGGGCTAACGCTGCCTCTATAGACATTACCGGTACATAAGGGTTAATGCTGCCTCTATAGACATTACATAAGGGCTAACGCTGCCTCTATAGACATTACATAAGGGCTAACGCTGCCTCTATAGACATTACATAAGGGCTAACGCTGCCTCTATAGACATCACATAAGGGCTAACGCTGCCTCTATAGACATTACATAAGGGCTAACGCTGCCTCTATAGACATTACATAAGGGCTAATGCTGCCTCTATAGACATTACATAAGGGCTAACGCTGCCTCTATAGACATTACATAAGGGCTAACGCTGCCTCTATAGACATTACATAAGGGTTAACGCTGCCTCTATAGACATTACATAGGGGCTAACGCTGCCTCTATATACATTACATAAGGGCTAATGCTGCCTCTATAGACATTACATAAGGGCTAACGCTGCCTCTATAGACATCACATAAGGGCTAACGCTGCCTCTGTAGACATCACATAAGGGCTAACGCTGCCTCTACAGACATCACATAAGGACTAACGCTGCCTCTATAGACATTACATAAGGGTTAACGCTGCCTCTATAGACATTACATAGGGGCTAACGCTGCATCTATAGACATTACATAGGGGCTAACGCGGCCTCTATAGACATTACATAAGGGCTAATGTTGCCTCTATAGACATTACATAGGGGCTAACGCTGTCTCTATAGACATTACATAAGGGCTAACGCTGCCTCTATAGACATTACATAAGGGCTAACGCTGCCTCTATAGACATTACATAAGGCTTAACGCTGCCTCTATAGACATTACATAAGGGCTAACGCTGCCTCTATAGACATTACATAAGGGTTAATCCTTACTGTGTGACTGGATGGTGGAAGCATTTTGTCAGTCTGTACAGCATTTTGCCATGCATTACACACGTGGAGATGCTTTGGCTAAAAGCAAATTACACACACACACGCGCCGGAAGGCACACAACACGTGCAGACACACACACGCGCACACAGACAGGCAGTCACACAGGCACACCACATACACACGCGTAGACACACACACACACAAACACTTATAATAAATATATTTGCACATTGCAATTTCCTCAGAGCGCAGGCTAATGATAATGACATTCCTTGGCCTCAGCTCCTAGAAACATCAACTGTAAGGTTACAGAAGGATTTCCAAGGCAACTCACGGTGTTCGGATCGATGATGACGATCTGTAGATTAGGTCTGTACAGATATGTATGTAGATATTGTGAATTATTACAGAGATACGAGACTGTCTGTAGAGGTACACATGTGGTGTAGGATAAGGACACAACATGATACGAAAGGAAAACTACTCAGATAGTGACCTCTAGGAATTAAAATAAAATCACATAAGGCAAACTGCGGTAGCTATTAAAGTTTTACTAGGAAGTACAAAATTACTTGCCAGTAAAATTGTTATGTATCTGAATCTGAATTTAAGTTTTTTAGATACAATAGCAGACCTACAGTATATATGTTTGCGTACACATTTATTAATGGTCTTTTCTGGGCCACAATTCATTCAGAATTAACCGATTACAAAACAAATGTTAATGTACTACTGCGCCCCTGAGCTAAAACATTTGCACTACCCTGATATATATAGTAAGATGAATGTTACTGTTCTGCCAACTCTGAAATGATGTCCACTCTGAGGAGCCATTCTCTTGGCTCATTAGCAACGTAAACAAAATAAATCACATTTACTTTGAAATCAGTTCGCGGTGAATCACCCAGGGAGAAGAGGGCAGTGACTCCACCCCTGTGGTGAACTCGAAGCTAAGCACCGCTAAGCATCGCTCCCGTCCAGTTCCTTAATAGGTGATTGATTGTAGTCATTACATATGGAGGCCAGATCATATTGGTCTGATGGTTTATGGTCAGCGTGGAGTCAATTCCTGTCAGGCTGGATTGATTAGTGAACTAGGATGGTTAAACATGTCATGTTCTTCTATCGGGTTGATTGTGCTTGTTTCGATAACTGCCTGGTTAGAACAATACGAGATTGACCGTCTATGAAAGGGACGCGCTGTAATCAATCGAACGTTGCAATATCCAGGTGAAGAAGCACGATGGGTCTTTAATGGTTATCAGCAGTATCTCCGTGTGTCCCTGACATTATCAACCTCCCTGTGAAAGCTGTGATCCAACGCCTTGTTGTGTAACAGGGGCCCTCGAATATTAAACAAGGCGGAAGATGTGACAAATGTATTTGTCATTTTCAACATTTACGCTCGTCGTCATCGAAAAAGATCTTCTGTGTACCAACAATAATTGACCCGCTGGCAAAAACAAGACTAGGAAGTGAATAAAAAGGGAACGTTTTGAATATGAGGTATTAGTGTCAGTCTGGTGTTCTGTGACAAGTGACAGCATCATAAGATGACAGTGCTTCAGTCACGGCGTCTCTCAAAACCCCGCCCCCACGTTTGATTGTGTTTATTGCCTCCGACCATCTGCAGTTGATAACCCTTGACTGAACAAGCTGTTAGTCAGCCCCAAGTGGGAGTACGGAGGAAAATAGGCCATCCTTTCAGATGGCTTTCAGGTCACGGCTAACTACTGCTCTCGAAAACATTACTATAAAAACCAGTGAGACAATCAATTGCACGCACACAAAACAGATAACTAGCGGTTTACCTCAAAAGTAAAACAATATGCTTCTAAAAAGCTTTTGGAATATCCATTATGGCCAGCAAAACACCTGCGCCCATGTTGGACAATTCCAGTCCAGAAAGCTCATCCTGACAAAATGGACGAAGTTTTAGAATCGAGAGGCATGTGCAAATCTTCATGTAAATGTGTGTGTGTATTGTCTGGAGGTTCAGCTATTTACAAAAGCATGGAGAAAAATAATGGAGAGAGCAACAAATAGAGGAGAGAGACAGATGATCACCTTTCGTGCTTCATTGATGTCAGATGCATCTAAACATAGATCCCGGCCGGGGCCCTTCGGAGAGACGCTGAGCCGGGGAAACATTTAAAGAATGCCAAATGGTTTCCCTGTCAATAGATGGATAAACATGAATGGGAATTTGAGCGGGACTATTTTTAGCAGGATGGTCATGCCGAGCCGTTATAGTGGAGTCACAATCCCACAATCAAAAATGGACCATAAATGCTTATAGAGGAACTGGAAACTAGGCTTAAAAGTGGAACAAACCGAACTCACTCTGTTTAGTGAGTATCAATGTGCACAGATACCACGATCATAAGACACAGCAGGAAGTGTAAATCACACCACATCTGAGAAGTGACTGACAGAGAGGTTATCCAAACTGCTAATCCCCCCCCGGTCCGGCCCTTACTGTCCACCTGACCCCACCTACACGACCCCGCCCACCTGACCCCTGCCCATGTGACCATGTGGAGACACTGACCATGTTCTGACAAGCTGCATGAGGAACCCGTGAGAAGTAATGTAAAGACACGCTGGCTAAAATGCCAGAGAAAATGAGGTGACGAGAAAACAGTCAAATCCGAGGACTGTGCATTTCTGTAACTGTGACCCCGAATATGATCTCACAAAAGAGAGACGGACTTTAATATTGGGCTGGTCAGATTGGTAATCTTATTGACTCAGCGTCAATCAAAGTTATTCCGAGGTTGATGAGAACCAACCAACTGAAGAACACTTTATCGGTTTAGGAGCAACACATGGCGGTCTGAAATATAATTCCGCCACTTCGGGACACCAATTAAAATCAAAACATATCGCCTGGCAGTGTGTGTGTGCTATCTAAAACATACCGCAGGCTTACGAAACGATAATCTTCAAGAGCACAGTAGCATCTCTCTCAGTGGATCGGAAAAACATTTAAAATAACATAATTGGAACCACACTGCAGGTGAAAAAGCTCCATGAAGAATTAATCCATCCATCAACTGTCCCATTTATGTCCTGCCATCATGACTCCGGTCTGAGTGGCTGTGACTTGACGCTAATGCTTGTTTGGCTTATTAGTCCAGCGCTGTTCTCAGCGTTTCATCCAGCTCCCAAATCAATGAACCCCTTTTAAATGGACTAAAACAACTGTGACCTTCAGGGGCCAAGCTGGTGGCGACCTCAAACCAAATTGCCTTGTGATTGATTTTGAAAGAGGAACACTTGTTTATTTGCCGATTTATTCCGCGGCCCAATGTGTGCACATGTGTGCACATGCTACATCTCCCACTAGCATTACGGCAACACACACACGGAGGCACATACACTCACGCACACACGTGCGCACACACACGCACACATATACTGAACAAACAGAATATACCAACAGGATACAGAGCTTGTCCTGGCCAATAGACATCTTTCAGTTAGTACACAAAAAACGTCATCAGGCAGAATGAGTGTGTCCACAGCAGACAGCTGGCCTATATTTCCAGTGTTGCTTTGAACGATCCATCCGAGCGGCACTGATCGTCATAGAAACGCACATAAAACACCGCCAGTAATAGTTGAGATATTACTCCAACCAGTGCTAACTTTGCCTCGTCTGAAATGTGATCGTCACCCTGAAACCCTGAGACGGCTTGCTGGGAGAACATTGGTCAATTCATTATTTGTTTTCAGTATAATGTAAGCCTGGGGAGTCTCTGTCCTAAATTCAATCACATCTGCCAGGCTCCTCACCTACCCCAGGAGGCATAATCCTTGTTGATAGGCACCTAAACGTATCCTGGGTCAGTTGTGGTACACTGGAGGTAGAGGTAGACTCTTCACTTTCCCGAGGACGAACATTTGCCATGCTTGACGTGATCCTATTTTGAATGGCTCTGTGCGGTAATAAGATCATTTGTCTTGTGCCAGGGGTAGATAATCCATAATTGTCATACTGGGGCAGCGAAGACAGATGTGATAGACTAAGCCCAGACGCACCTTTCCGGAAAGCCCTCGCAAACCCGCCGCTCTCGACCAAACGGTCATTTTGCCGTCTGGAAAATCAGAGAATCTAATAAGAGCGGGAGCCGGGGTACAACGGGAAAACAAAATGAAAAACCCCGGGCAGCTGAGATGAGAATGCGAGTCAAGGTTTCCATATTTCACAATTATGATAAGAGAGACACTAAAGACTCCCTGTCTGTTGTGTCCACTGACTGTGTTCTTCCTACTGAGATAAAGTGTCTTAAGAAACTCCCAGCAGCACATTATTAGATGAAATGCCATCTGGGCTTCCTCGGCCCAGACATCATCTAATTCAGTGTGAGGGGATCAGGATTTGAAGACAGAACGAGGCACTCTGACCCTCCTGACACTCCTTCGTTCACTCTTGGTCCTTCATCTTATTGCCATTACAGCACGGTAGTTTTTCTGTCAGTCTTCCGTACTCATCAGGTTTCCTACTTAGTTCCTCACTAGAGCAAATCTAAAGACCAGCGACAGCGAGAGATTTTGGCTCAGCTACGAAGCCTTTCCCCCTACATGTTTTATTAGAGGGCCATTGAGTCGAAGTTCTCGCCGTGTGTATATATTAGAATTCAGAGGATTAACTAAAATAACTGGAAAGAGCGTGTTTTCACAGCTATAGACAGACAATCCGATTATCATATAGAGATCACGGTCGCCATGGAAACCCAAGATCTCGGATGGTGTGAATACTCCCCCCCTATCAAACGTGTCCCCTGACACTATAGAGAAATCTGAGAGAAAAGTAAACTCTTAAAAATAGAAATTATTTTTTTCTCCTTTTTCTTGATTTTCATTAGTACATAGTACAGACTTAGTACAGACCTACTACAGACCTGCTGCAGGTCCTACGAAATAGACATTTCCAATATTTGCCTAACTGAAAAAAACAGGCAAAACATATGCCTATGTCTGCTTTTACACACGCATAATATACTCCCTTTAGCCACGGTCATTATCTCTGGACTATTTACCTAAACAAGTGGCCTACAATAAATGCATAAAGACCTACCCTTATGGATCACAAAAGTCCTGTGTAGCTCAGTTGGTTTGATCCACAAGGGTTGCCAGTACAGAAACAAATGATCTAACAACTGTCTGGACAAAGGTATGGGCTAAATTATTTAACTGTAAGAACTTAAAATAGACTAATGCATCAATATCCCCGAAACCCAATATTTCTTTATCTGAAGATCAAAGGCCTCTGTGTAAAAGTTCCAATCAACTGGCAGGGGTGAAAATAAGCCATTTTAAAGGTTGGCTAAAAAAGATCTGTCAACATTTGTCTGGGGAGTAAAGCTGGTGCCAGGGGAGGCTGAGTGTGAGGGGGACTCGACGAGACTCTTTCTCGCAGGCAGAGGAATAGAAGGCTGATGTTCGGAGGGGGCATGGCTCTACTTCTCCTATGGGAGTTATTGGGGATGGAGGAAGAGGAGACGGGGGGAGAGAGCGATGGGGAAGAGAGAGACAGGGGGAGAGAGAGACAGGGGAGAGAGAGACAGGGGGAGAGAGAGACAGGGGGAGAGAGAGACAGGGGGAGAGAGAGACAGGGGGAGAGAGAGATGGGGGGAGAGTGAGAGGGAGACAGGGAAGAGTGAGACAGGGGGAGAGAGAGAGAGGAGAAAGGGGAAGAGAGAGAGGAGAAAGAGGAAGAGAGAGAGGAGAAAGAGGAAGAGAGAGAGGAGAAAGGGGAAGAGAGAGAGGAGAAAGAGGAAGAGAGAGAGGAGAAAGGGGAAGAGAGAGAGGAGAAAGAGGAAGAGAGAGAGGAGAAAGAGGAAGAGAGAGAGGAGAAAGGGGAGAGGGAGACAGGGGAGAGGGAGACAGGGGGATGAGGAGAGGGAGACAGGGCACGATTCCATCACAAGTCTGTGTGGAGGAGATAACTGAAGCTGAGAGTCGTTGGAATGCTTGTTACCGTGCAGGACCATCTGCAAGCAGAATTAACACACGCTGCTGTAATTCCTATCTTTCTACTGCTCCCCACGTTCCCTTCCAGCCCCTCTGTTTCAGCGTCCGTCTCCCTCCCTCATTCTCTCAGACTCTTCTCAAACACCAAAACAAACAATGTTACTGTACATCTACAATGGCTGGACATGAAGTGGTGAACTACACATACGTGCTGCTGCAGTCTGACCATCCAAGCAGTTCCATGCTACATCCACCCCCTATTCTCTCACCGCGACCTAGAAAGCTTTCGTAAATTAAAAAAGGTGGAGCGAATCCATTAGAGAACTGATGTACAGCTCTCAATGTCACTCGCATTATAAAGGAAACGTGTTAACAGCCGTCATGGGATTTAATGACATATCACACTGATGAGCCCAAACATTATGACCATAATGCCAAAACAGCGGCGAACTGCCGAGACGTAGATTCTGCAAGACCCCTGAACGTGTCCTGTGGTATCTGGCACGACCAGCAGATCCTTCTTGTCCTGTGAGTTGCGTGGCGGAACCGCCATGGATCGTACTTCTGTTCTTATTGAGATCAGGGGAATTTGTATGGAAGCATATAATGGACCAGATTCAATGCGCTCCCAAATAGCAGTTACATTTTCAAAGAACGCCCTGCTTTTTAGTGAACCTAATTCAAATGAAAATTATATTTCAAAATTGCATTTTCATTTTCAAGTCACGCATGCATGAGGGACAATATTCAATATTTAGTCCACTATTCGCTTACAAATAATTCCATCAATACTCTTCAACAGTCCACCTGTAACAATGTTTGTAACAATGTTTTTGGTCATCAGTGTATATTCTGTGCGACAGACAATTCAACAGTCTGAGCTGAGATGTCTGGCTCCGGTGATCTGGTGGTGGACGGCATAGAACGCTCTGCCACTCCTGGTGAGGCGTGTGTCGCACGGGGGAGAAATAAAAACTCAGAGTCAGAGATGATAATATCGCCAAATAAAGTGCAAAGGCAGACTCGTGTGGACCTCTGACAGCCATGTGAAGTGTTGAGTGCACTGTCATTATGAATAAGGCCATAAGAGCAAGACAACTGGCGCCCGGTCGCTCCGGCAACCGAACAATTTGTGTTGCAAAGACATTAAGTCCTTCACACTAGTTATTGCTGGGTTTTGTTGATTTGTTTTGCGAACACTATTAAAGGCGGGCGTTAGTCGTTGCCACATCCAATTAGCCAATTTAGCTACATCCAAAATTGGCCGTTGGAAAGCTTTTTTGGACCTCTGTTCCGACATGTTTTGAGATTGACTCCTGTTCTGGTTCGGCTGAAAATGTGTCTGACCGCTGTAGAATTTGGGTATTTAGGTCACATGCTGGCAGCATGTTGGGATATATATATTGGCAAGGGCACATCAATGTTAACATTATCATTTACAATTAAATAGCTAATGAATAAATTACAATTCGTATTACACAAATAAATGAATGCTTACTACAAATAAATGAGGTGGCATTGTCAACGTCATGTTGCCATAGTTCCCAACAAATCCGGCATATTAACCATTCGATTGTCTGATAATTGCCGTCCAAAATGTCAAAGAAAAGTTGCCTTCACCGTGCTGTCGTCAGAACCAAAACCCCGTTTGGAAAAACATACGTACGAAAGACAAACTGTGCATAAATCAAAACAATAGCAACAGCTTTACAAGGCTGAATTCAAATGCCAAAATTAAATTGAGGCAACTGTCTGGAGGCAGCGTGGGAATTTAGCACGGCTAAATAGACAGCGCTTCTCGTCCAATGGATGACAGAGCAGTAGTGCTCCTTCGCCCTGCTGCATTGACAGTACCCCCACCTGCAGACAGCACACCCATCTCCAGTCGGTGTTGGTAGTCATTTCCACCTTCTCTGCTTGGCCTTATATTTGGCGGAAGCAATCAGACCGGACCAGTGTACGGGCCTGGAGGACACGGGTAAAGGCTCAAGACGCACGCCCAGGCAAAGCTCTACCGCGCGCCAACGAGGCGACTACACGTGAGAAATGAAGACCCGTAAATGAAACAAACCCGATAAATTCTGTCCAGCGCTCCATTACACCGACGCGTCTGTTGTTGTCCAGTTCAGAACACGACTCCGCTACAACAGTAGCGTGCCACCAACGACAGTGATGCTCTTTCCAACGGGTCACATGCCCGCTGGTACATGTCCTCCATAAAACCAGCGATTGGGGGATGGGGGGGGGACTCGGTCCTGGTTGCTGTGCACAGGCAGCGCTCAGACTGGCAAGAACTCTTGGACGCTGCCCTTGTTGTGCCACTCGGGCTTAGCGTGGCACGGTGGGAGAGCTGGATTGACGGCCAGGGACGAAGGACGTTTGAACGCAGAGGCTCATACTGAGCTGCAGGGGCCGGGGGGGGGCAGGCAGGGGCCCTATTGTGTAACTCATTTCACTACACCCGGTCGCATCATCATCTCGATACAGAGGAAGGCGTTGAGGACGACGTGATTGACGTGTTTGTGTGTCCAATCACAGTGTTGTGCAACAGGGTACACCTACGTAGCGATGACAGCTAGACAAATTGTACGGTACGAGTATATATATATATATATATATATATATATATATAAGTGAATACAACTATGACCCATGACCTTGGGCTTATGTAACGTCCATTATTCGTGTGAAGATACCGAGCCACAGCTCCGATTGCGTGAGCTAGGCGATTACAGGCGGATATGAGGGGCTGGGGAAAATGCAAATGCTGAATAGAAATCAACATAATTAACTAGTATCTGCTGGTGTCAGATGGAGTTTGCATACAGATCATTCATTGAGCACCAAGAAGAAGAGTCTTATCCTGTCTGTTTATCTGTGGGTGTGTGTGTGTGTGTGTGTGTGTGTGTGTGTGTGTGTGTGTGTGTGTGTGTGTGCGTGTGTGTGTGCGTGTGTCTGGCACTCCCTTTACATCAGGGTGATTCATTTCTCCTGGGGTTTATCATATCAGGAGGCAGCAGTTATTTATCCTGACAGCTAGGGCAGACAGACAGGCAGAAAAGGCAGACAGGCAGACAGGCAGACAGGCGGAAAGACAGACAGACAGACGGGCGAACAAATTGTCTGATTTCCAATGGGTCTGAGTTTGAACTCCAATTAAACATGGTGTGTGTGTGTGCGTGCGTTTGTGCAACCATCCATCCATGCATAAAATTGTGTGGGGATGGAGTTATTTCACTTGTAAGAAACATTTGTAGTTATTAGTCAGTAAGACAATTGACGGAAGACATTATGACATTATCTGCATTACGCCAAAGTGTTCAGGCCATAATAAAGTCAGGGTTAAATTGATGAGTGATGACAATCATATAGGCCTAGCTGCTTGTGAGATTGTTTTACATTTATTATAAAAATATATTCACTGGCAAATTACCTGGTAACTCCATAAATAAATAAAACTGGGTTTCTATATTCGATATATGACTTTACAAATAATGTGAAGAAAATACGACATCCAATCAACTTCCACCCAGGTTCTGACTTCAGGTGGATTCCACCAAAGCACAGTTAGATGTTTGTCAGAGAACCTTCTGAAAGCTCTGATTGTATTATGACTACGTGTTCACAAACAGCCTCAAGGGACATCAGAGGCTTTTCAGAAAAGAAAAGACCCACTGCCGCCGGACCCACTGCCGCCGGACCCACTGCCGCCGGACCCACTGCCGCCGGACCCACTGCCGCCGGACCCACTGCCGCCGGACCCACTGCAGCCGGACCCACTGCAGCCGGACCCACTGCAGCCGGACCCACTGCAGCCGGACCCACTGCAGCCGGACCCACTGCAGCCGGACCCACTGCCGCCGGACCCACTGCCGCCGGACCCACTGCCGCCGGACCCACTGCCGCCGGACCCACTGCCACCACCATCTTTTCAGTGTTCAGTACATCGTTAGAAGAGGGGGATCCGCTGCTGCCTGATTCATAAAGGATTTTACTCTCACCCAGAATCTAAGTATGCACACACAGGCTAGTTAACGCTGTTTACAAAACAGACCAAAACAGGGGCCAGATTGGGCACCACTTAGTTGGCTCAAATTGATACACTATGCGGTTCATTTTCTGCATTCATGTAATTCCGGTAAGTACCATTTAAGGAAAGTATGACAAACGGTTTCGGCGAGTTCTTGGAAAAAAGTGAGAATTTAATTATGCTTGGAATTCTACCTCTCACACCCACCTCATGACGCACATAGCAAGCCGCGGAGAGCACAAGGAAATGTGACTTAACATTAAAGACGGCTTCTGCATTACCCAGATGTATCTATATGGTTTTGGAAATTGCATATCCACCCACCCCTATTCAGCGCCGGGAAGACAGCTGAAAAGACCGAAGAATTACCTTTGATGCGAGATATTTCCTTGACAGCCTCGCAAATGTGGAAAATACGAGCTGAACTGTCAAAAGATTAGATACGAAGACGTGTGTGCGCTCGTGTGTGTGTGTTCATATCTGTGTGTGCGCGCGAGCATGACCGTGTGTGTGCGCGCGAGCGCTTGGAGAGAGCGAGAAGGAAAGCTTGAGTCTGAGCTGCTGGATTTGGTGACATGCAGGGCACACCGCTAATATGGTCTTTATTTACAGGATTGGACCTCACTGACAGGCCATCTGATAAGGCCTTTGAAATAGCCGGCTAAAAGTAGTAATTATTCCCCATTTACCCTAATCTACCCTCCAAGTGGACATGTCCATGCATCACAGGCGTAAGGAGAGCAGGAACAAATGGCTAACCGTCTGCGATAACGCCACAGTTTTCCAGCTCTAAAAACCAATACCGGGTCTTCTCGTTAAGATCGTAATCCATCGGAACCTTTTAAGGCTGAATGGACCTCTGTGTTTTTAATGATGTTGCTTTCGACTGGACGAGGGGAAAGTGCCTGAGTGGGTTGTCTGACCTATTTGAACAAAAAGCAGTTCTGAAGGGAAATCCGATACACGCCGGAATGTTCTGACGAAAGATCATTGTGCCCCGACAAAGGCGATAGGTAGAGAACCCTACATTATCTATTGGCGAGACGGGCCTCAATCTGAGTCTGGTCAATACGGCGATTTCATTTTCATTTTCAAGAAAAAGGATAAAATGGCCCTTGGTTCCAGAGAGAAGATAATCAATTGTAGTAGCGTGTCAAACAGCAGGACCTCAATGTGTGAGGAGGGCAATGAGAGATGTGCTCAATGACCTTAAAAAAACCTCACCGTATCTCCGTTCGAAGGAGAATACATTTACCAGCGACGTCCATGAGATACATTATCGTTTAAACGTTTAGGGTCACTTACTAACGTCCTTGTTTTCCCCAAGAAAAATTACAACAATGTTCTGACGGCATGGAAAATGCTAATAGAAACAGAGACTGAGAGAGTGACTAGTCAATTTCACCTTCTAAACTGCACGATATAATTAAAAGATACCGAACTAGCGTGAAGAAAGTCAGTTTTATTGCATCTTTAATCACCACAAAAATGTTTTGCCATGCTAATGTAATTGCAAAAGGTTTTCCTAATGTTCAATTTGCATTTTTAAATGGTGAACTTTCAGCAAACATGCAATTGGAACACAGATTGATGGTTGCCGATAATGGGCCTCTGTATGTATGCATGCCATGTAGATATTCCATGAAAAAAATTTGGACTAAATATTTTGCTTTGATTAAAAAAAAAAACATTCCTAAAAGGCCTCAAACTACACAACTACCACATTCTACGGCCACATTCTACGACCACATTCTACGACCACATTCTACGACCACATTCTACTACAACTACTAACACTACAAGCTAATATTCGTTCGCGAGGCCTATGCACTTTCCCCCAGAGAGTTGAATCAGTCAGCGACCTTCTGGCTGGAGGTGGAAGCTACTCAATCAGTCAGAGAGGAGAACGAATGAGCAGCAGCAGTCAGACCACAGATTCTCATGACCCAGTGACAAGGACGACAGCTGGGATGGAAACACCCCCCCCATCGCACCCGCCCAGTCATCCACACTTCCTCTTCCTCCCCATCTATCTGACGCCCACTCTCCGCAGGTCCCTCCTGCCACTCTCCGCAGGTCCCTCCTCCCACTCTCCGCAGGTCCCCCGCCCACTCTCCGCAGGTCCCTCCGCCCACTCTCCGCAGGTCCCCCCGCCCACTCTCCGCAGGTCCCCCCGCCCACTCTCCGCAGGTCCCCCCGCCCACTCTCCGCAGGTCCCCCCGCCCACTCTCCGCAGGTCCCCCCGCCCACTCTCCGCAGGTCCCCCCGCCCACTCTCCGCAGGTCCCCCCGCCCACTCGCCCTACCTTCCAGTACACCTGCCAGCACCGCTGCCTCTGCTTTGATCCGGGCATGCGGCTTCCCATGCACACACTGCCTACTGCGCCAGCCTAGCGGGGCGTTAGGACGGAGGCGTGGGCGGGGGGCAACACGATCTCACCTGGACGCTTCTCTCGGCGCGCGTCGGCAGAACAGACAGCGGGGGAAATTGGTGAATGGCTGGAGTCCAGGGATTGTCTGTCTGAATCCCTCTGCGTGTCGGTCCGCTGTGAGGCTGAACGTAATCTCCCAGCAGGCCCGGTTCTCAGCAGGCTTCAGAACGCTCGCGCAAACAATGACGTCTCTGAGAGAGTGACCTCCTGACCCCTTGAATCTTCCCTGCGGCGGAAGTAGATGGTGCAGTGTAGTTCACTTGGTAAAAGCAGGGTTCATGCTCTACCAGGGGGCGACAGGAAGTCACAACAGGGCAGTTAGAAAAAAGGATAGAAATATATATAGCCACTCTGGATACAAGTGTCTGCAAAATAACTGTAAGAGAGTTGAGTTGACGTAAATAGAGGAAAGGAGGAAACAAGGGGGAGCTGTGACTGGATGACTCCCAGTAACACATCACACATTCAGCCCAGACTGGAACAACGCACGTCTAGTCAATGGCGCTACTGCCTACAGTATCTCAGAAAAGTCAGCACACCCCTCACATTTTCGATAAGTATTTAATTATATTAATCTTTTCATGTGACAACACTGAAGAAATGATACTTGGCAACAATGTAAAGTAGTGAGTGTACAGCCTGTATAACAGTGTACATTTGCTGTCCCCTCAAAATAACTCAACATACAGCCATTAATGTAAAAAACTGGCAACAAAAGTGAGTACACCCCTAAGTGAACATTAATGGCTGTGTGTTGAGTTATTTTGATGGGACAGCTTGTCTTTACATTGTAGCAAATTCTCATTTCTTCAGTGTTGTCACATGAAAAGATATAATCAAATATTTACCAAAATGTGAGGGGTGTGCTAACTTTTGTGAGATACTGTATACACCTGGTTGTCTGACCCAAGGTATGTCAATGAGAGGGACGTGTTGGGGAAAAAACATTGAGAGCAGTGAGGGGACTTCTGGTGTTTTATAACCACACCTCGAGGCCAGCCATGAACCGTTCTGTGGTTTTCTCTGGAATTTACTGGTCATACCTCACGTTGCACAAACTGTCCCGGCTTTGTCTGTGGCTATAGAACTACCATATCATCGACAGGGCCTATGTACCTCAGATGACTAACTGTGTCAAAGTCTCCTGTACACCACAGGTTCCAAATCAATACCCTTATGTTCATCTACAAAATCCCTTTATATATATATATAAATATATATATTCATCTCCATGGCTTCTCCAGTCAAGCATTTTAATGTTGAAGTGCCCACAGAGAGGAAGTGTGTGCCACTGCTATCTACAATGGCTCCATGCGGGGTTCTACCAACCATATCAGCCAAGCTTAGGGCGGTGGATGAATGAGGCTTTCATCTATTAGGCAAATAGGAAAAATAATCTGTTTTTAGGTACTACTGCCTTTTATTTCACGTAGAAGCGATGTTACCATGTTCGCACGCACCAAACACGGGCCATCAAAGACACTCTAACCAAGACAAGCTTTCGTTTTAAAACGACCTCTCAGGCGTGGATTCATGGGGGGGAAAAAAACATTTCAGAGTACTGCAAATAGCGAGGCTTAAACGGCTTCTGTCAACCGGACTCAAACGGCTGCTTTAGCTTTTATCACCGGCACATACAGGTGTCGTGTGTATGTTTGTACACTGCAAAAATATGCATTCGTGTAAAAATAGGCATTCGTGTCACTAAGGCGCGTCCACGTCATGTGATCAAATTTCATTTTGACAGCAAGGATTAATGACATTTATGGAAAGAAATCGAATCCATACATTCTAGCGTTCATTACATCAAGGGCAGTAAAATGAAAACCATCTAGTTGGAGTTATGGCTTCCCTGATCATGACCAACTGGGTCATCCAGAGCTGTGTGTGTGTGTTCGCAATCCTGCTTTTACTACACAAGTGGGACCAATGCCTCAATAAAAAGCTGGTAAAACTTGTCTGTAATTTCACCTTTTTTGTTGGTTTAGGCATTAAGGTTAGGGTGCTCCACATACTTTGATACTCCATATAGAGAAACCAAAAGCTTTTTATCAAACCCTGTCACTGGGTAAATCTCCCTAAACAATAATGCACACTGCAAATTAAGTCACAGAATGTTTGGATAGTCACTTGAAACTATTTATGACATATGAAGAGTGGTCCCTAATTTCACAGGATTGAGTAAGGATCCATGTCTGTGGGTACAATCCTAAATCGGCAGTGTGAGCTCCGGCAACGACAAAAGATAAACTGATACCACCACTGTTAAAGTTGATTTTGGTGGGTTGGAAGGTTGACGTCTTCTACCGTCGTTCCCCACTTCTATGTATGACGTGCAGCGATGCTGGCTGACATTGTCTCTAAGAGGGTGATAAAATCCCCAGAACTGCCAAGAATGACCAGGCGGTGCTGTCCAATGATATTGGTTCTGAAACACCTAGGCCTTCTGTCTGACCAGGCATCGCTGTCCAATAATAATGGTTCTGAAACACCTAGGCCTTCTGTCTGACCAGGCAGTGCTGTCCAATGATATTGGTTCTGAAACAACTAGGACTTCTGTCTGACCAGGCGGTGCTGTCCAATGATAATGGTTCTGAAACAACTAGGCCTTCTGTCTGACCAGTCGGTGCTGTCCAATGATAATGGTTCTGAAACAACTAGGCCTTCTGTCTGACCAGGCGGTGCTGTCCAATGATAATGGTTCTGAAACAACTAGGCCTTCTGTCTGACCAGTCGGTGCTGTCCAATGATAATGGTTCTGAAACACCTAGGCCTTCTGTCTGACCAGTCGGCGCTGTCCAATGAAAATGGTTCTGAAACAACTAGGCCTTCTGTCTGACCAGGCGGTGCTGTCCAATGATAATGGTTCTGAAACACCTCGGCCTTCTGTCTGACCAGGCGGTGCTGTCCAATGATAATGGTTCTGAAACACCTAGGCCTTCTGTCTGACCAGGCAGCGCCGTCCTGAATCCTCAACGGTTCTGAACTGACCCCAGTTCGCTCAATGCATTGTTAGCTTTGATCTGTATCAAATGGATCAGTGCCACCTAGGATGCTAAACCTGAAGCAGGATAAAATATATGGTTTTGTAGCTGGTTGGAATAAGAGATGTTGGGTTTATTGCATTGTACTGGCCGCGTAATGTAATTACTATGATATTGGTATCAGAACAAAGAGACCAGCACCGGATAAGTCTTCATTAATAATTGTTGAAGAAGTTGACCCATTTGGCACATGCACACTGTGTTTTATATAGATCTGAATAGGTCTTGTGTTAGAGGGTGTCAGGCTTCACTGACAGACAACCTAGAGCCATTCAGGTTAACTGCCTTGCTCAATGGCTAAAACACAGCGTATCCACCATGCCTGCTCAGAGATTCAATCAAAACGCTTTCACCCAAAGCTCCACTTACGGCGCCAGACCCTCAAACTACAATTAGCCACCCGCCACTGCAATCATTCCACTTGTTTGGGGAATCACTCTCACTGTTCATATTCATCGGAAGAACGGAGCAGGAGAATCTGTGAATATGGCTCCTGATCGCAGCTTCACCGGAGACCAATCACCAATCTCTGTCTTCCTTCTCCCCGCAGTAAGCCAATCAGAGTGGGCGTCGAGCTGGTGAGTCACAGAGAGAGGACAGAGTCCTGTGGAGCGGAAGGTAAAAGGCTGTCGCTCGGAGCGAAACACGTAGTAGCCAGGGAGAGGAGCACACAGAAACACGCACGCACACACGCACATAGACAAATACACACAGAGAAACACACCCACAGTAGTGCCAACCCCATGACACCCCCCTCCCGATTCACCTTCCATTTCACCTTCTTCTCCATTGTTCTCTCTTACTCTCTCCAGTTCTTCATCGATCAGGTTTTATATTAGTTTATTAAGATATGAAATATACTCGCCTGCCGACCACTAAACACGAGAGAAACATTCCCTAAATACCTACAAGGTTGTTTGAAGGTCACTCGTTGATCCAAGACCTCCCTCGGGCTAAGTTGAGTTGGGAAACGCCTGTGTGATGGCGCTTATGTCTCGCAGGCTGGCATATTTACTTAAATGGAAGAGCTGCTAGATAAACAAGCAGGTACTTTATGTTTGCTGTGAGGGCCAGCAAGATGCTCGTTAACTATTAATGCTATGAGAGCTCTTACGAAGGAATAAACACACAAACACACACACACACGGTTAGTTGTGTGAACTGTGTGTGTCTGTAAATTTCTTTGCCATACTATCGCGGCGATTGTAGCTAATCAAAATCCATCGTCGAAAGTTCTCCCCAAACCAAGCAAACCATTGTAGAAGAAAACGGTCGCTAAACCTGGTCCAACTCGACTCGACCCAGACAAGGGCTAAATATCTCCAATCTTAGATTTTGAAGTATATAAACTGTAACAGTAACCTTGGACATAATCGCACCTCATTGTTCAGCCTGTGGAAGCGTGCTAACTGTGTTGGACGTGCAAATCCGTTGGCCGTTAGAGTGATGCAGCGCTTGTGAATAGGCTGAATTGCCTCTTACAAGAGAAAAAAAGACCTGGCGCAAAGACGGAAAGTGAAATTTAAATCGGACAGGATTGATTCATGTGTAAAAAAAGAACTGGCCGTGCGTTGGCTTTCATGGATTACGCCGGTAGAGGACAATGGAATCAAATGAAGAGGAGTCGTTTGAAGCTCCACAATAAGGCAAGCTTTCGGTCTTTCATGTTTGGAAATGGGGGAACCACTGTGAATGTTAATCACTCTTCCACGGGATGTTTTCTCAGGGTTTGACCTATTTTTAATAACGGGAAAGGAAATGAAAAACATAAAGAGAATAGCATTTCATTTTTAAGCATCGTCATTTCAATCGGCATGGCACTGTGAAAAAAATACATGGTGAAGGAACCGGTCGGAGAAGGACAGTAGGAGGCGCTCTCATCTGGTCTGAGTTGATCTCAATGCCCCAGGGCAGGGAGCATCTTTCAGAAGTTAAACAGTCTGGAGACGGTAACGCGAAATAGGATATTCAGGCATTGAATAATGAGGCGAAGGAGATAAAGAACGAGCAGCAACTTGACTGCAAGTCTAATCCAATGTGGCCTTGACCATTTCATAGGAGAGAAACCATTATGACTGTACTATAATAAGGCCTCACTAGTCTGTAGACCACCAGCCAAACGGATTGGCACTGATCAGCCATTATGACTGTCTTAATAAGGCCTCACTAGTCTGTAGACCACCAGCCAAACGGATTGGCACTGACCAGCCATTATGACTGTCTTAATAAGGACTCACTAGTCTGTAGACCACCAGCCAAACGGATTGGCACTGAGCATCCATTATGACTGTCTTAATAAGGCCTCACTAGTCTGTAGACCACCAGCCAAACGGATTGGCACTGATCAGCCATTATGACTGTCTTAATAAGGCCTCACTAGTCTGTAGACCACCAGCCAAACGGATTGGCACTGAGCAGCCATTATGACTGTCTTAATAAGGCCTCACTAGTCTGTAGACCACCAGCCAAACGGATTGGCACTGATCTGCCATTATGACTGTCTTAATAAGGCCTCACTAGTCTGTAGACCACCAGCCAAACGGATTGGCACTGACCAGCCATTATGACTGTCTTAATAAGGCCTCACTAGTCTGTAGACCACCAGCCAAACGGATTGGCACTGAGCATCCATTATGACTGTCTTAATAAGGCCTCACTAGTCTGTAGACCACCAGCCAAACGGATTGGCACTGATCAGCCATTATGACTGTCTTAATAAGGCCTCACTAGTCTGTAGACCACCAGCCAAACGGATTGGCACTGATCAGCCATTATGACTGTCTTAATAAGGCCTCACTAGTCTGTAGACCACCAGCCAAACGGATTGGCACTGAGCAGCCATTATGACTGTCTTAATAAGGCCTCACTAGTCTGTAGACCACCAGCCAAACGGATTGGCACTGATCAGCCATTATGACTGTCTTAATAAGGCCTCACTAGTCTGTAGACCACCAGCCAAACGGATTGGCACTGATCAGCCATTATGAATGTCTTAATAAGGCCTCACTAGTCTGTAGACCACCAGCCAAACGGATTGGCACTGATCAGCCATTATGACTGTCTTAATAAGGCCTCACTAGTCTGTAGACCACCAGCCAAACGGATTGGCACTGAGCATCTATTATGTACAGAAATAGGATGACACGTTTCTAGATGTCCCTGTTTCTTACGTTGATGACGAACTCAATTTCCATTCTGGGGATCAATAATCATTTATCGTTCCTCCAGTAGAATCCAGGATTTTTCCAGACATAGGAACGCCATGGCACACACGCACACACACACACACACACACACACACACACACACACACACACACACACACACACACACACACACACACACACACACACACACACACACACACACACACACACACACACACACACACACACACACACACACACACACACACACGTAATGGAATATTCTTAAATTATATTTGACACATCTAACATCAGAAGTGACAAATAATTAAGTCTGCAAGTTTTCGTATGTTTTGGCCTGCCCACTATAATACTTGGATTATGTCTCAATGTTCCTCCAAATATATCTCATTAAACCACCCTTCTGAACCCATTCTAAAGATTACATTATTAAAAAAAAAAATCACATACTTGTTTCCTGAATTTGTCAAAATCCTATTTACAATGTAAGGCAAATAAAAATCGTCCATAAGTTAGGAATAAACACTTGATACAAGACAACAGTTTGACAAAAATCCAAAAGAGTCCAAAGTGTTTTTAGCCATTTCACATTTCTTCTGTTAATTTGACAATAATGTTCCTTAACATATTAAACTGAAAATAGGTGTTACTTTTCGATGAAAGACCATCCTTTTGTCCTCTTTCCCATTTGACCCGGAAACATATCCGTGGGTTAGCAGGAAGTCACTTTGTCAGTCGCTGAACTGAAGTGTTCTCCCGTTTTCCAGAGCCACCAGAATCATCCTGTGTCTCCAGTGTATTATAAAGATATCTGCCAAACACCGAACACGCCATTTTGTCCAGATGAAAAGCATGCACACGTTTAAAAACTACGATACCTAACTACATAAGGTGTGTCGCAAAACGAGAGTGTGTGTGTATTCTTCTTTTCCGATTTACACTTTATATAACCTAATTTCTCCCCACAGTCTCCTCAAATACCTTTGACCTGTTTCAAAAGAATTCTACGTTGGACAGTGTCAAATGCCACAGTTGATGACGTAGATGCAACCGTTGGTTTATACATCTGTCTGGTCATGGAAATGTCAACACAGACCTAACAACACAACACACATTGACACTCGGACAAATGGGTGTCCATATGAAATACACACGCACTCTCACATACAACTTAACTATCAAAATGCAGGGCTTTTGAAAAAAAAAAACACAAGTATATTTCTGCTCACCATAACCATTTCTAAGCAAAATCGAAACAAAATTGTAACTTCACCATAACCACTGAGATGAAATAGCCATTCACAGAAGAAAGCGCCACTTTCCTTTGCGCCGCAGAGTTTTGGCAAATTGTTATTGTTTAAAAGCACATGTACACAAACACACACACACACACGCCAAACTGGAGTTTGTACTTCATGCAAGCCAAAGCAGCACCATCAGTTATAGCATACAAGGTATTCAGCCACTCTACACAACCGCCACTATCACTGGTCTGTCCTCTGTACAGTACACTCTCTCAGCGGAGAGGCACCCTGTGTGTGTGTCTCTCTTACCTGGCAGCGCACGCTCTCAGTCTGGTATCTCTTCTGAGGGAGATCGAGGTTGGGGCTGAACGCTCAGATTTCTCCCTGGTTACGGTGATGGATCAGCTCGCTCACACACCCAACACAGCTCTGATTCCCTCGCCCGCCCGTTCCCCTCACTCGCTCTCTCTCTCTCCCCCTCCCTCCCTCCCTACCTCCCTCTTTTTCTGATACTCCCAGCCTTCCTGCCCACATCCGCTAGACCCCTCCCCTTTTCTCCATCTCTCTCCCTTGCTCATCCTGGCACAAAGCCAGAGAGGTAGGTACTGTCTATCTCTCTATTTTTCACTTTCTCTGTATGTGCTCTCTCTCTCTCTCTGACACCGGCTCTCTGACACTTTATCCTCCCACTATCTCCTCTTTCTGCTTTTAAAACATTAGTGTCCATCTCCCCCTGAACCCAGGACACAGTACGGGAACAGCCACGCACACACGAAGCCCAATTTGGTGGGTAAGGAATATCGCCTGACATCACAGAGGCCTTGCTCTCGTCCAGCCATGTCATCTCTCCCAAATCATGCCTGAAGCATTTAGCGTTATGGAGAGCCCCTCACAGTCCAGTGAGTTTGACGTGGACTGTACGGAAGAATAGGCCGTCCACACTGGACAACTCAACGGCCTATTCTATATTATGGTACGCTCCATACGGCATACTCTATATTATGGTACGCTCCATACGGCACACTCTACATTATGGTACGCCCCATACGGCATACTCTACATTATGGTACGCTCCGTACAGCATACTCTATATTATGATTATGGTACGCTCCATACAGCATACTCTATATTATGGTACGCTCCATACGGCACACTCTACATTATGGTACGCTCCATACAGCATACTCTACATTATGGTACGCTCCATACGGCACACTCTAAATTATGGTACGCTCCATACGGCATACTCTACATTATGGTACGTTCCATACGGCATACTCTACATTATGGTACACTCCGTACAGCATACTCTACATTATGGTACGTTCCATACGGCATACTCTACATTATGGTACACTCCGTACAGCATACTCTACATTATGGTACACTCCGTACAGCATACTCTACATTATGGTACGCTCCGTACGGCATACTCTACATTATGGTACGCTGCGTACGGCATACTCTATATTATGGTACTCTGCGTACGGCATACTCTATATTATGGTACGCTCCGTACGGCACACTCTACATTATGGTACGCTGTGTTTTCTAGTATTATCAGCCGTTTTTCTTTTCACATTTTTTGACATGAGGTGCAGGAACCTGACGGACAACCCCTCAGGAGCATTTAAAGTCGTTCCCAGAGTAACTCATGCTAATGTGAGGTCTCTCTGTTTCACATGTGCTGCCTCACAACCACACACAACCACACGGCCAAATGTGAGCTGAGCTGAGGACACAGACTGCGACAGATAAAATAACCACACCACACCACGTCCGCTCAATGGAGCATTGATTATGCTACGATCTATCTATTGGCATGCAGGTTAGGACTGTAAGGTTCGTATAGGTCAAAGGAGTCCCACTCCCAATGGCTTTAGTGAAGTCTGGGTCATCTCTATTATTGATCCGACACCTGGTCCTGACCCGGGTCACCTGACTGGAGGTCCAAAAGCTCCCAGCTCATGTATTATTATCCCCCATTACAGAGCTGCGTCATCTTAGCCTCAACTCACACTGAACACGTCAGCCGGGCGTTCTGTCTATATACCCTATTTCCGAAAAGAACACAAAATGGATGTCATTCATTAAAGCTGAAGAAGTGGAAGAGATGAGTTGAGCGGTTCAAAAGAAGACAGACTGAAACGACACTTGAGCGACGCTGTGCCTTTGAGACTTCAGCCGAAACCAGGGCGGGGCCTCGGTGGGCCCTGGGAACCATAAGGACATGGTCTGTCGGGTGTAGAGACCGACAAGGAAGGAGGACACAAAGCACTGGAGCCTACGGCAATGCCACAAAGGGCAGACAGAAGGGCCATGCAGACTGGGTTAATGGCTACCTTGTCCCAGTCTAAGCTTCTCTACAGGTCCACTTGTTTGGACGGCAGCTTGAGAGAAAGCGATGGTTGTTAAGCCCACCTGTCTGAGGTCAGAGTAGAAGGATGTGTGTGTGTGTGTGTGTGTGTGCAGAGGTAGATAGTTGTGGTGATTCGTGTACAGAGGCAACTCTGGGACTGACCCTAATGAGAAGTAAACGAGAGAGCCGTAGTGAACTGGACATCTGTGTATGTGTGAATGCTGTTCTCTCTCACACACACACACACACACACATTATACCGACAACTCTGCGTCACAGATGCAGACAACACAACTGTAGACTGGAAAGAGAACTCCCACCTCCAACAAGTGACGTGCCAGATCACACTATATGTGATAGATCTCGCTGTGTCAATTTGTCCTAGAACAAAAATAAAGGAACGAGGACACAGAACAGTCACACAGATTGTCTGCGTAACGAGGCAGCTGTGGAATAGTTTAGTGACTAAACAAGACACACACCAAGATAATGATTGCTGCCCCCAAAGGATTGGAGGGCAAAGAGCTGGTACCCTTTCAGCAGGTAGAGGAAACGCTGTGCATGAAAAAGCTCGTTCAGAGGACCCATAAATATTTGATCAGCCAATGGCAATGTGAACCGTCATGCTTTTGGCCTTCCAAAGGCTGTTACTGGACTATAGACATTGAGAGGAGAACATGTGGAAATCTAAACCAAACTTTGAGCTGTTGAAACGCACAAACACACTCCACACCAGGGGGTCGGCAAACTAAGGCCTGCGGTAGATACTGAAACAATTTAAATTAACATGCCAGTCCAACTGTTATGCATCTGTATCTGAATGAAATTTGTTTAGATATAATTATAGACCCACAGTATTACTGTTATGTTTATACATTTTAAACATTGCCCTTTTCTGGCCAACAAATAATTTACAATGAACAAATGACCAAAAAAATGTGGCCCATAATTTATTCTCAAAGTCCTGATGTGGCCTCATGAGTTAAAAAGTGTGCCCTCCTCTGCTCTACACATGACAACCTATCATCATCGCGCATCTGTACAGCACCTCAACAGCTGGTTGCGGATTGGCTGTGAGGCCGCTAGTTCTTTTGTGCGCTACTGCCGTCTGTTGTCCTTGGACTGGCCTGTCCCCATGGCAACATTATATGTATGAAGTATGTGCAGTGTTATCAGAAACATGTCCCTCCAGTAAGTAGTGCATACACAAACAGAGAAAACAAGCCTGTGGTACTTCACTCATTGATTCAAACTAATTAGCCTTGTCAGACCATTTTGGGAAAAAATATTGACCGAGAGTAATAACTAAAATGAATCCAGGCAAACAATAACAGCAGAAACAACACTCTAACCTTGTTCAAGGTAGTGAGACACAAAAAACAGCAAATGGCTGCCACACAGAAAAATAAATTGTTCGACGCGGTCTTGTCTCACCAAGTATTGGTCTCCAACCAGTTGGCTGAAACTGTCGAAAAGCTTTGTTCTGGAAGCTTGAGGGGCTTTTTTGGATCCAATCAAACTGAGCGGAATACAAAGTGTTGCCAAATCAAAAATAAATTGAGGAAACGGTAGATCCACTAGAATCCAAGAATTGGTATAAACTACAAATGAAATTACATTTAATTGAATATTGGCAAGACTAGCAAGTGGTTTAGTTTTGGAGAAGAGGGGGGAAAAAATGAACAACACAGGTCCCAGCTGCCAAATTCATGAAGACAGCCTGACGTGAAGAGTGTGTCTGGCCATAGAGTCCTAGCTGTGAGACGTGGAGAGGGTTGATGGAGAAGAAGAGAGGCAGAAATGTAATGGGAGAACGAAAAAGCTACCAATGTCTATATAACCTCCACACACCTAGCTCGTCTCTGTGACTAGACAATAGGGCCCAGTTATCACTGCCTTTGTGGCACCTGCGTTCACCTGCATCCTAGACGTACGGTCCAGCCCATTTGTCAATCATGCCGCGGTTATTGGGAGATAATCGAACAACCCCTGTGTTGTTCAGTTCTTCTGCCTTCCTTATAGGGACATTTGCTTTAATTACATCTTGTGGTGTCATTACACACATTTAGTGGTGTGTGTTCCGTTGGCAGGAAGCTGTCTTCCAGCTCCGTCAATACGCAGACCGGAGGATGTTCTGCGGATCACATTGAAGACCGGGCAGGCTCCTTTCAACATGCACATGTGCTTCTTTCAATAATCTTTGTCAGCATTCACACACACACACACACACACACACACACACACACACACACTAAGGAGCACCTGCTGGGGTCAGTTGCACTTGCCAACACGACTTGCCAACACCACTGTCTCTGCACAGATGTTTGGATTAGAGCGTGGAGGGGGAGAGGTGAGAGGGGAGGCGAGAAAAAGGAGAGAGGAGGAAAAAGAGGAGAGATGAGTGAAAGGAGGAGAGACCAGTGAATGGAGGAGATAGAAGACAAATCAGAAGAGACACGTGATAGGAGGGGAGAGCAAGAAAATGAAGAGAGACAATTAATAGGAGAGAGCAGGAAAATAAGAAGATAAGAATGAACGGAGAGGAGAGGAGGAAAAGGAGAAGAGATCCGTGACGAGTGAAAGGAGGAGAGGGCAGTAAAGAGAGATGAGTGAAAAGAGGAGAGAGGAAGATAATGGGGAAGGCATCACAAACACTGAGCACTGAAGGAACCCACTGTGGTGCTGGAGTAATAAAACACAGAGCTCCTTGATAAGAGACACACCATTCACATATACAATCTATTAACTTCAACCACTTCTTACTCATCTTGACAACTCAAGGGTGACATTACAAGGCATGAGGGAGTTGTGAACAGCTTCTTTAGTCTTGCTTTAGTCTAACTAATTTCCTATACATTATACATTCAAATACAGAACGTAGTTAAAGCAACTTTCAACTTTCTCTACTGAAATGTGGTCAGAGGTTATATTGGCATCCAGCTTCCTATTCCTCGCTCATTAGCTTCCTATTGGCTCCAGGAGACTCACTCTAGCTTCCTATTGGCTCCAGGAGCCTCGCTCTTTAGCTTCCTGTTGGCTCCAGGAGCCTCGCTCTTTAGCTTCCTGTTGGCTCCAGGAGCCTCGCTCTTTAGCTTCCTGTTGGGGAGCCTCGCTCTTTAGCTTCCTATTGGCTCCAGGAGCCTCGCTCTTTAGCTTCCTGTTGGCTCCAGGAGCCTCGCTCTTTAGCTTCCTGTTGGCTCCAGGAGCCTCGCTCTTTAGCTTCCTGTTGGGGAGCCTCGCTCTTTAGCTTCCTATTGGCTCCAGGAGCCTCGCTCTTTAGCTTCCTGTTGGCTCCAGGAGCCTCGCTCTTTAGCTTCCTGTTGGCTCCAGGAGCCTCGCTCTTTAGCTTCCTGTTGGCTCCGGGAGCCTCGCTCTTTATCTTCCTATTGGCTCCAGGAGCCTCGCTCTTTAGCTTCCTATTGGCTCCAGGAGACTCGCTCTTTAGCTTCCTATTGGCTCCAGGGGCCTCGCTCTTTAGCTTCCTATTGGCTCCAAAAGACTCGCTCTTTAGCTTCCTATTGGCTCCAGGAGCCTCGCTCTTTAGCTTCCTGTTGGCTCCAGGAGACTCATTCTTTAGATTCCTGTTGGCTCCAGGAGCCTCGCTCTTTAGCTTCCTGTTGGGTCCAGGGGCCTCACACTTTAGCTTCCTGTTGGGTCCAGGGGCCTCATCAGGCTCCAGGCTCCAGGATCCTTGTTCTCCAACACTACAATATCTGATATTGGACTTCATGAAAGGGAGGGGTTTATTTGACGTGCCTCAATTTGAGTAGGTAGAGAGATTTAAGTTCAGTGTCCACAACACCAATAAACAAACATTCAAGCGAATAAAATGTAACACGGTAGACCTAAACCAGACCGTTCTAAAGAAAGCACAATTCCTTCCCTCACGAGGTTAAAATGATTTGTTATTTTCTACAGCCGACTGCCTCTTTACAGGCTGCAGCGCCTGTTCATTTTACAAGTTCCCGGCTCTCAATCAAGATCATCACCGGGCTTAAGCTCCTGATCACACAAGACCTGTGCACCAGGCCGCATCAAAAGAAAGCCTTGCAGTTAGGCACGATAATCGCTAATCAAATGCCTTGCTTGGCCGATCACCACTAGTGTCCCCTGGGACAGATAGAAAAATTGCAAAAAAATTGGAGCACAAAATGGAGCACATTTTTGGTGAAAACCTCAAGGTTTTCTTCAATGCTCTGGGAGGTTTGAATGAAACAACTGTAACCCGAGACATAAAAACTAGCAGTGGCGGAGGGTTTTATAAATGATAAAGGTCCAATCAAAAGAATCTGGGAGTGTTGGGAGAAAAATGTAACTACAATGTTGAATGTTGAAAGGGCTCCAAGCGCCTGGTTGATGTTCTGTGCACATAATGACTTTTATTTTGAAGTACTCAAAGTGCATTGTGGGTACTGAGGGAAGAACTTTTCCGGAGTGTGAGCTTAGCGTTGTTAGCGCTCTGAATAAAGGAAGCAGACTTGTGTGTATGGTCCTTTGATTTGACAACGGGTTTATAGCAACTCCCCCCGCAGGAATACGCTCACAACAACACACCCACTGAGGTGAGTTCTGCGTGATTTCATTTTCCACTCGATGCGTGAGGGATGGAAAGAGAATTTAGGCGCGCTAATTTCATATGACCGGCCACAGATATACAGCCGGGCCGGTGTTCCCATTTAATGAACCAGACGATACATTGACAGATCAAAGGTTGTCGAATTACCGTGGCGATGACGAGTGCCATGTTGTGCGAGTGGCGCTTAAAGAAGATTTCAATCTCCCACCGTCATCCATGAATGTCTACTACCTGTTTACCTGTGACTACATACACCCAACAAATCAGGAATTTGTCTTAAAAAATCGAATTATTTTCACCTTGTCTCAATGAATGCAACAGAACACGGAGCCAAAAACAATTGTTACAGACAGATGTGAAATGTACACAATGACATAATGAGATGTAATGTTTGAAATGTACATGATGCCAGTAAACCAGTTGCTATGGATATATAATGCATGTGTTTTATCATTTTCTTTTTTCCCTTTGTAAAGCACATTGAATTGCTTTTATGTGTAAATTGAGCTGTATAAATAAACGTGCTTGCTTGCTACAGGCCCCCAGCCTACAGGCCCCCAGCCTACAGGCCCCCAGCCTACAGGCCCCCAGCCTACAGGCCCCCAGCCTACAGGTCCCCCAGCCTACAGGCCCCCAGCCTACAGGCCCCCCAGCCTACAGGCCCCCAACCTGCAGCCCCCAACTTACAGGCCCCCAACCTACAGGCCCCCAACCTACAGCCCCCCCAACCTACAGGCCCCCAGCCTACAGGCCCCCAACCTACAGGCCCCCAACCTACAGGCCCACAACCTGCAGCCCCCAACTTACAGGCCCCCAACCTACAGGCCCCCAACCTACAGCCCCCCAACCTACAGGCCCCCAGCCTACAGCCCCCAACCTACAGCCCCCCAACCTACAGGCCCCCCAACCTACAGGCTCCCAGCCTACAGGCTCCCAAACTACAGGCCCCCAACCTACAGCCCCCCAACCTACAGGCCCCCAGCCTACAGCCCCCCAACCTACAGGCCCCCAACCTACAGCCCCCCAACCTACAGCCCCCCAACCTACAGGCCCCCAGCCTACAGCCCCCAACCTACAGCCCCCCAACCTACAGGCCCCCAACCTACAGCCCCCCAACCTACAGGCCCCCAACCTACAGGCCCCCAGCCTACAGGCCCCAAGCCTACAGGCCCCCAACCTACAGGCCCCCAACCCCCCAACCTACAGGCCCCCAACCTACAGGCCCCCAGCCTACAGGCCCACAAACCCCCAACCTACAGGCCCCCAACCCCCCAACCGGCAGGCCCCCAACCCCCAATCTGCAGCCCCCAACCTACAGGCCCCCAACCTCCCAACCTACAGCCCCCAACAAAAAGCCCCCGACGTACAGACCCAATGCAGCCCCCCATACATTGAGGCAACTGAAGCAATTCCCGAGTATTTTTCTAACCTCACGCTTATGAGATTTAATCCTTCATTTGACAAGTGCTAGAGTTGACAGCCTTGCCAATAAGCTGCTTTTTCCTTCCCCACCATGCCGGCACCAGAATAAGTGGACGTGCTTTCCGATCCCTCACATCCAGGGGCGTCGGATGAATCGAAATGCACATCACAATGTTCCTTAATTGCCTGCCACTCTGTCGCAATTACAACTAATTATTAGAGACCCCTTCCTACGAGCGTTGACTGTATACACACTAGCGTGTTGTTTCGGGATCAATGATGCTCGATGAGAGCAGCAGCTTTTTTATCGCCACGCCCACGGTGACGGCCGCTCGTGCTTCGTTAAGCCCTCCCCCGACTTCTGCCAAACTAATGATCCCACTCCGCCCCGAAATCCAGGGCAATGGATCAGCTATGTGCCTGAACTGATCGCGGTTACCGTAGCAGAGAGCCACCATGACAGATCTCTTGTAGAAAGCCTGAGTGATGCAAATACTGTTGACAGCGGGTGCGGTGTACATCTGCGCTGGCGGCGGCGGAAAGAGAGTTTGGTATTTGGCCAATTAGAGCACAGGCGTAAACAGCTAACGGAGCTAATCGCGGATTCGGCTGATTTCAGCCACAGAGAGAGAGAGAGATCTCACGGAGGACCCCGACTCTGCTTCTGCCATGGGCAATTAAAATCATCACCCTGACCCAATGTCACAGCTGTCATGGTCATTGTCAGTATAACTCTCGCACACAACGTCTTCAAGGTGACCCTTAAAGGTGCCAGCGTAAAACTCACCGCTAAAAGGGGTAAAGACATAAGAAATAGAATCGTAATAAAGAATGACCATACAATATCGGTATTCAAAAGAGAATTTCTGTCGTTCAACATTAGACAGACACGAGCCCATGTACAATCCTGCCTTTATTTTCTTGTTGCTGAAATTGACCATAGTTTACTTCACTTTTCTACTAATTGCAAAAAACAACCACTGCCTAATCGTTATACATGCAATGCTTTTCTGTGCGCCAGAACACAGTGCTTACGCGTGGTATACTAGCAATATATCACAAAGCCTTATAGACATTATGTCATACCACGACTATCAGCCAATCAGCAATATATGAACCACCCAGATTATAATGCCCCTTTAATGTCAGCAGTGTAACTCTCATTGTCAACACTGTAACCCTCATTGTCATCACTGTAACGCTCAATGTCATCACTGTAACTCTCAATGTCATCACTGTAACGCTCAATGTCATCACTGTAACGCTCAATGTCATCACTGTAACGCTCAATGTCATCACTGTAACTCTCACTGTCATCACTGTAACTCTCAATGTCATCAGTGTAACTCTCAATGTCATCACTGTAACCGCCATTGTCAGCACCGTAACTCTCAATGTCACCATCGTAACTCTCAATGTCATCACTGTAGCTCTCACTGTCATCACTGTAACTCTCACTGTCATCACTGTAACTCTCAATGTCATCACTGTAGCTCTCAATGTCACCATTGTAACCGTCATTGTCATCACTGTAACTGTCATTGTCATCACTGTAACCGTCAGTGGCCGCACCGTAACTCTCAATGTCACCACTGTAACTCTTAATGTCACCACTGTAACTCTCAATGTCAGCACCGTAACTCTCAATGTCAGCACCAATTAAAATTCTGCCTGCATCCCTTGAAGAGCACAAAGTTTCTCCCATTCCAAATCCCTCTTCATGTCGAGCACCCAAAACGCTGTGAAAGTTTCTCAATGTATGCATATCGTCCTACTAATTGGTGTTGTCTGAAACCCCTTTCTTCCGGTAGGTTGTTAGATGGAGCGAAGCCTGCATTGCAAACACCTGTGTTTGGATAGGGGGAGGCTGGGCTCCTGTGGTGTCTGAGACAAACGCTTCATGGGTCTGCGGTGACAGATGATTGATGTCTCGCAGTACTCAAGTGGCAAAAATCACAGCACCCTCTCGGGGTTCTTGGCTTTGGCGTCTGTTTTTTTTTGGGGCTTTCTGTTTTCCCGTAACGTGGTTATTGACGAAGGGCAGATCCGGAGAAGGACCGGGTGATTGGCTGCCCGCCAGGAGCCAGAGAAGCCATTCGATCAACAGACACACGTATCACATAACGGTGCCATTTCCCACCTCTGCTCGACGGTGTTTGGAACAAGCAGAGGACAAGAACAGCTGGTTGCCAGATATTCTCTAAAGCACCTGACTGGCGTGATGCTATCGCCCTGGCTCCTTCACGGAGCAATAATTATAACAAGCGATCTTAATCTCTGCTGAGGGAAGAAGAGCAGAGAAGGGGTGGGGCTCAATCCTTGAAAGGAAGCCCACTAATCACATAAACTCACTAAAGGCAAGACCCCTGCCTCTCCTCCCTACAAACCCACTACCTCTTGCTTTTTCTGGAAGTCTCCTTGCCGATGCCCTTGACACGCACCTTGTTGCCAGGCCACATGCCAGGCCACATGCCAGGCCACATGCCAGGCCACATGCCCTGCATTTGCGGGGCGCCGGTATAGCATGACAGCGCCAGCGGGCTGATACAGAAGCCTCTCTCGCCACGTGCCCGGTATTTTCGCGTTCTAGTACGCCAATTCTCCACATTAGTATTCTTATCGGGAACAACGCCAGTGAAAGGAAATAATTACGTCTTAAGGTAGGGCCGGGTCGGGGGCCGGACCGGGGATTGTGTGATGTGTTCATTCAGCCTGGCTCTTTTGAAAAACACTGGGGAAAGGCAGTTAGACAGAAGGGAGATGAGAGAACCTGACCGAGACTTATTGAGTTCAACCTCGTCTGCCCTGGTTTCTGACCGTGAACTCCATTGTTTCAGTCACTCAGACTGGGGTCTTCTCCTATTCCCAGGAGAGGGCGGGGAAACCCCGGAGTCGCCCACGCCTACTCTCTCCCCCTCTCATAAGCGCACGTGCTTCACGAGCCGCGCTCCGCCACTTTGGATATGTCACGGCCAATAAGGATGAGGAATTGAGACAGCTCCCCTCGCTCCCCAGTCGGCGCAGTAGCTTCGGAGTCCTCCTTCGCACACCCAGGGGAGGCCGCGGTCGGGTCCGCTCGAAGACAAAATTGGATTTAACAAGGCCAGAATTACCCACAATGCCTCAGCAAATGGCCACTCGAGCCGTTGCACCTGCCGCACCAGCTGGCGACACGCGCACGCATACAGTATCTGTCATAGTAGCGTATCCGTCACACTGTATCTGTCATAGTAGCGTATCTGTCACACTGTATCTGTCATAGTAGCGTATCTGTCACACTGTATCTGTCATAGTAGAGTATCTGTCACACTGTATCTGTCATAGTAGAGTATCTGTCACACTGTATCTGTCATAGTAGCGTATCCGTCACACTGTATCTGTCATAGTAGCGTATCCGTCACACTGTATCTGTCATAGTAGAGTATCTGTCACACTGTATCTGTCATAGTAGCGTATCCGTCACACTGTATCTGTCATAGTAGCGTATCCGTCACACTGTATCTGTCATAGTAGAGTATCTGTCACAATGTATCTGTCATAGTAGCGTATCCGTCACACTGTATCTGTCATAGTAGCGTATCCGTCACACTGTATCTGTCATAGTAGAGTATCTGTCACACTGTATCTGTCATAGTAGCGTAGCGGTGTGGAGGAGGAAATCAGCTTTATGAACAGAGATTGGGAAAGAGCACCTGATTGGTCCAACTGAGACCAGACTATCTGCAAGGCTTATATTAAACTCCGCCGGTCATATTGGAAACCTTGTGTGTGCTGATAAAACTCCTTATCTCCCTTTGTTGGACAATTTCAATCAAAAATGCTTTTCACTCTTTATTAGATTTCCTGCTATTTATTACACAAGAAAGGCTCGATTCATTTGTTCTCGTATTTGTGTTTGATATTCAGGATTATTCGGTCGGTGGTTATTACATTGGACGTTGCCCGGTTTTTATTGTTTGTCACGGCAAATAAAGCCTGTGAAGGAGCTTCGGTTTCTTTGGCAACTCTCCATTTTAACACCTCCTTCACATGTATTGTATTTGTTGAATAGTGCAGAAAAGAAGCTCCACCAGAAATGCTTCTGCATCTTGTCCAATGATGTGAGGGTTCTGGCTCTACATGTCTCTCTGAACGCCTGCCATATTAACTCAAGGCATGACATTCCCTTGTGCAGTAGGAAAAAAATGTACATAACTTAAATCAAGAATTCCGCCAGAAACTTCAGCATTTTTTACTCACATGACAAGGTGTTGTTTTTTTAACTGGATTCCCATGAGACAGATCTCCCTGATTCACATCGAGAAAGATCTCATTACATATATATAAATATTCTAAGGCCTTTGCTGCTAAAAAAATGCAAACAGATATTTTATTAGTCCACCTTTTTATCCCAGTACGGATCTACGCTGGCCTGGATCTTTATTAAAACAAATCATGCTCTCCAGTACTACAAAGACTGTCGGTGCATGCTTTCCACCACAAATTCTGTTGTGTCTTTTCAATTACAGCTTTTCCTTAGGGGCTGGGTGAATTGCATTACACACATTTACATAATTCAGTGACACATTCATCCCGATGTGCATTCTGAATCGAAACCACTTTGGAATTGTTCTTCGGGTTTGGTTTATAGACTCCCTCTGTACTTATTGGCATTTAATAAGGACCAGGGGACCAGAGGTCATTTCACCGTAGGGAGAGTAGATCCTTGGGGTCTTAGACAGGAAACGGCCAGAAAGGCTCTGTAGGCCTGTGGCATTTCCGTGGAGGCGAGGTGTCTCTTTTGTTTGCCTCTCTCATTGAGGAAAAGGGAACAGGCACTAACCTTTAACTCAAAAGGTGCCCTGCTGCAAGGGACTTCTCAGATGCCGCCGCCTCTTCGTTTCTCTCTCCGCAGGTGCACGTAGTGGAGCTAGTTGGAAGCTGAAGGAGAGATAGAGAGAGCCTGTTAATATGGACCAGCGTTACGCTCGTTCTGTCTATAACATCAGTTCCCTGGAGGAGATACAGCACACTATGGGACTATGGGCTCTCACTGTGGACCACACCTGAACTTCATACGCCATCATGCCATCCAGCGTTATGGTGGTTGATTACTCGTTCTTTAGGTGATCCAACTAGAGCTCAGCCCCGCTCTCTTATCCAGGTCTGATAGAGAACCGGGATTTAAACCCGCATGGGGGAGTTGATTCACAACCTCGATGTTGCATGCCATGCTGCACTGTGCCGTACAACCTCCTGTCACAAGACGGTTTGCTAGAAGCCATCGCTAAATGCCGGGTCTGCCTGCGTGACCGGCCCAGTTAGTCCCTCGCCAACCGACCAATGACATTAGCGGAACAACACCCACCGACTACGGATCCACAACCACCGGTGAATGAGAGTGCCTTGATCAACGAGAGATACACCCCTAAGCAATGATGTGTCTTGGTAGTGATCAGCTCAAGCATTGAGGATCCCCCCATGGAGCAAGGGGCTTCAAACATGATAAAGCCATTGACATCGGTGGAGAGATCGGTAGAGAGAGAGATCAGTAGAGAGAGATCAGTAGAGAGAGAGATCAGTAGAGAGAGAGATCAGTAGAGGGAGATCAGTAGAGGGAGATCAGTAGAGAGAGAGATCAGTAGAGAGAGAGATCAGTAGAGAGAGAGATCAGTAGAGAGAGTGATCAGTAGAGAGAGTGATCAGTAGAGAGGGAGATCAGTAGAGGGAGATCAGTAGAGGGAGATCAGTAGAGGGAGATCAGTAGAGGGAGATCAGTAGAGGGAGATCAGTAGAGAGAGATCGGTAGAGGGATCGGTATAGAGATCAGTAGAGAGAGAACAGTAGAGGGAGATCAGTAGAGGGAGATCAGTAGAGGGAGATCAGTAGAGGGAGATCAGTAGAGGGAGATCAGTAGAGAGAGATCAGTAGAGGGATTGGTAGAGAGATCAGTAGAGGGAGATCAGTAGAGGGATTGGTATAGAGATCGATGGAGACCTGTGTTTGGGCAACTTTTCCAGAATCCATCTCAGCCACACACCCCTCTTGGCCTCGAGGAAAACCTGTATTACAGCTCAGTTTGTTGAGGATGACAGGAGAAGTGTAATGTCTGAGTGACTCCAGTGGATAAGTAGTTCTACATAGCCTGGAAGCCTAGAAGCCAACCAGGCTGTCCCAGCAGGCATCCTCCCAGAGAGACCAGCACAAAGTGCTTTCCACTGCTTCTCTCTTTTTCCACACTGAGCCTGCAGCGGAAGCCAGACAGTGTATTTTAGGAAATCCGTTTGCCAAGTACGGTCCGACTGTTATGCTCTGATACCCGGGTTAAACAAAGGTGGCGCTGTGTGTCCACATGTAGAAGCTCAGCTGCCCTGCGGCGATAGTCAATAAACTGTAAAAGCACAGCAGGGGATTCTCCTACTACAGAGAATATTCCATTTCTGCATTCCTTGTAATGACACTTCTTCATTGCATGTCTGAACCGAGAAGAAAACAAACAGACAGACTCATAATTGCCTGAGACGCCTTCAAAATGTCGGACCAAATCCCCTCCCACCACGCCTCGAACCAGGCTCAAAACCAGGCTTGGAAATATTCTTTGGTCCGTTCTAGCTGGAACCCGTGCTAATTGTTGGTTTGAAACCTGACAATAAGCGCCTGCAATCTTCCTAGCAGATCAGTTTCTACTGACAACGGCAGCAAAGGTAAATACAGCGTTGCTACGGGGACAGTTAAACTGACTCTACAAGCAGTCGGTAACCGTTTCTAACACAGCATAGAAAAACAGCCTGTTCAATAAATTGTGAGACCCCTTCAGTGGGGAAGTCTGGAGGATCACAGCTGTGAATATACTCTGAAAGGCATGACGTCCAGTCATTCTCAAACCCTTATTGGCCGTGAGAATTGACTGTATATCGACCTCAACGAAATGAGACATTAGGCAAACAGAAATATATGCGACGTTCAAAAAAAATCTGTGTTACACTTTACTTTTCTGTCCATCGGTCCTCGCCATATCTTGTTCTTGAGAGCAGCCATTATCTGATTAGAGCACTTTACAAACTTGAAGCAGACAAGACCATGCTAGATCATACGTATTTGCATTTAAATCCTTATAGGCAACAGGCCCTGTGATTGGCTGAAATGGCTGTATCTAAAACCCAGGCACGATGGAGTGGACCCATGTCATTTCCCCCTGTTGATTTTTCCATCAGCTCAGTAATGTGCGTGTGCGTGCGCGTGTGCGTGTGTGTGTGTGTGCGTGTGCGTGTGTGTTTAAGGGAGGTGGCAGTGATCCATTATCGATGGAGTGCTTTCACAGTTGATCGTCCGTGTTCATTAGGAGGCCGATGGAACTGAGCCATGCGCCAGGAGAACCAGGGATGGAGAGCAGCTGGGGACCACATCCCCACATATGCTGCCTGCCACTGGGGTACGAGAGGCACTCCAGCATGGAGCAGCTAGAGGACTGGGGACCAGCTCCAATTAGGCAAACAGCAGGGGGTGTTCAATACAATGTTTCGTTTCAATTTAACTGATGTTTAAAGCGTGTGCCAAGCGACGGTCGACTGTGTTTGACTTTAAACTGGATTCACACAGCCTACGCCCAATATCCAATATCCGTGAACATCTGAATAGAGGGACTCGCATAATCAAAGAAGAATATAATTCAAAATGGTCAAATAAATACGTGCAAATGAGACCCATCTCTGCATCAGTTTACATCCCGGGTTCTGCAATAACAGAGAGCTATCAGGGCCATTCTGTCAGCGGGAATGTGCAGATATCGTGGTCTCCTGGAATTACCCGACTGTTTGAAGGAGCCGTTCGCTGGCCCATTGAGAGCCATATTACCTCCGCCCGACACTGGCAGGTACACACAAGCAGAACGACACAGCCGAGGCGGTCGTTCACATCTCAGATCACATGTCCATCACAACGGCAACGCGGCAACATTAGCCACTGACGAAATCCGTAAGCAGAACCACGGAAATAGATTTGTAGTAGTGCCTGTGGCAATGCCCAGAATGCACTGGGCGATATCTGAACCGTAACACACTGCTAGAGAATCATATACTGTTGTTCGCAGACACGTGAATTCTACTTTCCTTACAATTGGTGGGTGTCTGTCAACAACAGATATTATGCGTGGCCATTCTAGGCCAGTGTGACACACAAATACACACACACACACACACACAGCACAGCACACAAAGCACTTGGGTGGAGATAATGATATGGTGACGATTCCTAAACAAAACATGCAATGTGGATGGATGGAATCTGCCCAGCATCACTAACACACGCACGCACGCACACACACACACACACACACACACACACAGGTGTAGCAAGCCGTTTGTGTATTTAGTACGCAGAGCGAGCGTGCATGCATTTGTAGGCTATGCACTTCTCTCACATTGGGTACTGCCAACATTTCCGGGCTGTTCTCCCATGTAAATCAAATAATTCAAGGGTTCAGACTGAAATGTTCTCTGTGTGACAGTAATGCCATTAAGTCAGTGGCACCAGACCAGGATTGGGTCCCATAAGTCAATATATCTGGCATCACAAAACAGATCACAGTGGAATAATCACCTTAAACAAGTTACGAAGAGCCAGGTGGAAACTTTGAGAGGTTCTTCCTTACTATATTACAGTAGACCAATCATCTAGAATTGGCTTAATATAATTCAGCAGTTAAAAGTTAACTCAAAACAAGCACAGAAAAGTAATTGTCAACGATTGGAGTTTAACTGTTGTGATTATACAGTTTCACACGATAAACAATATGTTAGTAACAATAATAAATAAAAGAAAAAAGCAAACATTCTGTTAACGTGCCATTGATCAAGGCATTTAACCCCAATAGATGCAGTACGGAGGTAAGTGGAACGTTCCCACACAGTAGAACATCCATGACAGAACAGTGTTGTGAGGGAAATAGTGGAACGTTCCCACACAGTAGAACGTCCACGACAGAACACTGCCGTGGGGGAAATAGTGGAACGTTCCCACACAGTAGAACATCCATGACAGAACACTGCCGTGAGGGAAATAGTGGAACGGTATAGAGGAGTGTCTATAGCAGTCTAAGAACAGTTTTGACTGTAGTGACTGACAAGGATGGTGACAGAATAGCCGTCCCAGAGAAGTCCTGTCAAACAAACACTTTAGAGGACATTTTGTGAAATCAGACAGTGGCGAGCAGAAGCAAACGCGCAGCAGAAAATTGATTTTCATTGGGAGTCATTACCAGAGGAGGCGCAAGACAGGAGTAGGACGTCATTCTGTATATCTGCTCTGGCACCTCCAGGCATCCAAAAGCCTTCTGCAGACACTGTTGCTGAGCGGACTGAGAAGATGATTAGCAACTGTTACCCAACATGCCTCTGGGCTCTGCTCCCATACGCCCTGCAGGACGTGGTCCCTGTACGTTTGGCACTCGACCAGGCTCACCATCTGCTCCCGGCACACCCGCTCTACCCGTGGCTCACGCTGCTGACTGAGGCACCTTCACAATTAGACACCATAAAATCTATGCTAACGGGACAACGTATTATGTGTCTGCGTTGATATTGAGGACACTGGTCTTCGCTACCTCAAATGCTATTAAGGCCAACAACTCTGTGTCAACGGGACACCACAGATGCCTGGTTCATGTCAGTTGACAGAGAGGTATAGAACAGAGGTGTCAGTAGCCAGCGAGGGAAAAGATGAGACCAATCTATACCAGGCCTCGTTTCTCCTGAAGCCCCTGAAACCTGCCACAGGTGGAGAAGCAATGGAAGAGCAAAGCCCTCTCCATCATATTGATTCCCATCAGGTTTAATTGGGTCTCCTTTCCACCCCACACTCACTCACTAAGATTGAGCGCGGTGGTTGTGTTTTTTGTAAGCGCTGTCGGCCACGAGTGACGTTCGCTGCATCATTCGCGTTCGTTCCCCTCTTGGTCTCCGGTGAAAAATCAACCTGCGTAGAGAAGCGCTCCCAGGCTCAAGGAGACGTGTCCGACTGAGGACCGGGTGACAAATGAAAACCGACAAGACAACTTTTGCCGTTGTGTCTCTAAAGCGTCTTTCCGAGTTCTTCCAGGCAGAGCTCTACTCCCCCACCCATGCATCAACCCACCCGCGGAGCTCGAATCAGAAGTCTTGGGTGGAGAAACGCTACGCCCGGTTAAAAGGCACTTTCTGTGGCGGCAATGGCGTCGGTGGATTACTTATCCCGTTGTGACACATTTGCAATCCTCTGCTTCTCCCGGCTGATGGAGGCTCGTGGTGAGAGTAATTACGAACCCAGGCGATCACTTTAATCGCAACGGCTCTGAACGCTGGCAGACAATTTTCTACTCTCTCACTTGAAAATAAAATCAGTTCCCGTGCTGCTCACATACTTTGAAAACTAAATTCCTTGTCGCGTTTCTCGTCAACAAGCAATGCTGACGAGCATAGAAACTATATGAACAGCAGCCGTGAATGGGGAATTCTAAATATGTAGACAATAAACAAGGATTATTTTCTGTTTTAGGTGAACGATGAATTCGAAATATCAAGACAATGAACAAGGTTTCATTTCTGTTTTACTTGAGCGGTGAATTCTAAATAATCAGAATCGGAAAAGTGTTTAATCGCCATGAATGTGTGTACAGACAAGGAATTTACTTTGGCAGGAAGGTGTGTACATATAACATACGAAGAACAATATAAATTATACTAAGGGGCTAAGTAATTATATTTCTCTGAAATATCGAGACAATGAACAAGGTTTCGTTTCTGTTTTACGTGAACGCCGACGGCACACAACAGTGTTCTCCTTTGTTCTGTGTAGTAACTATGGGTCCACTTATCAATACATTTGTTTCCTCTGATCCACAGCCACACTTCAGTTCAACAAACAAGTTCAGCCTGTATTCCTTTAAAGGACACGGTGGTAGCTAGCGATCACGATGTCTCTGAAGTGGGCCTAAATCCCCCTGACAGCGTGGCACTGCTCAGTCTTCAATAGACACTCACTGAGCGAACGAGATAACCTTGAAGACGACCTAATGTTCACTACATGTCTCAAGGTGACTCACTCACCGATATCAAAGACGACAAGAAACTTTGCTAAAGAAGCATGCAGAGGTCCTTCAGCTCTCAGATATCTGCAGCAATCAAGGAGGCCCTGATCAAAACAGCTTTTGTATGTCGTTTTCCCAAACACAAATACCTGTGGCTTTTTGTGAGCTGTTAGTCATCTGCCATTTAAGGACGCCGAAATGCTCCTCCACATTCATCGCAACGAACGAGTGCGCAGATTAGTCAAAACGTGACAACAACCGCTCTCAGAAAAGGCGAGTAACGTTGATCATCTCAAGGGCGCATGTCAAGATCAAGGTCGATAAGATGCCAAGCGAATTTGAATGACGGTTACGGGAGGAACGTGTCACAACACACAGAGCTGTCTGAGTGCCCATTTTGACCACTGTGCACCGTCTAAAGTGCCTGCGATGGACACACAAGCATCTGAACTGAACAGTGGAGAACAGAAGAAGGACAACAACATATTAGGCATGGCTCATTATGGATTGGCTCATCAGTGTATGAGATGGTGGCAGGCCGAGATGTGAGGCAGTTTCATTAGAGTTGCCAGTTAGGATCCGGTTAGAAACAAATTCTACATTTATGTCTCACATGCATTATCGATCACATACATGTAGCGCCCAGAGATGGGGACTCGTGTTTGAGACTCGGACTTGAGTCGCACACACACAATGACTTCAGACTTGACTTGAGACTCGTCCTCAAAAGACATCGTCCTCGACTCGGACTTGAGACGGGGGACTCGTGAACAATCGTTATTTTAAGTAAACGTCTGATGACCTGAACGTTATTCCCCTCCATCAATAACGTATAACCTTCTACAATATACGTAACGTATCTGCTGGCTTTAAAAAACGTTATACAACAAGGCCCAAACAAAAGAAGCGCTGATTGCAAAATATGTGGTATCAAGATAAAGGATTTAACCACATGTCATTTTATCAGGCATCTGAAGACGCACCCTGATTGGTTAGCAAACATGTTCGGCTCAGCATTGGTCATCTAACGTTAGCTTGCTTCTTGCTTTAGCTACGGCCATCGGGAGATTAACTTGGAAGGTCGTTTGTTAGATATTATGAAAAGATGAATGAGCGTTTGTTTGCTACGTTACGTTTTATTCAGTTAACATTACACTGGGTCTGACTGATGATTCTGAATCAGAAGGCAGTGAGCAATACTGTGTCAACATAGCAGCATTTAGCTACAATGTGTTGTTTTGCGGTTTGCACTAATTGGTAGGTTGTTAATTATGGCACTGTGAGGTATGACATTTTCTGTATTTGTTCTTACGTGTCATATTGCAATAGCCTTTTCACACTGATTATATACCAAACAGCTATTCAAACCTGATAATGTAAGCTAATAGATAAAGGAGTCATAAAAAATTACATGCTTTAAATTCCGTATAGATATGCAGTGTTTTAAACAGCCCGTATGGAACCCAACAGGCAATATAACACTCATCGTTACCACGAGAGACTTGAGAGTTGACTTGGAGTCAAACTCAGACTTGTGAGCATCTCTGGTAGCACCTGATAATATAAATAATAATAATGAGGGCATGATTAGGAGGCCATGAGAATGAGGGCATATGTATGGTCACCTCGTATATACGGCCACCTCATATATACGGTCACCTCGTATACACGGTCACCTCGTATACACGGTCACCTCGTATACACGGTCACCTCGTATACACGGTCACCTCGTATACACGGTCACCTCGTATATACGGTCACCTCGTATATACGGTCACCTCGTATATATGGTCACCTCGTACGCCTGCTCATACACTCAGGCATGGTCAAGGCAGGGGCCCATTTGGTCATTGCATGTCTTCCGGCACATCCAAATTCGGTTGGACGGTCAAATGAGACGAAGCTTCTCCGTCTGGTCCAAGGACACCCGATTCTTCTCTCTCCTACCATTCCACAGAGGGTTCCTCATCTGCACGGTGGGTTATACCCTGGTTGAAGTTATTCTGTCACTGACCACCAGGCAGGTTGCCGGAGCTGGACAGCTGATAGTGGCACACATTTGAGTCAAAACTAACATCCGGGTGACAGAATGAAGTCTGAGACCCTGAGATCAGCGACTCTCCCTTTCATGAAAGCTATGACGGTGTTTTTTAATCTCTACTGATCATTATCTAAAGGTGTGGAGAAGAAACGTCTTGGCTCTAAGGTCTAATTTCACAGTGAATTCCGGCACCCGTGTGTCGGTACACAAGTAGCACCGGGCGACATTAACCCGTAATGAAATTCAGCGATAAGACCTAATGCATAAACATGTCAACCGCTCTCCGCGTTCAATTTGTTGAATATCACATTAGGCCACCGGTGGAGCCTAACTTGCTATCGTCTGCAGTGATCTGTAAAGACAACGGTGATGCTGTCCGTTTATAATAATGCTCAAAATGTTGAGGTCACCCGCATGTGGTGGCACAGGATTCCAGGCCAGCATTCTAAGAAAGCATAAAAATGCACCTTTTGGGCTTGTTTTTAATGGAAGAATCATTTGTGTCCATTAAAATAACAGCCAATCGATCGGAAATACAGTGTTGACATTGTTAATGACGTAAATAACTTTTTTTTTTTTTTAAATGGCTGACTTAATTGTACATGTACATTGGTGTACAGAGGCCAATCAGCTGCAACCGTCAGTGCTGTGACCCAATAGCACATTGTGTTTGATACTCCAAGTTTATCATTTTAATAGACTCACCGATCATTAGTAAACACAGTTGTGATTATGTTAGCACAAATTACAACAGTTGTGTTGATTAAAGAAGCCTTAAAAATGCCAAGAAGCTGAAGATACGTACAACGCTGTGCACTACTTCGTCCAAACTGCCTCCAACCAGAATAAAAGGGGAGTGGGAGGCCCCGGTGCACAAATGAGCACGAGGACAAATACATCAATGTATAGTTTGAGATCCAGATACCTCACAGGTCTCTCAACAGACAGCTACTTTAGATTACCCACAAAACATCAGACTCAAAATCAACAGTGAGGTGGCGACTTGCGATGAGGAACCTGGAGGTGTTCGTATTACAAAAAGGAACATTTGTAAGACGCGGGTCAAATGAAAAGATCCTGGAGGAGTGCTTAATGCCATCTGGGGATGCTTTGCTGGTGGTTAGGAGGGAGATTTGTACATTAGAAAAGGGGATCTGGAAGAAAGAAGGCTATAACTCCATTTTGCAAAGCCATGCTATTCCCTGTGGATGGTGCTTTTTTCAAGATCATTTCCTCCACTAACAGAACAATGACAGAAAGCACAAGTCCTAACAGTTAGATATTCTGTACATAAGAAGTGCCCGTCAAAACACACAATGACAACTTTAGATTACCTCAACAAATTGACAACTAGAATTACAAAAGTCAGCAAGGCTGTACTTGCTGTAAAGTTTTTTAAAATACAATTATTATTTCAATAACATCAATAAATTCAATATTTATAACCCGGTCAATGACTTTATTTTTTCTATATTTTGCAAAATGTCCCATTCAAATTAATTTCATGTGTGTTTTTCTAATTGGCCACAAACCTTTATACAGCTGTGTACACCTTCGTTGTATAAGTCAGGAGTGTCCTTCTATATACAAAGAAAATTAGTTGAAATCTGAAATCTGTCAATAACCTGCCCCCTGATATATTCTTAACTCCTGCAGATAAAGTGCATGTGTTATCGTAAAACAATGACCAACAACAAATAGAGAAGTCGGATGTTTAAATGAACAAAACATTAATCAACGCTCAGGTTTGCGTTGACGTTTGTGATATTATTATATAACGTTTGAATTATGTATATAATATATATATATATAGCATTATTGCCCCTCTGGATCCGCTCAGCCACTACAGAGACAGTGTGGTGTTGGCGAACATCCGTTGGTCTCTAATAGCATTTATTATTATAAAGATGTGTCTGCTTCACAAGGGGTCATTAGAGCTGAATGAAGCATATATTATTACACAGTTTGGTGTTAATCAGGGTTTCTGGAAGCAGGCACCAGGGACAATGGGGGGTGGGGAGGGGGCGGAGCTTGCTTGCTCGCGTGCACACGTGTGTTTGCCCGCTCTCGAAGCGACACTAAACTGATGGGGGAGTCGTCTACATTTAAGGGTGCTCCGTTTACTCTTCTCTGAGTACACGCCGACGAGGAGCAGTGGACCCACGTCCAACAGCTGAGGCAGCCAGGGGAGTTGGCTGTTAACCCCGCCCGTCGGTTCATTAGGCCTGGGAGGGTGTAGTGTACTGCCCCTGTGCATTGTGGGAACAATAAACAGCTGTGTTGCAGCTCTTGGTGTGTATGCGCACATGTGCGTGTGTCTGTGTATGTGTGTGTGTCGGGGAGCAGGTGCATCTCTTCTGTGTGTGTGTGTGTGTGTGTGTGTACGCGCACGTGTGTGTTTAAGGAAGTAGAGGTGATTAAAATGCGTACAAAGGGAGGGGCCAATGGCACCAAAGCATGTAGTGCAGAGTGTGTGCAGTAGCTTAGCATCTCATCTGTCACACATACACATCTGGTTAACTACCATTTGCCTTTTCACTGTGACACCAGGAAACAGCTAAACCAACACAGGCCAGGAGATATCGCACAGGTCTTGTTTACTCTCTTTCACAAACACTGGAATGGAGATTAACAGCATTCAGTACAGTACAAACACAGGCTGGGAAAAAAAGTTGACTAAAATCGACAGGGTGCATAATAAAAGCCCCATGTCGGGAAGGACAGTATAAAGCCACCTGGCTTCATCAACACATCATTTATTACACACGCATTGCATGCTGGGAAGTTTGGCCCCCGAACAAGACCTTTTTTACAGTGCCGTCTTTGCGTCCATTAGTAATTACAGTATCTGGGTCATCTCGGGTTCAGAAAAATTTGCCTCCATCCTTTCTCAATGAATGTCAGCATTGTAACTAAGAATTGCTGCATCCAAAATAACTACTCAGCAGAGATCCAAACCCAAAAACCGCCCTGCCCGTTAATCGCTAATCCAAACCACATATTAAGCATTTTCTAAATTGGCACAGACAGGGACGGCGTTGTTTTGCCACCCAAAAGTGTTGTGCTCCCGGGGGAAATGTCGGCAAGCTGCGCTCCGAAAAGTGTCCTTTTATCATCCGGCAGCGCCGACGTTCAGTCTACCTGACTCCATTTTAAATGTAATAACAGTTGGAATTGCGCTACATGCTAACAACATTGGCGTGGTCATTAAAGTGCACTCTCCAGGCACAAAATGAACAACAGGAGCATTACTTGCTTTGCGAAGCCTCTGAAATTGTGCTGCCTCCACCCCAAAGCACCGGAGGATCAAAGCGTGCCTTGTCCACGTAAAAGCCTCAGCTCTGGGGGCCTGGGCAGCCACTGATTCAGCTCTCTCTACCCCGGCCTCGTCCTGGACCAGGTCTGCACTTTCATGTACTCACGCCAATCTTCCCGTCATTACAGAGAGTGGGTGCCCCAACAGATGCCCGCTTTCTCTTTTAATCTTTAAACGCAGGTGACGGAGACGAGGATAGAGGGCCCCGGATGTGGCCCGTCTGCCTGAACCAAGGTGAAACCACAGCCTTTACCATGCGATTGAGAGGCACAGGGTACCACCAGCTAAATCATCGGGTGTAAAGAAAGGAGACTTTCGCTCAGAGTGCAGAGGGGACAGGGGGACCACAACAAGTTAGCACCCTCTGCCAGCACCTCTCTAGTGGGACGCAAGAGGGCCTTCGTCCTTAGCTACAAGGTCGCTGGGTAGAACGCACTTAACAGTTTGTCTAGAAGAGCACCTTGTGCTTTGTAAACGTTGCTGAAAATGTGTCTTTTAGAAGCATGTAACGCAAGCAACTCCCGGTTAATAGTCACTGCGATTTGACACATTATATTGTCTACGACAATCCAAGACAGCTGACAACCCGTGTAAAATGAAGTAGTTTGAACCAATTTCGATTCCACAGACTCCACACTGTCGTTGGCCAGGAGTTTGTCGTCGATTTTGTTTTGACTCTCGTCCGCTTGATGTCATGTCCTTGCTACGCTTGTTGTATGTCCCTATACCTCAAGCCCTGACAAATTAGAGACATGGATAGAAGACAGCTTCCACAGGTTCCAACAGGTTTGGAACAGGGAGGAAGGTTAGAGTGGAAGAACACCAGCTTTATGCTAATCATACCCCAGCCTTCTGCACAATCCATGATACCGGGAGAATCTGACATTTCAAATGTGTTACATCTCACTCTCCTTGAGTGAGAGAAGGGTGACATGAGACACGTTCTCAGAACAGATTCTAAAAATGGCTAGTCGGAGTATGCCTAGGTTGTTAAACAACCGCCGAAAGCTGAGAAAACGTACCCGGTGCAAATCGACGGAAACGATCAAATCAGAGTGATTCACATCCATGAGAGATCTGTCCCTGTCTTTTCGGAGTACTCTTGTCTCTGAATTCTAGAAGGCTCTACTTAGATCCGAGAGGTGTGAAAGCTGTGACGCGGTAATCAGAAATAACTGCACATTCCAGTGTGGCTCTTTGGTTTCTTAGCAACTCTGCTGCAAACTATCCCGTGCTAATAGGCATTCGTCGTTTACCAAATACGCACGGAAGAATGACAGACATCCACAGACGAGTGCCGATACAACACGTCCATTTAGCATTTTCGGCTACACTTCTACCATGAAGGCAGTAAAATCGAATAGACTTATGGAGCATTTTTGGTCGCATCTTACTGAGAAAGAACTGAGTAGGGGCAATGTCAAGAAAGCAGGAGAACATTCAGTTTGGAGGGGGACATATATTTCCAACAACATCGGTTCTGTGATTAGTGAATCACTGTCGGTTCTTCCACTGAAGATGTTGTGGCACGTTCAAACTGATAGCCAGAAGAAGCTCTTACAAGCCCACAATGGCTGCTGTAGCATGAGGCATTCACTGGGTCGAATTGGTAGCCATGTCCAATATTAGCATGAGCACCGCTGTTAGAACCGTTTGTGTAAAAGTGCAAATTATTGTGAGAACGTGGTGAGAACAGGCCCCAATCGGACGTTCCCTTGGAAAACCACCTGCGTTTTTCATAACTTTCGGCTTTTACTGCGCAACAGGAACAATAAAAGGCTAAGAACTTCTTTCGTTAGCGGGGATTTACGTTCAGTTCCCAAATGTCAAATGTATATTTCCGCACAGTGAGGTGACCGTGGCCTGCTTCCTTGATACTTACGTTACGAGGAATATATGAAAACCGCATGCCCACAAATAAAGCGAGGATGCAAGCAGCTGGTAATGCACGTAAAAACCCACATTCCTACAATATGACGTGGTGGTAACAGTTTGTTGTGCTAACTGTTTGTTGTGCTAACTGTTTGTTGTGGTAACTGTTGAAAGCATCGTGACACGTGATAGTGTCTAAATCCTCTAACCCCGATTCTGGGTTCCATGTAGCTAGATTGTGTTCATATGCAATGCTCAGTGTTGATCTCTTACCTTTCTCTCAGATTGTGACAGACATTAAAGCCATCCTGCCGCGGACGCGGTCCTCCCAGCCCGAAAAACATTGGCATCGTGGTGTCTCTTGTTTAATACGTTTTATATTGGGTTTCCACTAAGTTACAGTTTACATTCTGTTCTCAATCTTCCATTTATGTTACGAGTAATAAAATCATGTTGTAAATGGCTCAGACTAATCTTGTAGCTGTGCTCGCTACAATAAATATCACACAAGCTTTCATCGAACTGGTGGGATTTTTGTCATGTATTTCTTTGGGTGGTTACCAAATGGATTCAGTAAGGTTAACCATTTGACACATGGCATTCGTGCAGAAGCTCATTTTCTAGCGTATCTGGAGCATGAAAATGTGATGCCGTTTACTTTTGGTGAATCTTGTACTATGCGATCCACTGTTATGGTGGCATTTTAGGCCTAATAAGTGAGATATCGTGGAAACGTTCTGCAGGGCCACAGTGTAAACACAGAGAAATGGGCCATATCCCACGTTTAATACACCATACAATGTGTAGCCTTAAAGCTGAGAGTAGATCCGGTCTGCTGGGTCTGGGTACTGCCCCACACACACCCCTACAGTGAGGAGTGATGGAGAACCTCCTCCCCTGCTCCACACACACCCCTACAGTGAGGAGTGATGGAGAACCTCCTGTCCTGCTCCACACACACCCCTACAGTGAGGAGTGATGGAGAACCTCCTGTCCTGCTCCACACACACCCCTACAGTGAGGAGTGATGGAGAACCTCCTCCCCTGCTCCACACACACCCCTACAGTGAGGAGTGATGGAGAACCTCCTGTCCTGCTCCACACACACCTCTACAGTGAGGAGTGATGGAGAACCTCCTGTACTGCTCCATACACACCTCTACAGTGAGGAGTGATGGAGAACCTCCTCCCCCTGCTCCACACACACCCCTACAGTGAGGAGTGATGGAGAACCTCCTCCCCTGCTCCACACACACCCCTACAGTGAGGAGTGATGGAGAACCTCCTGTCCTGCTCCACACACACCCCTACAGTGAGGAGTGATGGAGAACCTCCTGTACTGCTCCATACACACCTCTACAGTGAGGAGTGATGGAGAACCTCCTCCCCTGCTCCACACACACCCCTACAGTGAGGAGTGATGGAGAACCTCCTCCCCTGCTCCACACACACCCCTACAGTGAGGAGTGATGGAGAACCTCCTGTCCTGCTCCACACACACCTCTACAGTGAGGAGTGATGAGAACCTCCTGTCCTGCTCCACACACACCCCTACAGTGAGGAGTGATGGAGAACCTCCTGTCCTGCTCCACACACACCCCTACAGTGAGGAGTGATGGAGAACCTCCTGTACTGCTCCACACACACCTCTACAGTGAGGAGTGATGGAGAACCTCCTGTCCTGCTCCACACACACCCCTACAGTGAGGAGTGATGAGAACCTCCTGTCCTGCTCCACACACACCCCTACAGTGAGGAGTGATGGAGAACCTCCTGTCCTGCTCCACACACACCCCTACAGTGAGGAGTGATGGAGAACCTCCTGTACTGCTCCACACACACCTCTACAGTGAGGAGTGATGGAGAACCTCCTGTCCTGCTCCACACACACCCCTACAGTGAGGAGTGATGGAGAACCTCCTGTCCTGCTCCACACACACCCCTACAGTGAGGAGTGATGGAGAACCTCCTGTACTGCTCCACACACACCTCTACAGTGAGGAGTGATGGAGAACCTCCTGTCCTGCTCCACACACACACCTCTACAGTGAGGAGTGATGGAGAACCTCCTCCCCTGCTCCACACATACGTCTACAGTGAGGAGTGATGGAGAACCTCCTGTACTGCTCCACACACACCCCTACAGTGAGGAGTGATGGAGAACCTCCTCCCCTGCTCCACACACACCCCTACAGTGAGGAGTGATGGAGAACCTCCTCCCCTGCTCCACACACACCCCTACAGTGAGGAGTGATGGAGAACCTCCTGTCCTGCTCCACACACACACCTCTACAGTGAGGAGTGATGGAGAACCTCCTCCCCTGCTCCACACACACCCCTACAGTGAGGAGTGATGGAGAACCTCCTCCCCTGCTCCACACACACCTCTACAGTGAGGAGTGATGGAGAACCTCCTCCCCTGCTCCACACACACCCCTACAGTGAGGAGTGATGGAGAACCTCCTGTCCTGCTCCACACACACCCCTACAGTGAGGAGTGATGGAGAACCTCCTGTCCTGCTCCACACACACCCCTACAGTGAGGAGTGATGGAGAACCTCCTCCCCTGCTCCACACACACCTCTACAGTGAGGAGTGATGGAGAACCTCCTCCCCTGCTCCACACACACCTCTACAGTGAGGAGTGATGGAGAACCTCCTGTACTGCTCCACACTCACCTCTACATTGAGGAGTGATGGAGAACCTCCTCCCCTGCTCCACACACACCCCTACAGTGAGGAGTGATGGAGAACCTCCTGTCCTGCTCCACACACACCCCTACAGTGAGGAGTGATGGAGAACCTCCTGTCCTGCTCCACACACACCCCTACAGTGAGAAGTGATTGAGAACCTCCCACAAGTTGGGGGAATTTATAAAGCGACCGTGGCAGATTGGCTCGACACTGTTTGAACACAACAAACAGACACTCAGAATTATGCTCCTGTGTTCAATTTACTGCCAACTGTGAGCCAGCGCTGCATTAAAACAGCATCTGGGTGTTTTGGCATCAGGCTTCTCTGCCGTCCACCGGCCTTAGAAATATTTCTTATTTTTCCTCTGTGATGCAGCAGCTGGAATAGGACACAGTCTATCTGTGGCATCTAAAGGGACCTGGGAATCATGATATTCCAAATCAGTGCTAAGACACACCTCTTAGCACTCTGTGGACAAGACAGAATATCGGTGTAAGTGTAGTGCTCATTTCACGGTGGCCATTGCCTTTCATATATTGTTGAGGCTTCACTCTTCACCCTTTCCTCTGGTGAAGATGGCAAACACATTTGTTTAGCTGGCCCTTCATAATGACATCGCAGGCACCTAGATTGCCTAGAGACGGTTCTCATTTATTAAAAGAGTAAACGGAGCTCATGTGGATCACGCGTCCTTGCGAGACAGACTTCCCTGCCACCTTTATTCCAGGAAATTGTGGACAGGACAAACAGTAGATAGGACATGGTTCTCTGCATATATATAGTAAACATTAAAATAGACAACACCCGTCTCACCCGTGTCTGTCTGACTGTTGAGAGTCCACCAATATAATTTGCCGTTTGCTTTGTTGTTTTTCGGAAATGTCAGGGAAGTGAAGCTACTGAAGGAAGTAAGGTGGAGTTTCTTCGAAGTTAAAAGTTATTCATACTTCCTGAAAGGAAATAAATCTGGGGAGCATCTTGTATTTTACAGAGCTACATATGAATGTCGTTCACGACATGATTTCTAATGCTGGGTATGACAATGAAAAGACTACCTCTTAAAACCAGTACAATTTTGTTTTTAAATGTCTAAATAAATGTGTCTAGTCGTTTAACAATAAAATATGTCAAAACAAACTGCACCTAGCAATCGCACACAAAACAGGCAGAGTGAGAAGAAAATTACGAAGGTATATTTTGTTCAGTGAAATGTCATCAGGAAGTGTAATCATACCAAAGGAAAAACAACCCAGGTCAAAGGTTAAAGCTGCTTGCCACTGTCACCTACAGAGAGTCCTGATGAGCCAATCCAATCTATTCAGGAGTTGACCAATGAGCTCCTGATTGTCGAAGTTGAAGAGGCATTATCGCTGTGATTACACTTGCCCCGGTGGCCTGTTCAAATATTTACCAGCCAGATTAAGTTTGCTAAACGCACAATTTAAACATAATTAACCACAGCATCGACGTGTGTGTGCGCCGTTAAAGAGTCTGAAATAGTAGCAATGAGGTAGCGTAAATCAGTCCATCCATTAGGGGTGCCCAATTAAAGCCCATCACGGCCAAAGAACCAGGCCCTGCTTACGTGAATAACAGACAATACATTTGTCGCCAAGTCTTCTTCTGTGCATTGGAAGAAAAGGCCACTCCTGAAATATGAAGAGAGTAAAAGCTGGAGAAATAACGAGGAAATGGAGAAGATGGCATTCAATATGTTGGACAGTTTTGATGGCAGCTCACGTGCTTGTCATCATCCAGTAATAGCCATTATCGATTTACCGGAGAAGCAAGAGAATGAACGGAGCGGCCTTCTGATTTCATTCGAGAAGAGTTGAATAAAAAAACAACGCAGTTCTTCCCCACTCGCCACTTAGCAATGTCCAATTCGCCATTACGGCCACGGCTCGAATCGAACACGCAAATGCATCACGTTTGTGGGAAGATTGAGACGCCGCGTTCTTCGCGGCGGAGCAACCGTGCCCAACATCCGCCCTAGGAACCGTCGAGAGAATTACCACAGGCCTGAGGGTACGTTGGCAGGCAGTGACCTGGACTCAAACATGTACTCTCTAGGCAGTGTGGAGAGGTGGACGAAGGCCGCGTATCTCGTTCCCACAGAAACGCACATTAACATGCATTCAGCCACACGACAACAAAAACAGAGCTACTTCAGACTTCTCCTAATGGCGAAATGTCGTTTTTCCACACGCAAGATATTATAACAAAGCTGCTGTGGCTGTGACAAAGGCATTGGATGACTCACCGGTGGTCGATGTTAGCTCGGTTCCAGAAACCTGCCCCAGATATTTCCCGTAGTTTTGGATCCGAGTAAGACGCTCTTGCTATATCTTGTTAATATGCTCCTGTTAATTTCTGTGTAAAAACTCTGCTGCCATGCATTACATGACTAGCCTGAGGTCAGCTTCAAAAGAGGGACTGCACTCTCCAATGTCTCTCTCTCTCTAAGCGTCTGTCTCTCACAATCAATCTCACTTCTAATGTTCGAGCATTTTTAGATTTCTTCTAAACAGGCACACACATGCACACACATGCACACACATGCACACACATGTCCTGCTTCAAACTGGATTGGTTTTGTTGGATGACTACTGATGGGAGGAGAGACCAGACCCATGAAGCTCGCCGGGAAAGATAGAAAGCAATCCTTTGTGAGATGGTTCTAATGTAGGACTGAAGACAAAAACACAAGCAATGTACATTGTTGAGGGTTTTTATTTTCAGCACCACATTCGACTCTGAGCTAGTTCCTTTGGTCTACAGGAAACTACATTGGTCCCATGACATGTGATAATACGTGTTCCAAAATACCTAAGCGCCACATAGCTTGGTTGGCAGAGTATGGCGCTTGCAACGGCTGTGTTGTGGGTTTGATTCCCGTGTTGTGAAGGACACACTATTGCTTTAAGTATTATAAAATACACTGGTTTAGAGTCTCTGCGAAACGACTTAAATATAAGGATAGTTCACTATAACAAAGCTAAATCCAAAAACATGTCCTAGACAGCTTTGACATTATTCTCCATGGAAACATATCTTCAAGGGACATTCACAGACTTTGTTTTTGCTTTTGTCATATCTCTTGAAGCTGCTTGGTGACCGCAATGTGTCTGAGACACTCTCGCTCAAAGAGGACCGAGCAAACGCCAGAGGAAGTGGAGCATTCTGGGAAATTCCAGCCCCACAGCCAATTTCAACAAAACTGACGTATTATACATGTTTTATCAGTCTGGTCTTCTCCTGAGCCTCGCTAGGGGTGTTTTCCCTTCTCAATGGATAAGGATCATCTGTCTGTGCAGACAGAAACATGGCCCTCAGCCTACTGGTTACGGAGCACTGTGTGTGAACTAGTATGGAGACCCACAATCAACAGCATGACGACCCAACCCCCAGCATAGGGCACATGCATCTAGAAAATACACCAAAAAACAAGTTTAATACATCCAACACACCCAATACATAACACATATTCAATACCACCAACACACCCAATACATAACACATATTCAATACCACCAACACACCCAACACATAACACATATTCAATACATCCAACACACCCAATACGTAACACATATATAATACATCCAACACACCCAATACATAACACATATATAATACATCCAACACACCCAATACATAACACATATATAATACATCCAACACACCCAATACATAACTCATATTCAATAAATCCAACACACCCAATACATAACACATATATAATACATCCAACACACCCAATACATAACACATATTCAATACATCCAACACACCCAATACATAACACATATATAATACATCCAACACACCCAATACATAACAAATATTCAATACATCCAACACACCCAATACATAACACATATTCAATACATTCAACACACCCAATACATAACACATATATAATACATCCAACACACCCAATACATAACACATATATAATACATCCAACAAACCCAATACATAACTCATATTCAATACATCCAACACACCCAATACATAACACATATTCAATACATCCAACACACCCAATACATAACACATATATAATACATCCAACACACTCAATACATAACACATATTTAATACATCCAACACACCCAATACATAACTCATATTCAATACATCCAACACACCCAATACATAACTCATATTCAATAAATCCAACACACCCAATACATAACACATATATAATACATCCAACACACCCAATACATAACACATATTCAATACATCCAACACACCCAATACATAACACATATATAATACATCCAACACACCCAATACATAACACATATATAATACATCCAACACACCCAATACATAACACATATATAATACATCCAACACACCCAATACATAACACATATATAATACATCCAACACACCCAATACATAACACATATATAATACATCCAACACACCCAATACATAACACATATTCAATACATCCAACACACCCAATACATAACACATATATAATACATCCAACACACCCAATACATAACTCATATTCAATACATCCAACACACCCAATACATAACACATATTCAATACATCCAACACACCCAATACATAACACATATATAATACATCCAACACACCCAATACATAACTCATATTCAATAAATCCAACACACCCAATACATAACTCATATTCAATACATCCAACACACCCAATACATAACACATATTCAATACATCCAACACACCCAATACATAACTCATATTCAATAAATCCAACACACCCAATACATAACTCATATTCAATACATCCAACACACCCAATACATAACACATATTCAATACATCCAACACACCCAATACATAACACATATATAATAAATCCAACACACCCAATACATAACACATATATAATAAATCCAACACACCCAATACATAACACATATATAATAAATCCAACACACCCAATACATAACACATATATAATACATCCAACACACCCAATACATAACACATATATAATACATCCAACACACCCAATACATAACACATATATAATACATCCAACACACCCAATACATAACACATATATAACACATCCAACACACCCAATACATAACACATATTCAATACATCCAACACACCCAATACATAACACATATTCAATACATCCAACACACCCAATACATAACACATATATAATACATCCAACACACCCAATACATAACACATATATAATACATCCAACACACCCAATACATAACACATATATAATACATCCAACACACCCAATACATAACACATATATAATACATCCAACAAACCCAATACATAACAAATATATAATACATCCAACACACCCAATACATAACACATATATAATACATCCAACACACCCAATACATAACACATATTCAATACATCCAACACACCCAATACATAACACATATTCAATACATCCAACACACCCAATACATAACTCATATTCAATACATCCAACACACCCAATACATAACTCATATTCAATAAATCCAACACACCCAATACATAACTCATATTCAATACATCCAACACACCCAATACATAACACATATATAATACATCCAACACACCCAATACATAACACATATTCAATACATCCAACACACCCAATACATAACACATATATAATACATCCAACAAACCCAATACATAACAAATATATAATACATCCAACACACCCAATACATAACACATATATAATACATCCAACACACCCAATACATAACACATATTCAATACATCCAACACACCCAATACATAACACATATTCAATACATCCAACACACCCAATACATAACACATATTCAATACATCCAACACACCCAATACATAACACATATATAATACATCAAACACACCCAATACATAACACATATATAATACATCCAACACACCCAATACATAACACATATTCAATACATCCAACACACCCAATACATAACACATATATAATACATCAAACACACCCAATACATAACACATATATAATACATCCAACACACCCAATACATAACACATATATAATACATCCAACACACCCAATACATAACACATGTATAATACATCCAACACACCCAATACATAACACATATATAATACATCCAACAAACCCAATACATAACAAATATATAATACATCCAACACACCCAATACATAACACATATATAATACATCCAACACACCCAATACATAACACATATTCAATACATCCAACACACCCAATACATAACACATATTCAATACATCCAACACACCCAATACATAACACATATATAATACATCCAACACACCCAATACATAACACATATTCACTACATCCAACACACCCAATACATAACTCATATTCAATACATCCAACACACCCAATACATAACTCATATTCAATAAATCCAACACACCCAATACATAACACATATATAATACATCCAACACACCCAATACATAACACATATTCAATACATCCAACACACCCAATACATAACACATATTCAATACATCCAACACACCCAATACATAACACATATATAATACATCCAACACACCCAATACATAACTCCTATTCAATACATCCAACACACCCAATACATAACTCATATTCAATAAATCCAACACACCCAATACATAACTCATATTCAATACATCCAACACACCCAATACATAACACATATATAATACATCCAACACACCCAATACATAACACATATTCAATACATCCAACACACCCAATACATAACACATATATAATACATCCAACAAACCCAATACATAACAAATATATAATACATCCAACACACCCAATACATAACACATATATAATACATCCAACACACCCAATACATAACACATATTCAATACATCCAACACACCCAATACATAACACATATTCAATACATCCAACACACCCAATACATAACACATATATAATACATCCAACACACCCAATACATAACACATATTCACTACATCCAACACACCCAATACATAACTCATATTCAATACATCCAACACACCCAATACATAACTCATATTCAATACATCCAACACACCCAATACATAACACATATTCAATACATCCAACACACCCAATACATAACACATATATAATACATCCAACACACCCAATACATAACTCATATTCAATAAATCCAACACACCCAATACATAACTCATATTCAATAAATCCAACACACCCAATACATAACTCATATTCAATACATCCAACACACCCAATACATAACACATATATAATACATCCAACAAACCCAATACATAACAAATATATAATACATCCAACACACCCAATACATAACACATATATAATACATCCAACACACCCAATACATAACACATATTCAATACATCCAACACACCCAATACATAACTCATATTCAATACATCCAACACACCCAATACATAACTCATATTCAATACATCCAACACACCCAATACATAACACATATTCAATACATCCAACACACCCAATACATAACACATATATAATACATCGAACACACCCAATACATAACTCATATTCAATAAATCCAACACACCCAATACATAACTCATATTCAATAAATCCAACACACCCAATACATAACTCATATTCAATACATCCAACACACCCAATACATAACACATATTCAATACATCCAACACACCCAATACATAACACATATATAATAAATCCAACACACCCAATACATAACACATATATAATACATCCAACACACCCAATACATAACACATATTCAACTATTCATATACTATATATACTATATATACTTCATACTATTTTGGCCCTTGTCAAAGTCACTCAGGTTTTTACTCCTGCCCATTTTTCGGAATACGACACATTGACGACGAGAACCGACTGTTTGCTCGCCATCTTATCAACGCAGACTTTGACATGCACCCTTGTCAGGAAACCATCAACGTTATTTGCCTCACCTGTGAGCGGTCGACATGCACAACAGACCAAGCACAATCCACACGCTCAACACTTCCAAACACACTCACTTCCTCCAACACAAGTAACACATCATTTACACTTTGCATAATGCCAACAACGAGTGTCTAATTCTGTCACAATGAACAGGAAACCCAAAAGGTTCACGCTTAACTGTGCCATTATTGACACAGAGATAGGAGACAACCGAATAATTGAAATTACCATAATTGTAGATTTTCTGACTCTACTTATAGACTACACACATACATCATAAACCAAATTTTACAGATCGTGTACACAATGGGATGTTTAATTTATTTTTTATATTTGCAAAAGCCTTTAAATAAATGTAATGTACGTTTTTGGACTAGAACCCTAAAAATCTTCTCATTAAAACAGTATCCGTACAAAGCCTCATTTTAAATGAAGCCCTCAATTTTCCTCTATTTTCCCCAAACAAACAATATTAGACATGAATTTACAGCTCAGCTATATGAACCCTGATAGAGCAACGTTCCGTTGTAATCACGCATTTTACCCAGAGGACAAGGAAGGAGATGTGAAATTGCATCTGGTGTCACTCCTGGTCCTATCTGAAGAGTGGGACGCAGCTGATTAAATGAATTAGGGAGGAAATGAAATACTATAATATCCCAGTCAGATTAAAATAGGAACATGGAAAATTGTCTGTCTCGTTAGACAAGGGTGAATATCAACCTTTAACCGAGTTAGTTCATAGTAAGTATCGTTTAAATGTTTTTTTAAAAAAAATAAGCGTACAACCTGCTGTCCATCAAGTTATCGAATCAAGTTACTGAGCACGGAATGAACGAGACAGTTGGCAATCTTTCCTCTCCAAGCATCTGCGTGAGAGATGAGAGCTAAATGACATCCACAAGCCGGCTGATTACCCTCAATGAGCCGCTAAAGTATCACAGATGAGAGGAAAACAGAAACACAGGTTCACCTCGTCACCTGGCTCAAACCCAATATCTATGGTTACAGGCCTGTGTGAGTGTAATACCCTGAACCCATAAAATATAGTGGTATCTTAGTGGGCGGCTCTGTAATCCCGGTCTCCCACACTAATCAATGGACAGCATACACAGTTGTGTGAGTGAGTGTGAGTGTGTGAGTGTGTGTGTGTGTGTGTGTGTGTGATGAGAATCCTCCAGATGAAGATGGAGTCAGGATCAGGCATGGTTCAGTGTTGCGGAGTCAGACCACCTCATGAGACTGATCAACTGACCTCGGTTATGAGAGCTTATGGATCCGCTACTCTGGTCTGGTTCTGATCTGGTTCTGTTCTGGTCCTCATCTGGTCCATCTACCACTGCACCACGTGGGGCGTGAACATGCACACATGCTTGAAAACTAATGTCTACCGACAACGAGACGGGTCTTACTCTAATGACCCGGCACCGTGACAGGGTGGGATTAAATCCTGATCCGAAAACTTGGATGGTGATTAATATTCCGGCTAATGGGATAAACCCGGGAGATCTGACGACGATGGTGACGGGGAGCAGGGAGGTAGAGGAGGTGGAGGAGGTGGTGGTGGTGGAGGCGGTGTGGGGGGCGGCGGCATTGAGGCGCGGTAAAGCCGGATAGGGACGCGCGCAGTGCATCAATCACAAGTGACAGGTGGGTTGGATGCAGGGAGCTCTATTGATCACCACGTCAACAGAGGTTGCGTTAATTACCCTTGCTTGTACTGTAGCTCCATGTCCACACGGACCAAGTAAATCGTGCTAAACTGATCCTAGAGCAGCACTCCAAGACCTTCAGACACTTCATAAACAACAATACTTAGGAAGTTCAGGGCACTCCAAATGAAATGTTGCCAGGTTTCACTGGTTATATAACCACCACATATACCTTAAGAAACAGTCCCATAGAGTGGGAACCGTCCTACAGAGTGGGAACCGTCCTACAGAGTGGGAACCGTCCTACAGAGTGGGAACCGTCCTACAGAGTGGGAACCGTCCTACAGAGTGGGAACCGTCCTACAGAGTGGGAACCGTCCTACAGAGTGGGAACCGTCCTAGAGAGTGGGAACCGTCCTAGAGAGTGGGAACCGTCCTACAGAGTGGGAACAGTCCTACAGAGTGGGAACAGTCCTACAGAGTGGGAACTGTCTTACAGAGTGGGAACAGTCCCATTGAGTGGGAACAGTCCCATTGAGTGGGAACAGTCCCATTGAGTGGGAACAGTCCCATTGAGTGGGACCAGTCCCATTGAGTGGGACCAGTCCCATTGAGTGGGAACAGTTCTCTTGCACCTCTGGTCTTTAACACATATGATTGCATTAGATTAACATACAGCCCTCAGTGCCACTGGCTAGTCGGTCATGTTCTTGCCTGAGTGGGAAAAAAATAGATTGTCCAGCAGTGAGATCTTATTAGAGCTAGAAGCAGGACAACAACCAGAGATCCGACATATCCTCAGGGAAATCACTAACTTGATTTGGTAATTTGATTGACAGGTATGCAAGCTTCTTTTTTAAACATTTAAATAAGATGTCTGATCGGGTAACATGCTGTCTGTTTTAACACAGGTGTTATACCAGAGCAACAGTACATTGACTGACGTTCAGTTAACGTAATAAAAGGTTGGCTGAATGATGACTTGATGTAGTTATAATGTATCATCCACTCCCCCTAGTAGGCTTCCGGTGTGCCCCCTAACCAAATCTCACCTTGGGGCCCCAGAAAGCAACGGCCAGCCCTGTTTGAGCAAACCCGTGTGGACAAACATTTGTTCAGATTGATATATTGATTATCAATGAAAATAGAAAAGTATAAGCACTCACATTGTCTTCAGCACAGATTCCTTTTTTCTTTTCTTCCTATTGTTGATTCACTAGAAAAGAGACGGAGCTGTATTAGATCCTGTTAGCTTGCCCATACTGCACTATATAAAGGACGACCAACCCAGGGGGCATCCGAGAGAAAAAGATGAGATACTGGCCGCCACAGACAAAACAAAGAATCATATTGTAGAGGAATCAAAGTGGGTCATGACGACATAAAACAAATGTACGGTTCAGTAATCTCAGCCAAGACTGACCTCGTTTTGTCAAAAAGGAAATGAATAGGGGCTTCTACTTCACGGATATTACAGGTAGGGGAGCAGTGGAGAAACTGTGAACTAAACAGCGGACAACCATTATCCCTGTAGCCCTCACAAGAGCTGCTTCATTCTGAACATTAATTAATAATGTTTGGTGTAACTCTGCAATAGCCTAAAGGCAGCAACCATCATTCTGGAGCACCAAAAAAAAAAAATCTAAAAGCAAGATTAAATTACTACATTTGAATGAGCACAAATCGACCTCTGCATAAACTGTGCACACAAATGTAATCCGAGTGTAGGTTTATACTCGGGGGAGATTTTGTACATTAATAGCAATGGATTCTATTAATTAAGCAGAGCTGTGTAGTTGTACGGAAGCCCACACACTCAATCCTACTGAGAAGATAAAATAGTACAGTGAATGTGGGTCCCTCCATTATCAGCAATTAGAAAAGAAAAGGCACCAGTTTAGCATCCTATTATAAAAGCATCCTATTATAAAAGCCTTCCAAATACATTACACATTTATATGTGACTATATGAGTCTCGATATTATTATTTAAAAAAATGTAAAACAAGCACTGGTTCCATTTTTTAACCCATCTAAACCATATCATCTCGGTCTTTATTAATGAAGTATCTATAGGGGAATAACGGTCAGCTTGCGCGCCAGTAAACGGACAACTCATTCGCTCACATTCACTTTCTATTTTATCCAATTAGACACCGCGATCAACTTCACATCAGACATCGGATTATTGCCCAGCGATCGAAGACGCGCAATTCCTTCGCAGAAAACGCGTTTCTCCCGTTATAAGTGCGCCGCCGAGATTATAAGAGTTGTATAGTGTGATGCCATCATCATCATCACATAAATCTCTCCACACATAAAGAACAAAAGACAACCCAAAGAGCGAACACAAACACACCGGGGTCCTCCTATAAATAGATGTGCAAAAAAATCGAAATGTTCACAATTAAGATTTAGATTCAACAAACCCATAATCAGAATGTGCTCCTCACCTAAATCCCGGTATAGATCAGATGAGGGTATTCTCCCGTTAGATCCATATGTGTGTTGGGAGGATGCCCACGTCTGGCAACAGACTAATAGTATTCAACCAATCATAATGGGAGGCGCTCATAAAACGTGCCAGCCTATATCTGCTAAACAAATTCTTATTAATAATCTATTTCTGTATCGTAAATAAGTGCATTAGTTAGATTTGGACATAACTTTCCGAATGTTATTTGTTCTTTACATGTATAACTGAGGCTACTTATCTGAATGCAGCACAATGCACAGCGACTCTGTGTTTCAGGATATTACATGATTCATTTCAGATGGCTGTGCTCGATCTGATAGGTCGAAGATGCAATTCTTACAGGCACAGGATATGAATGCAGCATGTGTTATGGGACACATTACATTAGGTCTTACTCAAATGTCGATAGGATACACTTTAGACTTTTAGTACTTTTTTGGTAATAGGACGACGTTTGGTATTTGTTGGTTTTACGATACAATGAGGGTTATACATACTTCTTAACTTATACACATAGTATGTTCAGTGCAGTCATACTGTAGTATGCACAATTTGATCGACTTTGACAGCAGGATGTGTCAAACTATTTTTTTTAACTGGAACCAACGAGCAATAATCTGTGGGAGCTCTAATTTCTGCATGACCAACAATTTCTGACCCATCCCAAAGGTGACCTGTTGGCATTAAAGCCAGTGGATGTGCATTTAAACAATGCCAATTTTCTGCATTAACTGCATTTAACTCTAATAATACCTGCTTAGCTTCAGTGACACTTGAGTTGCTCTGAAATTGCATTTGTATTGACGAAAGCAAAGAATTAAGTGAATTAAGGACGAGCCCTGAACCAAAAACATTACTGATGACACCCTAGTGGGTTTGAATTGCCAAAGGCTGAATGTGGCGGCAAAACAACTTGTGTGAATAATTCAGGTTGGGTGTAGAAAAGCAATGATAAAAATCCACTTCTCCTTGAGAGGCCTCTCCCTTCTGCTTCCGCTGGATGTGACATTTTCTTTTCACAGCCTGGCAATGATGACACACACGATGTGCTCTCACATGACTCAAACTCCAGTGAGATAAGAGCTCAGAAAACAGACCGTATTCTGCATAACAGAGACAGTATTGTAGCATTTTACCCAGGGCAAAAGCATTAGTTCTTACACCAGTGAATGTGCCTGAAAAAATACGCGAGAGCTGGCCTTCAAAACAGACTTGAAGTAGGTGACAATTTACATAGATCCAAGCCATAAAGAATTACCAAATGGGAGGTTAAAAAATAGTTCAGAATCGCTCAGTGCACCAAAGAGGAACACATTTAAGATAGAATGATGACAACAGCTACCCATTATTTTAACAATGCAAAATGAAATGTGATATCAACAGGGGAAAACCAAAACCTTCTCAACATGTAAGTCAAATCCATTTCCCATTTTAGGATGGGTATGATCTGAGCCAGAACAATAGGACACAGAAATTGACATTGCGGTGTCATTCGCAAGAAGCAGATGGCACACAATGAAGCAGACACAAACAAACAAAACAGATCTCCGCCACTCACCCGGGTTCAGATGATAAAAGCCAACGGGGCTGCCGACGATTACAGAGAGGGAGGGCAAAATAACCAGATCTCAATATACAGATCTAGAAATGTTCGCCCCGTCATTATAGAACCGCACAAGGCGCGCTGTCCTTTTGTTTGGAAGACTGTCCATGCATGAACCACATGCTTCATCCCGGCTTAATAGCATCTCGCGGTGGTGTAAAGGAGGGATTTTTGGCGGGGTTATGGGTAATTCGTGAAAGAATAATGACATCTGGAACTCAGGCCCTTGGTGTAGAGTTTGATGATGCAGGCTAATGGGTGCCCTGGGACCTCGAAACCCTAAGCATACCCACCTCTCTTTTCTGCCCGGGGGCAAGTGTTGGTATGCTTTGCTGAAACACGACCGGGCATAGCACATACTTAAGGTGGGGATTTAAAGGGGCTTTCGAGTAACGGTCCTTAAAGTTGTCCGGTGTTCTTCGCTAGAAGATGTCAGGGGATTCGATTGTGCCCCAATGGCCCTTTGATCGTCCAGGTGTGAAGCCAGAGAGTCGTGCCCGTCGGTCAGCGTGACAGTGGCTGTTCTTAGCATGAGTAATACCCTGATGGAAAGGCCATGTGTCTCATTACACCTTGTGACTGGTCATACCTCTGACATAGCCGGGACGTACGGACAGAGATCCCCTCTAATTGGGCGATCCGCGGTGTGTCGAGGAGTGTGGGAGTCATGGCATCTAACAGGACAGAGACACCTGTCCGGTCCTATTTTAAACCCGGCTGGCAGTGCCTTCCCTCAGACTGTAGTGCCTCCGGGTGATTAAGAATCCAAACGGTCTCGGAGAATTCCAGAAACCTCCACGTAAGACGCACTAATAAATTTTTTTTTGAAAAATGTCGCCAAGTAGCTGGGAGTTAAGGACGGCTCGTGTTTAATCAGAGTTTACTGCCGAGAATGCATTTCCGACTCGGGGCAAACTAGGTCCATTATCCTCCAGGAGGCCGAGATCTAAACAACCATTAATTAACTGATATTTGTGAGTGGCCAGCGGGAGGTCTTTGAACTCGACACCCCTTCCTCCGCTGAAAAGGGAATTTATGAGTGATTTGAAAAAACAATCACGGGCATAGAAGCCAGCGGATTGGGAAATAAACGCAGGACGTTTTCTCTCGAGGCTGCCAATGAAGAGTTATTGTCCTAGAACAGGGGACATTAGCCCAGAGACACTGGGCATCGATGACGCTGCTGTTCAAAATGAGTAGCACCCAGGCACTGAGTTTGGCTTTGTGATTGGAAGTGTGTAGGTCTGGGATTTGGAGCAAACTTCCCAACCTTCCATTTATATTAATATGAATCCGTTGCGTGTGTCAGGTTCAAAACACGGCATTCATTTTGACACCTCGGTTGCAGGGGTTCACTGTAATTCACTGTGGAGCGCGAACGGCATGACAAGCTCGACACCAAGCACTGAAGACATTCAATCATTTTGGTTTCGGTTGGGGTAAACAACAGAACGAAATTGCATGTTTGTGCTGTGTGAGGCCCCATTAGCAAGTCCCTCTGTCACCCCCAGCGGAGGTCTCTTTCATTAGGGAATTAATGGGCCTTCTTTAGTTTCATCTGTGATCTGTTTGGTGCTTAGTTGTCTAATGGATTCAGATGTTCATCTGATCGGCTCAATTACCAGCCATTTTAATTTCCCTCCAAGACCATCTCCTAAACAACAAGTAGTCTGCAATCTGTAATTCACAGAAGACGGCACCGATTTGCAATAAAGGGACTAGAAAAGCTTACCGTATTTTCCGGACTACAAGTCGCTACGGAAAATAAATCGCATCAGTCAAAATTATGCGTCATGACGAGGGAAAAACATATATAAGTCGCACCGGACTATACGTCGCATTTATTTAATGTATTTCACAAAATCCAAGACCAAAAAAATACATTTATTCTGGAACATTTAATCACAGAAAAACAGGCTAAATGGGTATGTTAACGTAACACATAAAAAAGTTTTTCAACTAGCATATAGAACATTCGGCTGAATAGGTTAAATTAACATGTTTTATTTTATTTACAGAGAAATAACTTGGTTCGATATTAATTTGGTTCGATAAAGTTACACGCTGCTCCGGAAGTAGGGTCACCGGCGTAGGTCAGAGTTGAGAGAGAGTTGAGAGAGGAGCGAACAAAAAGAGAGTTGCAAAGTGATGAAGGTTTGAGAGATTGTTTTATATTTTCTACCGCTGGTTGCACTTGGTAAACCGTTTTCACGATGCAATTGTGCGGAGTTGTTTATGGTGTTTTTCTACAGAACGCTGGAAATAATAAACGCTCAAGTTTGCATCCGTTTCGAGACGTGGAGTATTTTGTATAACCAGGGTAGTTACAAGTTGTATTTAAGTTAATGTTAATATATAAATCGCACCTGACTATAAGTCGCAGGACCAGCCAAACTATAAAAAAGTGCGACTTATAGTCCGGAAAATACGGTATATAAAAACTTGGCCAAATTTAAACTGTAAACTTAATACCTTTTAGATGATCCAGAGGTGTAGCTTTCTAAGGCACAGCCCCAGTTGGGTCAGGTGCCGCGGGCTAAACGGTGTGGAATCTGTGTGCTGATCTCGCTCACTTTGCTGTCCTGGGGGCCCATATTCGGAGGCCTCCCTACTGATATAAAAACACGTCCTTGAGTGCAACTTGACCAGATAGGAGGCAATTAGGAATGTCAACACTGCCTAAATGTAACAAGCAGAAGATTGGCCACTCAGTTTGTGTCTCACTGCAACCAGAAATCAGTACAGAGAAAATGAGTCTGGCCTTGATAGGAATTTGTGATGGCTTTCTGGGAAGAAATCGTCCCCTGTAGGGGCACAACCAATCAGATGAGGCCTGCGGGGCATCATAATTGGCTGGATTTGAGCCTGGTATTTACACCGGACACATGCAGCACCTTTCCTCTTGCCCCCTGTCAGTTGAACTGTTCCAGACTAACTGGCCGTATGGCACACTGGTACATCCTGGAGGACGAGGGAAACTTTACAGCAAGCCGGACAAAGGTAGATGACCTTATCTATGGAGCGAAAGTTGCATTTGTCATGTTCAGAGCACGCCAGAATTACTGGAACCGAAGGCGGATATGAGCAAGAAAGTCTATGAATAAAGTGCTTTGTTGTTCATCAACAAGATCTTAGGCTCACAATACGAGAAAAATATAAGTTGTCGTTTGTCAATTGATCTTACACTAAAGATATGAGCAAAGTTGAGTCTTTGTTTGGGGGAAATGGCTCCACTGCATTTAATACCAAAATAATAGCCAAAATAAGTGTATTAAGAGTATAAGACTATTCTCTAATATCTCATACATAACACTGATGTTTTTAATGAAGCCAGGGATTTGAGCCCATTCATTCATGCACAAAGTCTCAGAGTACTCCGACCTATATGGGCACTTCCCACTTCAGCTAAACTAAATGGGGTCTATGTCAGGGTCTATGATGACCAATGCAATGTATTGAATCTATGATCAGTGGGCCAGTTCCAGTGGATCTGGAAGCTGTATTTGGATTATTGTACTGTTCGACGATCCAACAATATGTTCTTGCTCACTGGCAGAGGCAGCCAGACTTGTCAGTTTGACCATTTCCGGTACTCTATTCAGGCTGTTATGACATTTGAAAGTAATAAAGCACATAGATAAAGCACCTCACATATTTACCGCCATACTTTATATTGGGAGTCCTTTCTTTCTGCATGACCATTCCTCTTAATACAACATCTTTGGCTATTTTGAACATACAAGTTCCAATTCCAGTTCCGATGCGGATGTTTATGTTTTGATGACAGAACTTTTCTGCACTTGTCCCCTATTCTAGATTTCTGCACTTGTCCCCTATTCCAGATTTCTGCACTTGTCCCCTATTCCATATTTCTGCACTTGTCCCCTATTCCATATTTCTGCACTTGTCCCCTATTCCAGATTTCTGCACTTGTCCCCTATTCTAGATTTCTGCACTTGTCCCCTATTCTAGATTTCTGCACTTGTCCCCTATTCTAGATTTCTGCACTTGTCCCCTATTCTAGATTTCTGCACTTGTCCCCTATTCCATATTTCTGCACTTGTCCCCTATTCCATATTTCTGCACTTGTCCCCTATTCCATATTTCTGCACTTGTCCCCTATTCCAGATTTCTGCACTTGTCCCCTATTCCAGATTTCTGCACTTGTCCCCTATTCCAGATTTCTGCACTTGTCCCCTATTCCAGATTTCTGCACTTGTCCCCTATTCCAGATTTCTGCACTTGTCCCCTATTCCAGATTTCTGCACTTGTCCCCTATTCCAGATTTCTGCACTTGTCCCCTATTCCAGATTTCTGCACTTGTCCCCTATTCTATATTTCTGCACTTGTCCCCTATTCTATATTTCTGCACTTGTCCCCTATTCCATATTTCTGCACTTGTCCCCTATTCCATATTTCTGCACTTGTCCCCTATTCTAGATTTCTGCACTTGTCCCCTATTCTAGATTTCTGCACTTGTCCCCTATTCTATATTTCTGCACTTGTCCCCTATTCTATATTTCTGCACTTGTCCCCTATTCTATATTTCTGCACTTGTCCCCTATTCTATATTTCTGCACTTGTCCCCGATTCCATATTTCTGCACTTGTCCCCTATTCTATATTTCTGCACTTGTCCCCTATTCTATATTTCTGCACTTGTCCCCTATTCTATATTTCTGCACTTGTCCCCTATTCTAGATTTCTGCACTTGTCCCCTATTCTAGATTTCTGCACTTGTCGCCTATTCTAGATTTCTGCACTTGTCCCCTATTCTAGATTTCTGCACTTGTCCCCTATTCTAGATTTCTGCACTTGTCCCCTATTCTAGATTTCTGCACTTGTCCCCTTTTCTAGATTTCTGCACGTGTCCCCTAAAATCCAGCTGATCATTTCTTCAATGCATTTTTTGCTCATTAAGGCGTCAGGTAATTATGCCGGGTAAATATGTAGCACATTAAATTTGTGCAGCAGTCAAATCCAGTCCCTGAAAGACTCACTATGGTGGCCCAGATGATCAAATATATGATCCACTGTTTATAATAGTAACCTTGTATAGGGGGCGTTATGCAAGTATTGTGAATGTAGACGCACGGAATGAGGTCTGTGGCGCTATAACATCCGCATGGGGGACAAGAGAGAATGAAAACACACGATCCAGGCCTTTCATCTATTGACTCTGGATTTAAAACCACCCTCGTGAAGTATAACCGGGATTAAATAAACGACAGGGAAAAATAAAGCACTTGATTTAATGGATAGATTCCAGCCTATCACATCGACGTCAACAGCAATGCCTTTGCACACGAGGCTGTACCTCAGCCAAACAAACACAGCCGTTATTAACAGTGAACCTTTCCCAACGACATTTAACACAATTCTGTTGATTGCCTATATGGCTCAGAGTCCCTTGTTGCCCTTGAAGATAATGCATGTACATAATCGTCCCTGGGTTCCCATCGACGCTCTCCTTGGCTGCCTTTTGATTGCAGCGGTTTGGGCTTTGATTACGGCACCGGCTAAGTTATAGGAATAACCTTTGGGCGCGAAACCAAATGTTGCGCCACCTTTCATGTCTCTAATTAAATGTCAATGCTTAGTTCAGAGGCAGACGGGTCTCTGGTGGGCTTTTATGCAGCGCAAATACAGTGACCAGCCCTTTAACGTTTCACCACAAACTCACAAAACCATGGAGATCTCGATTAGGTGAACGGTTACATCAAGTGGGCTCGTCCAGAGCAAGAGTAAAACCATTGAGTGCCTTGAGGTTACTTGAAGACTGAATTTGTCCTGCGTTCATCTAAAGAGTCAGGCATCCCGATGGCATAGTATGACAGCAAGGGAACGAGGACAAACATTCATTAAGTTCAGGTTGTAGATGCATACTGAAATACCACATCTAAACGTTTGGTGGTGAGTTATCCTTAACCCTCACTGAAACATTTTGGAAACCAATAATCGTCAGCATTGGAGCTATTGGGGCGGTCATTATACACTGCTAACTCTGCCAGGAGAGACTTTGATATAGTGTGTCTATAGGACTGTGTTCTGACAAAGGCCAAGAAGACCGTTTTCTTTTAATGAAGACATCTTGTTTTGATCTGACATGTTCTTTCAGGGTCTATCGATTGAACAAGCCAGAACGACAACAGAAAGCTCAATTATCTAGCAGGTTGAACTGTAGCATTGGGGTGTTGTGTGTGTGTGTGTGTGTCTAAAAATGTCCCATGCACAGATGTCAGAATTCCATCATACATCCTTGACTATGTCACAGTTAGTTCAGGTTAACGGTCAAGACACAGCATTTCTTCTTGCCAGGATCGGAACAAACCAGAATACAGTATTTATGACAGCAAGATAATTACCTCACATTTTGTAAATGGTTGTAAGGGTTAGAAACACTACTACCTACGCCAAGACATTTGACTTCATTCAAGGCTGTGAAACGGAAGGTTGAGATAATATTCAGACCATTTTACAGATAACCGCATCCCAATCATCCCTCATACGAAGGATGGTCGTAACTTACCTCACATACCATAACTGGCATGTAACACGGAGTCCAACACTGACGTTAACCTAGTGTCGAGGCTATATTGCCTTCCTGGCACTCAGCCACTAGCAACATAAAACCACTGGGCGAGAGAGACCTTCAAGTGGTAATACAAGCTCCCCTTCGTGTAAAGATGGCTTCTTAATCAAAGTAATTAGTGGTAACACTGCTGTAATGACAAACCATGTCTGCCATAAACAACAAGCGACAGGATTGAAATAAAAAAAATGCCAGGGGATTTGTGTATGATTTCGGAGGCCATATCATTTATCAATGAGGATTGTGATTGTGCTATCTACCGAGATAAAACACCAACAAACCGTTTTAGGCCTATTTGTGTACATATGTCCTACTCTGCCAAAAAACGCTAGCAATTTGATGCACACAATGTGATCCAAAGCGAAGCAGAGACACCATCCAAAAGTGCTTGGGTTTGAGCATTCGGGTGTGATTTTTATGAAGAGTTAGGGAGGACAGTTAGTACAGGTACATCGTACAGGTATGTACATCCAGCCAATCGCTCCCACTGTGGGTCGGGTGGTCCTCATGTTTTCGTCACATTTTCAAAGCGGTGCTTCAGAACCTTTCTCTGGAAGAAATGTGAATCATTGCCAGGGAAAATCGTGTGTGGCTCAAAAGCGCCCCGGATCCCATCTTCATTTCACAGGCGACTGCTAATTACTCCAGACATCAAAGAAATAGGAGAGAGGTTGGGCTTGGACACAGAGCGAAGCGGAGGGAGGGCTGGTGGGAGGGTGCTCAGGTAGGACTTAATTTGGCTCACGGAGCCGCTACACTGGTTACAATCATTTACAGTCGGCATTGACATGGTTGGGAAGGGCAGGCAACCACGCTTAAAAATATCAACTACCAACCACTTCACAATCGCTCCACAATGTTGTCTCTGAGAAGTAAACGAGGCACGATTGAACTCATCAGAAAATCTCAGCCTTCCATCCAAAGACACGCAGGCAAAAAGTGACTGTTCATTACTTCCGTGCACAACGGACAAATCAGCGCCATCATCTCAGCAGGCCGAATTTAGATTTGAATTGTCAGAATCGACTTGGCGTAGAGCACCTGCCCCCGGCAGGGGGCAGGTGCCGATCCCTTTCAAACAGAGTGGGCGTTACGGATGCTGCATTGCCACCAGTGGGATAGCCCAATGGACTCATGTCTCAGAGGGAGCGGTCCTAGTCAGATTGGGCTGGTGACATTTCGGTCATGAGCCTCGGTTTGGTCTCCGGGGCGTGAACCCTCCATGCCCCGAGCCACCACACACCTCACATGCTAACACAATGCTATCTCCTTACCGACACAGCACCCATGCATACGTTATCTGGAAGTCCAGAACGCACGGATACACATCACGGCAATTCAAAAATGTAACCAAATAATAGTCCTCAAAGAACTCAAGGCCGTCCGCACACAAGCTAATTAATTCCATTATTTTTCATACTTAAATGGGGCTTTTGTTGGGCAGGCTGGTTGAATAAAGATACCAGTAAAAAGCAACCATTTATCATTAATATGGAGACGAGCCAGACCACAGACAGTTCGGCCAGATTCAGTTCGACATCAATTCTGCCTCCGGAGTCCATCAAAGTTGGCAGGATAATTAAATTCTAGAGCACAGGTTTATTTCTGCGTGTTTCTTTGTTCCTATATGGAGGACGGAGAGACGTGTGTCCCTGTGCCACAGAAGCTGGCCATCAGTTATGATTGGGCAGTACAGCGGTCACCCGGGCATGTCAGTCAACATCTCGCTCTCTCTCGCTCTCCCCTGACTTGAAAATACGATTTGACAATCACGCAGCGACAACGGCTGAAGAGAAGAAAAAAACATCCCCCCGTTTCCTGTGGCTGGATTAAATGTACCGCCCGGAAAGCTCCTTTTGTCTTTCATTATAATTGCATGACGTTTCACGATGAATTGTATTTTCTTAGCGAACGCGACAGGCGGACAATCAGAGCTGCGTGCATGCAGAGGTGATAGATGACAGGAATGTAAAAGTCGCCGAGATCTCATTGGTGTTTGGTTGATTGACTGACTGTACAGACACATCCAGATGGAGCGGGGCCTGTCGCTGATTATAGAGATTCATATTTCTGGCATCCAGCCATTCCTCCGGTTCCAGGCCTTTTAGATCCGGTGATCCATGCCGACGCGGGGGGGTGGTCGGGATGAAAGAGAAATGCTGGAGGAGAGAATGGTGATTGATCAGGGCAGAGTCCAATGACTAAGCACCAGTGAGGCATCAAACCCACAGCTGTTTTCTCCTGAAACAGCCGACAAAAACCCGTCGCAGAAAGAACAGCAGACAGCCCATCTTGAGTCATTATTGCGGCCCACAAAACCCAACGGTGGGCGTCTCGTATGGACAGAGTAAACCAGAACAAATGAAGAAGGGACTGAGAGTAGAGTAGGAAGTGACAGGGTTGTATTGGTTATCAGTCTGGTGGCTAATTAGAGCTTTAAAGCCAGCGTTAGGTCTATTAGAGGATCTATTAGAGGATCTATTAGAGGGTCTATTAGACGGTCTATTAGTGGATCTATTAGTGGATCTATTAGAGGGTCTATTAGAGGGTCTATTAGTGGATCTATTAGAGGGTCTATTAGAGGGTCTATTAGAGGGTCTATTAGTGGATCTATTAGAGGATCTATTAGAGGATCTATTAGAGGGACTATTAGAGGGTCTATTAGAGGATCTATTAGAGGGTCTATTAGAGGGTCTATTAGTGGATCTATTAGAGGGTCTATTAGAGGGTCTATTAGTGGATCTATTAGAGGGTCTATTAGAGGGTCTATTAGAGGGTCTATTAGAGGATATATTAGAGGGTCTATTAGAGGGTCTATTAGTGGATATATTAGAGGATCTATTAGAGAATATGTAAAGAGAGATGCTCCAGCTTGCCACAGGTGGACACATATATACAACAGCATGGCTTGCAGTGAATGGCACAGCTCTACTCATTAACACACCATGTGTGAACATTCATATAGGGGGGAATAATCTCCAATTGCAATAATGAGGGTCCTGTGCATGCAGGTAGAACAGGGTTCCGTGTGTGTGTGTGTGTGTGTGTGTGTGTGTGTGTGTGTGTGTAAGTTATCTGACAGGGCGTATCCACATTTAGTTTGCGGCACCTCCTGCTATAACACTGCCGGGGCATGTTCATCTCATCTGTGGGCTGACCATGGCTGAGACAGCTAAACAAGGCTTAGCCTGTGAAGAGCAACATCCACCACTGGGATATCTGGTGGAACTGCTGAGTACAGCAAAACCCTATGATATCTGGTGGAACTGCTGAGTACAGCAAAACCCTGTGATATCTGGTGGAACTGCTGAGTACAGTAAAACCCTGTGATATCTGGTGGAACTGCTGAGTACAGCAAAACCCTGTGATATCTGGTGGAACTGCTGAGTACAGTAAAACCCTGTGATATCTGGTGGAACTGCTGAGTACAGTAAAACCCTGTGATATCTGGTGGAACTGCTGAGTACAGCAAAACCCTGTGATATCTGGTGGAACTGCTGAGTACAGTAAAATCCTGTGGTATCTGGTGGAACTGCTGAGTACAGTAAAACCCTGTGATATCTGGTGGAACTGCTGAGTACAGTAAACCCTGTGATATCTGGTGGAACTGCTGAGTACAGTAAAATCCTGTGGTATCTGGTGGAACTGCTGAGTACAGTAAAATCCTGTGATATCTGGTGGAACTGCTGAGTACAGTAAAACCCTGTGATATCTGGTGGAACTGCTGAGTACAGTAAAATCCTGTGATATCTGGTGGAACTGCTGAGTACAGTAAAACCCTGTGATATCTGGTGGAACTGCTGAGTACAGTAAAATCCTGTGGTATCTGGTGGAACTGCTGAGTACAGTAAAATCCTGTGATATCTGGTGGAACTGCTGAGTACAGTAAAACCCTGTGATATCTGGTGGAACTGCTGAGTACAGCAAAACCCTATGATATCTGGAGGAACTGCTGAGTACAGTAAAACCCTGTGGTATCTGGTGGAACTGCTGAGTACAGTAAACCCTGTGGTATCTGGTGGAACTGCTGAGTACAGTAAAACCCTGTGGTATCTGGTGGAACTGCTGAGTACAGTAAACCCTGTGGTATCTGGTGGAACTGCTGAGTACAGTAAAACCCTGTGGTATCTGGTGGAACTGCTGAGTACAGTAAACCCTGTGGTATCTGGTGGAACTGCTGAGTACAGTAAACCCTGTGGTATCTGGTGGAACTGCTGAGTACAGTAAACCCTGTGGTATCTGGTGGAACTGCTGAGTACAGTAAAACCCTGTGATATCTGGTGGAACTGCTGAGTACAGTAAAACCCTGTGATTCTGGAAGTACGGGATGTCAAGGATACTGGATCTCAAAGCGACATTGTGGAACAATCTTTGGTGTGGAAAATATAAGCAGAGTAAAGTTGCAAGTAAATAAGTCCAGTTGAGTCCATGGTGGTGTGTGTGGGGGAAAAAATTACTTCACAGAATTAATTCTATTTTACGCTATGTTGAGGTAGAAAGAGAAGTATGACGCTTGTTTGAATGTGAACCTAAATGTGATATACTAATATTTACAAAACAAAACTAAAAACTGCACTAAACCGCTTTGACAACCACCACCAACTTCTATTCAGCAACTTTGCTAATAATCTACAAATAGAATTAACAGCAGGAGCTTCTTAACGTGAAAAGTGTCACATTAATTGTTAATCAGCAAAACAAGCCAAATACTGCATATTTACAGCATAAGTACAGCCAAGTAAGTCCTGACAGACTTCACGACCATCACATTTTGCAAGGTCAAAATGTTTCTCTCCAATACTAACATTCTTCGATCCACCATGAGCTACATTGCGCTAACCTCCCTGCTTCATCTATAATGTGATGGTCCGTTTATTTGCTTAGAGACACAACAGATGTATGTAATGGCCGGACTGGCAGTGCCCTAAATATCTCCCTACAACATGCACAAACAATAAGACGGACATCAATCTATCAGACTGTTATTTACTAGAACCTTAGCGAAGCCACCATGTTAGATGTAACCAAAGGTATACTTTTATTGTACAGTTAGTTTCACCCACGCACAGAGCATGGTAGAGCTTAAAATGACGAATATGCTTAATGGATTTTAATCGACTACTGGGGGGGCGCTGGATATCTACTTTAGCTTAAACAAAATAACTTGACAATTTGAAATGACTCTAGGTAGGATATTAGTTGTCAAATAGAAAATGACTCAAGATATGATATTTGTTATCAAATATAAATGACTCTAGGTAGGATATTCGTTGTCAAATAGAAATTACTATAGGTACGTTGATCTAGCCTCAATTGAAACTAAATGAGCTAAATGACAACAGCCAGAAATAATCAATGTATTTTAATATAATGTCTATAATTACAACATTAATATTTATGGACATTTAGTTTTTCAGATATTGTTTCTGATATGTTATGTTTAAAGACTACCAATAGAAAATTCCCAATATATAGGCAAATCAGTGTTCTTCTCTGTATTAAGTCGCCCCTGACCTGCAATTTCTTTGCAAAATTACTAAAACAAGTTATGTTATTGCATTAAAAATCCAAAATGGTTGGCAATTATGAATGCGCTGTAATTATGTTTTCCCATCAGAGGATGACCTTTCTGATGTTAATGTGGAAAAGCGTCCACCTTCCTCATTGGATACAGATGGCATATGAAAAGGAAGTTAAAAAGGGAAAAAAAATCTCATCAAGCGTGACGGCCTTTAAAAAGCTAACTTCACGAGAGCCGTTTCACTGGTTACTAGGCAACACTCATTAGTCTGTTAAAGTGAAGGAAGGAATGTGAGGTATGAACCCAAGCCCTTCATCAGCTTCACCTAGAGTGAGCTATTTTGCATGGGAGTTACCACGACGATTTATATACCAAGCAGTATGCAACAAAAACTATATAACATATGAAGTTTGTCTAATAAAGCTTTCTGTGCACAATAGTGAAAGCAGCATTGCCTTCTGTGTTCCATTTGCCACTGGCTTTGTTGATAACCACTTTATTGGAGAGGATGTTCATATGATTGGGTTGTGTTCTGCCATATAGCCATCTTTTTACGATAATTCTGGATGACAGTGTCTGCAAAATTACTAGAATGTAACTCCATGCATCAGCCATTAAAATTATCATTCCGTCCTATAAGATAAGAATGAAAGAGAAGACGCAGACGTTAGGTCTCGCCTGGTTGTATTTTTTTACAGTTTCTTAATAACAGTTAGGAGAAAGTTTGAGTATAACCTCGGTTCTTTTCAAGTTAGAAATGGGGAAAAAGTGTGTTTTCTACAGGACATGTAAAGATTTAGAATATCCACTGAAGATGGATAGGCTCCGCACATTACAGCAGTCGCAAGAAATAGTTCGTTTTATTTTGAGATTTCCATTCAAAACCACGAGCATCAAACTGGAGTTGATCCTCCAGTGTGTATCTATAAAAAGCCCCCACACGTCTGCAAATGCCTTCCACTAGACGTTAGAACACTGCTGCAGAGATTTACTTTCATTCAGACTCCTGAGCATTATAGAGGTTTTGGCCAGGCTCACGGTTGGCATTCCAGTCCATCCCCAAGGTGTTCCATAGGTTAACTTCTGGACTGGCCAGTGAGGCTCCCACACACAGATCCTGTCAAATTGTCGCGTGGGGGTCTTCGGCTTGAGCGTGGCTGGTTTGCCACGGAAACCGATTTAACAACGCTCCCGACGAAAAGTTCTCGCCCCGACGTGGGTTCTAGAAGCAGTGAGTATTACAACAGAGTAAAGGCGAGTTTTGTGAGCTACGCCACTCCTAGATGTTTCCGCTTCACAATAGCAGCGCTTAAAGTTGACCAGGCAGAAATTTTCAAACCACACTTGTTCGAAAAGCGTCATCCTTTATTTCATTGTTGAAAGTCGCTGCCCTCTTTAGTGTGGCCCAGACTAATGCCAAAGCTTGTCAATGAGGATCGCATGGCGGCATAACCCGATTTTCTACGCCTGCGGGCCACGTGACTGGAATAGACAAAGACACTAATTCGAAGGAGCGGTGGTCACAGTTTAGGCCACCTGAACACTATGGCAATTAGGGCCCCCACCTTTTCGCCTTGATTGGATGTAGTCAGCTTGGCGTCAGGTGTATTCGTCGTCCCGGTCTCATGTTCTTTATTTAGAAGCAGTCAGGTGGGGCCTCTAATGAGCTCCCCTGAAATGTACTTTTCACACCGAATGATGTTCTTCGTCATCAGGTTGCAAACCACTTTCCGTTCGAAGCACGCACGCATTCACACGTGCGCGCACACACACACACACATTTGCACATGTAAATGCATGTTCACACAAGCGAGCAAACACACACGCAAGCACACACACACAGAAACACCTCTGGTGGCAAAACTTCGCTAAAAACGCTGAATTTTAGTAGCGGAATCATGCCTCTTGAGAGCTTGGGTCTGAAATGACAGCATGGTTAAAGTCATGATAAGAGTAAATATTAATTGTAAATAATGACACCTGCCAGATGGAAAACTTTGCAGGTATTCAAAATATGTTTAATTCCTCTTCATAGGCGTTGCATTATGGTGGATCCTTATTAAGAAAGCAATCTAACATGCCTGTCCTCATTTTCCCCCAAACGTATTTCACATAAGTGAATCGGAAGGCTGAGATTTCTTGGATGCAGGGAAAGATCCACATGATCTATTTACACCTACAGTTTATTTTATAACTATATAAACGTGCATCTAGTAGTAAGAAAATGACATACACACAGTCACACAACAGGAAGTGACACACGTACATACTGCATTATCTTTGAGCCCGGTAGGTAGATAAGGCCTGTTGTAATCTGGTTTATTTAACAGAGGCATAGATGGAGTATGGTTGGTGACTGGTACCAGAGGGCTGGGAATTAAATCAGCCTTACAGCGAGGAAGATCATCACAGTCCTGGAGAAAGATGCAGTCCACCCTGGTCTGGCTGTACTGAACTCTCTGACAGGTCCTGGGGTGGGGCCTGTCCCTGGGTTGGGGCCTGTCCCTGGGTTGGGGCCTGTCCTGGGTTGGGGCCTGTCCCTGGGTTGGGGCCTGTCCCTGGGGTGGGGCCTGTCCCTGGGGTGGGGCCTGTCCCTGGGGTGGGGCCTGTCCCTGGGGTGGGGCCTGTCCCTGGGGTGGGGCCTGTCCCTGGGTTGGGGCCTGTCCCTGGGTTGGGGCCTGTCCCTGGGTTGGGGCCTGTCCCTGGGTTGGGGCCTGTCCCTGGGTTGGGGCCTGTCCCTGGGTTGGGGCCTGTCCCTGGGTTGGGGCCTGTCCCTGGGTTGGGGCCTGTCCCTGGGTTGGGGCCTGTCCCTGGGTTGGGGCCTGTCCCTGGGTTGGGGCCTGTCCCTGGGTTGGGGCCTGTCTCGATCTGAGGCTTATCTACGATTGTATGGTAAACAGGCTAGTTCGCTACTGTCCTGGTTTGACCCATCTTCTGTATTTTTTTGAAGAATCGGTCAGATACCATCCTGACATTTTTTATACAAGCTCAACCGTGTCAAACTGGCCAATGGCACTTACCAATATACGTTTTTAGATACAAGTTAAACATTTTGAATCTGAATTTAATGTGTAGAAACTTCAGTCTAGTATAATATGCAGCCATTATACCACACCCTGGCAGCCATTATACCACACCCTGGCAGCCGTTATACCACACCCTGGCTGCCGTTATACCACACCCTGGCAGCCGTTATACCACACCCTGGCAGCCGTTATACCACACCCTGGCTGCCGTTATACCACACCCTGGCAGCCGTTATACCACACCCTGGCAGCCATTATACCACACTCTGACTGCCATTATACTACACTCTGACTGCCATTATACCACTCTGACTGCCATTATACCACACTCTGACTGCCATTATACCACACTCTGACTGCCATTTATGTTAGAAAACAGGGTGTCATTGTAGATCAATAGCAAATGTCAAAGTTCTTGAGATGTTGTAATTTTCTCAGCCGAGATATCGAGGGCAGCCTTTCCTTTTCATGGTGTGGTTACATTCGTGATCTCTGTCATTTGTCGATGCTCCTGTGTTTACTTTTACCAGAAAGACCCATTTCAACCTCCATTTTGTCTCTGTTGACAGAACTAATTCACGATTGCATTTTGCCAGTAGCTTCTGCACAGGGCTCTGTCAGAAACGGTGCGGTTTATTATGAAAATACCACATCTGGTGTGTCGATCAACCCTGAAAGATTGCCTACGCAGAAGTGGAGCAATTTCCGCCGGTTTAGTAACGTAGTTCTGTCGTCTGACTTTGCTTCAGGAATTGTTCTTAAAATATGAGAGATTTCAGGGTGGAACAAAACAAATTGATGTATTGGTGCACCACTGGTCCAAGACATGTTGGGCAGAGTATGAATAAATACATGTCTTTTGATGCCTGAAAATAAATTGTGCTTCCCTCTGTATGCCCTCTGAATGCCCACTGAAAGCCCAGAAACACCCACCAGTCTGCATATAAAGTACACATAATTCCATTGCAAGGCTGATGGCATAAACGTGCACCCAGAGAGAGAGAGAGGCACTAGTCTCTCACCCCCGTTTAAATAAGTAACGATATACAGCATTCGCCCAAACAAAATGCATGCAAACATATGAATCCCAAATGCCTTTTCGAGAGTAATTACGTTTCTCGGAACACAACACTTATTGAGAAAATTGTGATTTTGACAATGTCTTATATATCATTTGGATTGTGGTGAGGGCTCAACTACTAGAACCAAAGGTAACCACTTTACACAATTTTTTACCAGACCATTTAGCAGATAACGTGAAGAGCCTTACAGGTGTGTGTCCATGGAGATGTATGGAAAACTCGCACAGTCAATCTGTCTCCGACGAATGACCTCCTCGTTCCTCCCAGCTTGTTTTTGTTCGAGTCTCCACCAGCTCTCCACACGGGCCATAATTAACAACAGAGCAGAGGGCTGGAGGACCAGGCAACCAGACACAGTCTGAAGGACCAGGCAACCAGACACAGTCTGAAGGACCAGGCAACCAGACACAGTCTGAAGGACCAGGCAACCAGACACAGTCTGAAGGACCAGGCAACCAGACACAGTCTGAAGGACCAGGCAACCAGACACAGTCTGAAGGACCAGGCAACCAGACACAGTCTGAAGGACCAGGCAACCAGACACAGTCTGAAGGACCAGGCAACCAGACACAGTCTGAAGAACCAGGCAACCAGACAGTCTGAAGGACCAGGCAACCAGACACAGTCTGAAGATCGACAAACGAGAAAATGACCTAAACGGAACTGCAATATCATACAACGGCCGGGTTTACTGACTGTCAAGCATCTAATCGAGTCGCGGCCGTTGAAACAGACAACAACGGGGGAACGAAACACATTTCGAGAGGACCGGCAAGAACTTCCGAAGCTCTTCATCCTAACTGAAGGAACGGTTTGTTGATTGCCCATTAATTGCCCCCGAGTGCCCAAATAACGAGTTCTAAATGTGCGTGATTGGCGACTTCATTAAGCCCCGATATTAAAGCCAACGTAAAAATGGACGAGTGCATGGAAACGAGCGACTCTTTATGAGTAAAATGGCATTATACAGAGGACATCCTCCCACATCAAGCAGTAGACTAATGATGAAATGGGGGTTTTCCACTTTACTGCCTCTAGCCGATCCAATCTCCAATAGCAACGTCATCCAGCCTGAGCTTGTCTTGTCCCCACTAAAGTGGTTTATTACTTAATTGAATTACCACACCTCTCCTTCCCTGGCCACGTTCTGGAGTAGTTTCAAAGTAATCGACCAGAAGCAGCAAGAGTCAGTTTGCGCTGACATGCGCTTGAAATCGGATCACAAAATAAATGTTTAAGTATTGAAAATGTGTGTCCTTGATGAGACTCTTGTTGACATCGGGATTACATTTCCTGACAAACTTACATCTCATCAACCACCATCAGCTTCCAGGTCGCAGAAGAAAAAGGACCAATTAACAGATTTAGGGGACATTTAGCCAAATGGCAAAATAAACAAAGGCAGCAGGAATACATGAAAGTGCCGTCCACATATACGCGACTGGCAGCTGGTATCTCTAATTGTATTAAAAGGTTAACTGTGATTTGCCTTTAATCTCCTCCAAATCAGTGACAATCTATAGTAAACTAAACCCGTTTTAGATTCATCCAACCCCAGATGTTGATTTGATTCCATGTGATGTCATGTTCTTTCATTTACACCCATGAGCCAAAACATTGTGAGGTGAAACAACAGAGATCATTTGCTAATAAGGGCGCCTCAAGGTCTGGCTAGATTAGACGGTAAGCAAACAATCAGTTCTTGTAGTCAACCTGTCGGATGCAGAAAATATGGGCAGGAGTAAAAGCCTGAGTGACTTTGACGGGGGCCAAATTGTTATGGCCAGATGACTGGGTCAGAGCATGTCTGAAACATGAAGGCTTGTGGGGTGCTCCCGGTCAGCAGCGGTGACCGACAGTGGTTCAAAGAGGGTCAAACCATAAACGGGGTGGTGGACATCAAGGCTAGTCATTATCTAATACGAAAATGAATACACATAGCGGGTAGTTTATAAAACTAAATAAAATCGTTCAATTATCCATCTTTAAACAATTCAAAGTAGAAATTAAGCGAAAATATGGCCATTTTGTTTTCGGTTTTTCCCGCGAGGAATTCTCCACAGAACAGTGTGATTGCTTACATACATTCCAACAACATAAAGTGATTATATGTAAACGATCTGATCACAAAAGCATGATTTTGCATTAATTAACATGCTCTCCTACACTAATTCTAGGGTAGTTTTTTGGCTCCATGTTTACTGGCACGATGATTCACCACCCAGCCTACCAATACTTTCATCAAGACCTGACCGACGGACCCAGAAGCAACCAAGCCTACTCTACTATTAATATGAGACAGAATATTCCTCACCTACTGTAATTAATGTTCCCAGCCCCCATTCACAGCTCAAACCAAGGAAATCCACTGCTGTCAAGGAACACCAACTTAATGTTTTATCGACCGTTTAATACATGTCTTCGACCCGTCTTCCAAACACCTTCAAATCTCACCGATTTTGTTTTTCTCATTGTGGAGGGCACTTATTCATTCTTGGCTACATCCATTTAAAACCAAGCTCTTGTGAGTGTCATAGCCCAACAACGAACAATACACACTGGGTGTTTCTTGCTGTTTCTCTCTAGTCTCAGGTAGTCTTGAGATGTTTGAGCAGCAACCAGAGCAGGCACCCCCCGCCCAGTCCCCCCCCGCCCCCTCTTTCCCTAGGAGTCTGGCCTTTTATGTGATAGAGCTCGTTACTAGGAGGCTAAGTGGGTTTTTACAACGGCCCTGGCAGTAGGCCATAGTAGGACAGTCTACCAGCTTGTCGTGTTCCGACACAATGAGCCCGACATCACAAGCGAGATTAAGTCCTCCGTAACCTGAACTGCATTTCGTAGCGTATCAATCTGCCTTAATGTGTAATATTGCACTCGACTGGATTACGAAGATGGTGTAGTCGCTTGTGATGTAATAGCGTTACCACTTATGAACACGTTATATTAATTATGTCCGATCAAATGTAATAAGGTCAGCGTTCACAGAGATCCGCATTAACATATGGAGTTAACTTGTGCAGTTAACAGTGAAAACGGACAAAACGCTCTAATGAGCTTCATATTCAAAACGCTTTAATTATTCGGATCACCATGCATCGCATGTTCCTGTGTAAATGACGCGATTGGAATACCGTAACGTTTAGCTGCAGTCCTTTATCGAGCGGGAACGTCGACATCATCAGACAAGCCCCTGACTTTTACAGTGCTCAATTTTCCGTCTCAATTAGGACCCAGAATCCCCAGGAAACGCCAAAACGAACACTATAATTTCCCAGTGCCACAATAGATTCATTATCGGTGCTTTGTAAACAATCGGTTCAATTTGCACCGTGCTCAATCACATCTCACCGGACCTGCTATTGCTGATCCGATCATATCCCCGTTTAAAACGACGAGCCTTATTAAAGAATGCTTCGCCGCGCTACTGCCAGCAGCTGCCTCTTCAGGAAATGCACATATGCGCTCGTTAGTGTGTCTCATAAAAATGGAACCAGTCATAGGCTCCGGTTAGAAGTCGTCGTAAGACACCCACGACGACCGCTGACAGGTGAAGCAAATTGGATCGATCGTCTCTTAACACAGGCACATTTCAAGTAAGCAAACAATTATTTATAGTAGTCAATGTGTAGGATGCTAAAGTAATGGACAGGAGTAAAGACCGATTTTGACAAGGCTAAATTGTTATGGTCAGACGACTGGGTCAGATCATCTGGGAAATAGCAAGCCGTGGGCGGGGTGGTTTCAAACTGACAGCGGCCCGAGGAGGGACAAACCACAAACCGACGAGAGGGTGTTGGGTGCCCAAGGCTCATCAACGCGTGGTGTCAACAAAGGTTATCCCGTCTGGTTCGAACTGAGAGAAGGTTTACTGCGGCACAAATCATAGAAATGTCACAGATCTTTGTGGTAGGAGTGCTTTACAACACGCTGCATCGCAGTTGTGTTTGTGGATCGGAGGGTTGGACAGTGGACAGCGACAGGGAGACTGGAAAGCGGCCACAATGGGCGCAAGTGTCAGATTGATGAGCCCTGTTTCCTTGGGAAAGTGATGGTACCAGGATGCACAGCGTGAGACACAAGCCAGTGGAGGAGTGTAGTGCTCTGGGCAACGTTCTGCTGGGAAACCCTGGGTCCGGGCGTTCATGTGGACGTCAATTTGGACATGTTCTACCTACATTTCTAGAGACCAGATACACCCCTTCGTGGCAAAGGTGTTCTTTTTCATGGCTATATAGCTACATGTGCACTAGTTAGGAGATGATAAACTATTTGCTTCACATGTACTCATAATGGTTTGGCTCCGTGTGTGTGTGTGTGTGTGTGTGTATATATGTTCAATACTTCTTAGGCAGGTAAAGTGGAAGAGAAAAATGACACTGAGGAAGTGAGGAGGGAGAAAAAGTGAAAGCAATACAGAGATGCAAAGAGAGCGAATGTAGAAAGACAGTTCAGAGTTGCTTGGTCTCACGTGGTTTTCTGCTCCAGTTCCAGCGGGAGACATGCTATGATGTTACATAAACGCCCAGTTGCATGTGAACTAGTCTGTTCTGGATGGATCCGTCATTATGGTCCGGTTCACAAACTCTGTGTTTGTCCGTGTACTCAAGGAAAGTAGCGACCTTTGCCAGGTCATCACATACATGATACGCTTTTCTGTTCTGCTTTAAGGTCAAGACTAGGGGGGGATGGGTTTGGCATTATAAGGTAAGTTTAGATTCAGAGGTTTTTTAGGGGTTAGGTTTTGGATACTAGTTCCGCTTTGAAGACATGTTAGTGGAAATTGTTTTGTTGACAGTCAAAATCGCAGTGCTGACAATGTGGCTTACCAGTACTGTACAGTCATGAAAAACACAAACCAAATTGTGCTGAAAATCGAGAAAATGGGAGCCGCAGAAACAGTGAAACCCGAATAAAAATGTTTTAGGCTGTGCTCCATTCCTAGTTCAAACAACGAGAGAATTAAACCCTCCCGACGCTTACGGTATGGACGTGGACTGCATAGATCTTACTGATACGTTTGTGATAAATGAATAGCACATCGATCATATCGTGTTTGACGTACAAGGTAAACAGTCTGGTTAAAAGGAGAATTCTGTAATGTCTATACAGGTCGCCTTTTCAAAATAGGCATGTGTACCTCAATGTTTCTGGCTGGTACATTTTATACCGAGCGGTTGCAGAATTCTGTGTTACACCGTGTGCTTTCCATCAGTCTTGTTACTCCACCCCAACCAGGTGTCTCCCGTCTTCCTGTTATCTTTGTGTATTTAAACAGTTCCTTGTTTGTTCAGTGCCAGTTTGCGAATCATCCGCGTATCATCCGCGTATCATCCGCGAATCATCCGCGAATCATCCGCGAATCATCCGCGAATCATCCGCGAATCATCCGAATCATCCGCGAATCATCCGCGAATCATCCGCGAATCATCCGCGTATCATCCGCGTATCATCCGCGTATCATCCGCGTATCATCCGCGTATCATCCGCGTATCATCCGCGTATCATCCGCGTATCATCCGCGTATCATCCGCGTATCATCCGCGTATCATCCGCGTATCATCCGCGTATCATCCGCGTATCATCCGCGTATCATCCGCGTATCATCCGCGTAACATCCGCGTAACATCCGCGTAACATCCGCGTAACATCCGCGTAACATCCGCGTAACATCCGCGTATCATCCGCGTATCATCCGCGTAACATCCGCGTAACATCCGCGTAACATCCGCGTATCATCCGCGTATCATCCGCGTATTATCTGCCTGACCTGCAATCTTCACAATCTGTCCCTGACAAAGTTCCAGGCTTCCACCTCCCTGTTCTTTAATACCTGCCACCTGTGAACCGTTTCCTGCCTCGACCTGCTAATGTCCAATCCATTTCCTGATAATCCATTTGTGCCGGGTCAACCGAAGTCTGCATCTGGGTCTCCTTATGTACATGCGCCATTTGAGGTGCATAGAAAACTGCCTCCCAAACGCGGGTCATCAGGACCATTGATTTAGTCGTACCTAAACACAATGTGATTCTCTGGATTGGCTTTACAAGCGTTTCTTCTGGTCGATGTGTGGCTACCGGCTGACGTGGAGAAGGGTCAGTGCTAAAATATTACTCTGAAAAGATAGCGACAGCCTCATAAGGCTGCTGGCTAAAATGTGTTGGCCTGCTAATAGCGCGTGTCATGACGATGCGTTAGCTTAATAAGTATGACGTACATCGCGGCTAGAACATCCCTTCTATCCGAAGCTCAAAAACAATAATGTTTTCCCCGCAGAAAAGAGCCTGACAAAGGAGTTTACAGTGAGAGTTGTTGGAGATCTAAGTTTCCCTGTTCAGGAATGTCAACAATCTAGGCTAATGAGCAGTATCTCTGTGAAACTTGATGTGATTGGTTTACCCCAGTGAGTGTCCTTTGTCAGGACCGCTGGATTTCTGCTCCATTCATATTTTGCCAGACCCAGAACTATAAAGAAGAATACTTGTAGTTCCTTTGCAGAAAAGAAATAGATTAGCTAGGGAAGCAAATATGCAAACATAAACAAAAGCCCCCACCATGGTCAATTCATGTAGCGGTTTGCCTTTAAATGCAAATACCACACAAAACTATACTTCACCACCGTACTGAAAGGGACTATTACACCAAGAGCCGCAAGGTCTGGTCTACCAAATTGATGAGAAACGTTACAGAGAAAGTACTTTCATAATATTGCTTGTTCGCAGCATTTCTTACGAGTTGCGAGGTCCTACTCAGATACCTTCGGAGCGTCAGAAGCTGGAGTCGGTAGGTGACATCTCAAACAGATCCTGCCTCCGCGGGTCCTTCACGACAACACAAAAACACGCCGCCGCCGCCCAGACTGAAAGGTAGCCTGTCAAGACCTCTCTAAGTGCACCAGAAAAGTGTGCAATCACGGCCCCCTCCGAATGTCCTTATGTACCGCGAAACGGCCCCACTTGGAACGCGGTCCCCCTCAATCACATGCAAATTGAATTTATGTTCTCGGGTTGGTCACGGCAGCAACCCACACACAGACTGGGATATTAGCATGTGAAGATCGGGCTTGCTCTCAACGGAGAAAAGACGGTTGGAACGGAGCCACGGTGGGAGTTGGAGAACCACTCAATTCCTAATGTGGACGCATATTCAACAACCTCTCCGTGCGGTTACGTAACGACCGTCTGGCACGCTGCACATGTTGCCCTCGCCTTATCACAACAAGCCCTCCGAACCTTAAGGCATATATTGGGTTGGAATATGACTGTAGTGTATTTAGAGATGGCAAAAAGAGATTACAAAATGTCTTTTTATCAAGAATGTTGCAAAAATACAATTAGAGCGTGTCTCTGCAAAATGTGTAATGACAGTAACACGTATGTGGGCCTGGGTTCTGGAACTTTTGTCCAAAACAAAATCACCTGGGGCCTCATTTATCAAACTTTGCGTAGGATTTGCGTCAGAAGTGGCGCACGGACGAAACGTAGGATGTACGTACGGACAAAAATATTGGGATTTATCAAACCGTGCGCACGCACGTCCTACACCGTTTTCGCTTAATAAATCACAATGAACTCTAAATGTGGCGCAGCTTTTGCGGCTTCATATCACGCCCATATTTGCCCATAAATAGTCAAAGAAACGCCCCCAATTAATATTCATTGATTGAAACGTCATGACAAACTGGGAGGAAACCCGGAAAAGTAACGTCACTCAATGTGAAGTTTCCTGTTGGGGAGGTGGAGACTGCGCTTTTTGGTTTGCCTGTTCACCCGCAGTGAAACTTTATGTAATTACAAGACAAACCTTTTATACATACTAACACATCTGACATAACCCGGATAACAGTTGGCTGAGATATGCGTTGCACCTTTCAAAATATGGACATGCGATGAAACACATTTAAAATAGAACAAACTAAAGGCACATACATGAACACTACATCTATACTATGAAATACACTTTCCCCAGTGGATATATATATATATATATCCATATCCCCATCTATATATATATATATCCATATCCCCATCTATATATATATATATCCATATCCCCATATATATATGTAATATATCCACATCCCCATCTATATATATATCCATATCCCCATATATATATGTAATATATCCACATCCCCATCTATATATATATCCATATCCCCATATATATATGTAATATATCCATATCCCCATCTATATATATATATATCCACATCCCCATCTATATATATATATATCCATATCCCCATCTATATATATATATATCCATATCCCCATCTATATATATATATATATCCATATCCCCATATATATATGTAATATATCCACATCCCCATCTATATATATATCCATATCCCCATATATATATGTAATATATCCACATCCCCATCTATATATATATCCATATCCCCATATATATATGTAATATATCCACATCCCCATCTATATATCTATCCATCTATATATATATTCATTTATCCATCTATCTATCCATCTATATATATATCCATATCCCCATATATATATGTAATATATCCACATCCCCATCTATATATATATCCATATCCCCATATATATATGTAATATATCCACATCCCCATATATATATATATCCATATCCCCATATATATATGTAATATATCCACATCCCCATCTATATATCTATCCATCTATATATATATTCATTTATCCATCTATCTATCCATATATATATATATCCATATCCCCATATATATATGTAATATATCCACATCCCCATCTATATATCTATCCATCTATATATATATATCCATATCCCCATCTATATATATATATATCCATATCCCCATATATATATGTAATATATCCACATCCCCATCTATATATATATCCATATCCCCATATATATATGTAATATATCCATATCCCCATCTATACATCTATCCATCTATATATATATCCATATCCCCATATATATATGTAATATATCCATATCCCCATCTATATATATATCCATATCCCCATATATATATGTAATATATCCACATCCCCATCTATATATCTATCCATCTATATATATATATCCATATCCCCATCTATATATATATATATATCCATATCCCCATATATATATGTAATATATCCACATCCCCATCTATATATATATCCATATCCCCATATATATATGTAATATATCCATATCCCCATCTATATATATATCCATATCCCCATATATATATGTAATATATCCACATCCCCATCTATATATCTATCCATCTATATATATATATCCATATCCCCATCTATATATATATATATCCATATCCCCATATATATATGTAATATATCCACATCCCCATCTATATATATATCCATATCCCCATATATATATGTAATATATCCATATCCCCATCTATTTATCTATCCATCTATATATATATTCATTTATCCATCTATCTATCCATATATATATATATATCCATATCCCCATATATATATGTAATATATCCACATCCCCATCTATATATCTATCCATCTATATATATATTCATTTATCCATCTATCTATCCATCTATATATATATCCATATCCCCATATATATATGTAATATATCCACATCCCCATCTATATATCTATCCATCTATATATATATTCATTTATCCATCTATCTATCCATCTATATATATATCCATATCCCCATATATATATGTAATATATCCATATCCCCATATATATATGTAATATATCCATATCCCCATCTATATATATATCCATATCCCCATATATATATGTAATATATCCACATCCCCATCTATATATCTATCCATCTATATATATATCCATATCCCCATATATATATGTAATATATCCATATCCCCATATATATATGTAATATATCCATATCCCCATCTATATATATATCCATATCCCCATATATATATGTAATATATCCATATCCCCATATATATATATATCCATATCCCCATATATATATGTAATATATCCACATCCCCATCTATATATCTATCCATCTATATATATATCCATATCCCCATATATATATGTAATATATCCACATCCCCATCTATATATCTATCCATCTATATATATATCCATATCCCCATATATATATATATCCATATCCCCATATATATATGTAATATATCCATATCCCCATCTATATATCTATCCATCTATATATATATCCATATCCCCATATATATATGTAATATATCCACATCCCCATCTATATATATATCCATCTATATATATATCCATATCCCCATATATATATGTAATATATCCACATCCCCATCTATATATCTATCCATCTATATATATATCCATATCCCCATATATATATGTAATATATCCACATCCCCATCTATATATCTATCCATCTATATATATATCCATATCCCCATATATATATGTAATATATCCACATCCCCATCTATATATCTATCCATCTATATATATATCCATATCCCCATATATATATATATCCATATCCCCATATATATATGTAATATATCCATATCCCCATCTATATATCTATCCATCTATATATATATCCATATCCCCATATATATATGTAATATATCCACATCCCCATCTATATATCTATCCATCTATATATATATCCATATCCCCATATATATATGTAATATATCCACATCCCCATCTATATATCTATCCATCTATATATATATCCATATCCCCATATATATATGTAATATATCCACATCCCCATCTATATATCTATCCATCTATATATATATCCATATCCCCATATATATATGTAATATATCCATATCCCCATATATATATGTAATATATCCACATCCCCATCTATGTATCTATCCATCTATATATATATATCCATATCCCCATATATATATGTAATATATCCACATCCCCATCTATATATCTATCCATCTATATATATATATATATATATATATTCATTTATCTGCTCCTTCTGTTCGCCGTATTTATGAGGATGAATTGCACAACATGACAATATAATTACACATATTTGAGTTATATAATTAAACATATGAGTTATTTTTTGGAAATAAATAATCTTTTTAATTGACGTTATATGTTGTTTTATATATATATATATATATGTTGTTTTATATATATATTGATTTGTTTTGGCAGATCGATCAAACAGGTGTTTGTGTAGGCTGTTAATTGTAAGAATGGCTTCGTGAATTCTTAATATTATTAATGACAGGAGATATTTCCATTTATTTTACACAACGGTCTACATTTTAACACAGTTTCGTGTATTTCATCCATCTGCCGATGATGTCGCCATTTCTCATTTCACCCGTTTCTGTGCGTACGCATGGGTCAGAGCTTGCGTGGAGGACCGCACATTTTCACGTCAAGTTTGCTTTTGATAAATCCCAACTATTGCGTAGAGAGCGGCGTACGCATTCTTTTGTGCGTACGCAGCGTTGATAAATGAGGCCCCTGGACCTTACATGGCGTGACAACGACCATGATCAGGGGTGTTTCGAAGTATTTTTGAGGCTTTTAAAAGACTTGAATTCGGCTTAAACGGGCAGGTCCGAAAGTCAAGGTTTAACTACATCAGATGTGTCAGTCCCCCATCCCCCCCAGACGAGTGCCTGCTCAATAAAAGAACACATAAAACCCCTTTGTCGGTCGGAGAAAGCAGCTTTAGAGACTATTATAATGTTTTCTTTCTTATAATAATTTTGGAGTTTGACTGCTTTGGCCCACCACCATGTGATACAATGTAATGTCTGGAGACACTTTGAGGCTTTACACCGCTCCTGCCTTGAAATAAGCGCACCCCACCCTAGAGAGAAGAGGATAGAGATGACAGAAGAGGTAGTGAGATTAAAAACATGCCACTTTTACCTGAATTGCTATATAATGGCGACAAGACTCCATTCCCCCACCTGGTGTTAAGGAGAACTCCAATTTGAACGATCAATACGGTTAATACTTAAGCTCTTAAATATGTCAGGAAAGAGGACGAGAGAGAAAGAGAAGAAGCTTAGAAAAATGAAACGTAAGAGCCTGAGTAGGGGAAAAGTCTAGAGGAGATCTGGAAGAAAAGTTTGCCAGTTTTCCTTTCTGCGAAGGTGGAGTGGAGGAAAAGGCCCCTGAGTGTGATGGATGACAGCAATGAAGACTGTGAGAGAAGAAAGGTTGAAACAATGACCAATGAGGCAGTGGAGACGGAGCCGAGATGATTGATAAGGGTGACAAGAGCCAGTCACCGTGGCGACGGGGTAGGCAGTGACGAGTCAGAGACCAATGGTTCTTTAGTTATCAGCGGCAGCCGAAGGAAGTTCCTAATATGGGCAATAAAATCTCAAATAAGATCGCCAGTACCGGTTTATGGCGGTGGTCACATCCGGTATGTTCCTGACTGACTGGAAACGATATCGGAATATTGTGTCACTGGAGCATATTAACTGAAGCGCTACTGGTTTGCTTTGCTCCAGTGTTGTAGAGTCATTTGGTGAATGAGAGGAATAAAAAAGCAGAGTTGCATCTTATTCAAACTGTCGACGTTTGACGCCATGCTAAATTAGTGACACTTGCACTGGCTGCTGTCTATAGAGTCCGAACAAGCTGAACACGCTCAATAAACATCACGGAAAATGACTAGAAACTAAAATGCCAAATAATCAAATTAAGAAGCAATATGGGAACAGAATGTGAACGGGATTGCTACATCTATATGGTGCGTACACAGATATGGAATTTTATTACGTTCTACGGGAGTCCACTATCTATTTGGTATTTAGTGTTCATTAGTATGAGCGTCAGCTTCCTGGGCTCCAGAAAAAGATACAACCCACTAATCAACCAAAATACATAATACACATAGAAATACATGCACATTACATTTTGGTCTAACAACGGACAATCACATCCAGAAGACCTCGTAACCCTAGAGCATTCTCAACACAACCCGAAGAGACAACCACTCGTTACCACACGGAACCGCTGTTACAGTGTTCATTTATCTGTGTTTTAAATCCGGTCTTATCTGGACTAGCTTGAGGTACCTGGGGGAGCGCATACCTTCATGTAGTCATGGCTACATTTCATACTGTGCACATCTCATCCTCCCTTCTGGACCTGGAGACTGTAAACACCACTTGTTGCAGACAGTACCAATGAGTGTCCGAATTGTGCGCCAACCGCTAAACGGTCCAGTAGCATGAATGCATCCACACCTCAAACAAATATGATGCT